>CM064492.1:67340565-67688440 GCA_032716605.1 Paralithodes platypus | reverse complement strand
ATCCATGTACCTTTAATTAATACACCATTCAATAAAAAAATTCTTGTCCTTAAAAATATACCTTATTTTTTATATGCTTTCATTACTTTGAGACTTTAGGAAATTTCTTGACGTGATCTTTTTATATTTATTTCTGTATCATATACCATGTACAGTTGCTCACATAGGTTCTGTTCCTCTCTGTGATCTTATACGTGGAAAAATAATACGCATGATTGAATTACGAGTGTAGTTTCTTATGTAGTGGTTAAATCAATTGACTAGTCAACTGATAATTAAAAGAAACCACACTCGCAATGTATTCAAACTATTTTACTTTCATACATAAGATCACAACGAGGACCAGAACTTATGAGGCCAACTGTACCTATATGGTATACCCTGTTCCAAATAAGTAGGCCAACACTCTTGCACATTAAGCTCGATAACTCACAAACGACTAGCGTAATTGAGCTAGTATTTTTACCATATGGGAAGGGTCAGCCAGGGAATAGGTGTGGAAATGTACAGCTCATTTGCTCTAGTCCTTTATAAGTTATGGAGGTTAGGGTTTCCGATTTCTGGCCGACCTATTTGGAACAGGATATAGTTTCTGTATGTATTTTTACCTTTCTAATATGTGCATAAGTGACGTACCATACTTCATACACCAATAATGTATATACTGTGTATATATATATATATATATATATATTCTGAAAACTATAGCAATGATATACAGTATATATATACTGTATAGTAAATATCCTTGCTCCCTTCTATCTATCTCACTCTCTCACAATCTTTGTCTCTCTCACTCACTCACGCACACACACTCTCTCTCACTCACACTATCTCTCTCACTCACACACTCACTCTCTCTGTATATCTCTCTCATACACACACACTCACTCTCTCTGTATATCTCTCTCACACACACACTCACTCTCACTCTCTCCACCATTGAGATTTATCCCTACAATCCGTCAGCTTGGCACCCCACATCCCTTTGGTTCCATATAACCCGCCTGACTCCCCTAGTACAAGCTCACAATCCCTTTCTCTTACACACATACAAACACTTTCTCTCTTTCTATCTATATATCTCTCTCCCACGATAAGCCAGACACTTAATACTGGTTTACTCATCTAATAAATATACTCCTAACAAACATATAGTGACGAAAGTGAACACTGTCGCTAATAAAGGCCAAACTGCTCAGGCTAAAGGTGAGAGATGATGGGAAGGTGTCGTTAAGGTGGTGGTGGTGGTGGGGGTGGGAGGTTTGTGACCCCGCCTTCTTCCTCATGTTTAGCTCGGTTAGTTTTTGAGGTTTTAGGACATTCTCCCCATTAGTTTGGCGATTTTGAGGTCTTACACATTATCCCTATTAATTAGACGTTTTTAGTCCTTTCGTGCAACTTAGGTGTCGACTATTTTCCTGGCGAGCGATGGCGAGCCTGTAATTTTAGAGGAACTGACCCTTGGTTGGAACTCGAAGGGGGGTGTTGGGGGTATTATTTTATTTAAGTTGGAGGTCTAGGGAGCAAACCTAAAAAAAACATAAAACACAAAAAAACAATTATATATATATATATATACCGTACTGTATATACAGGGTGTCCCAGGAGGAAAGGGCATAACTTTGGGTAGTGATATAACAAGGTATTCTAAGCCTAAACTGTTTTATAACATAAAGTCCAAATCTCAACCGTTAAAAAGATATTGAAGGTTTTAATTAGTGTCCTCCCCCGCATCACTGTAATGGACTCTTCCTTGTCAGATAGTTTTCAACTGGTCTAAAGTGAGCTAATATATCTATAATAATTAGATATAATAATTTAATAATAAGCACGCATTGCACCCCTATAGCATATTTTGAATATGGGAATATTCATACAGTGCTATTTAATCAGGGAACAATGAGGGTATTTTATTGACGTTTCGGTGGGCTTGTGGTAATGCACTGATACTAGGTACAGCACAAATTCCATCCCAATAATATCTTCCCATTGATACATCGGGATTTGAACCCGGGACCTTTGTTACCAGGCCAGTGGCAAGACCACTCCACCACACCTCCCCGAATATATATATATATATATATATATATATATATATATATATATATATATATATACCGGTATATATATATATATATATGTAGCCTATACATAAAACAGACTTCCTCGTAAAACAAATTTCTCCAACAAAAATTATTGATCCTGACGAAACTGAACACTATCGCTAATATAGGCAAACTGTTAAGGGGGATGGGCGTATTTATTTCCTCATTTACTGTATATATATATTTTTTTATAATTTGTTTGAAGTTTCCTCCTCACACCTCCATCAAACTAAAAAAAAAAAAAAAAAAAAAAAAATTATAAATCTTTCAATAGAAAGATTTCCCGGCCGAAGGCCGATTTTTCATAAATTACAGGCTCGCTATCGCTCACCAAGAAAATATCGACACCTACAGTATATGGCACGAAGGTCTTAAAATTGACATAAATGGGGCGAAAGGTCTTAAACTAGCCAAACTAATGGGGCAAACGTCTTAAATTCTCAAAAGCAATGGGGCTAAACATGGGGAAGAAAGGGGACAGGGAAAACGACCCATCTCCCCTTAAGGCTAAATATAAGAGATCTCGTTAAATCTGTGTGTTGGTGCACGAGAGAAAAATGTGTCAGGTAAATAGGAAGGAAGGAAGGGAGGGGGGGGTTATACAAGGGAAAAGGCAGGGTGCTAATGATACAACGATATTTAATAATAATAATAATAATAATTAATAATAATAATACAAATAATAATACGAATATAAGAACATGAGAGTCTGCAAAAAGCCGATTGGCCCACACAAGGCAGATCCCTCTCACACCCAACCCTAATAATAATAATAAATAATAATAATAATGTTTACTCGAAGGAGGATTATGGGGATGATATTTCAAGCTTGATGGATGTCTAGGGACGACACCAACAAATACTACACACTTGAATATAATTATGTGCTACAAAATAAACCCTACCCGTCTTAATGGAAGGCAGACCGTTTGTTTGGTCTATTAATTCATTTACTCATATATTTGTTTAGTTTCCTCCCTAAACCTCCATCAAGCTTAGAAAAACACCCCCTAGACCCCCTTCAAGATAAATCTGTACATTTTTCGGTAGACAAATGTCCCGGCCGAAGGCCCATTCCTCTTAAAATTGCAAGCTCGTTATCGCTCGCCAGGAAATATTAGACACCTAAATGACACGAAAGGTCTTAAAATTGACAACGAAATGGGGCGAAAGGTGTTAAAATCGTCAAACTACTGGGCCGAATGTCTTATAATCTCAAAACTAGTGGGGCTAAACATGAGGGAGAAGAGAGTCCAGAAAAACGGTCTGCCTCCCCTTAAAATACATTATCTTCTTTTATCCTTTCCTTTGGCAATGGTATTATATCGACCTATCGTACGACCCACAGATTGACTGCAGATTCAAGACCAATAGTTGCGCAGATTACCGACCCACCGACTTATTACCTGATGTATCTATCAAGCTATTTATGGTGAAATAAGGAAAATAGATAAAAAGGCCATACAAAAAAACAAAAAAACAAAAAAAACACGAATATACAGTATATATATATACACCGGGTATATTTATAATTAAATATATATATATATATATATATATATATATATATATATATATATATATATATATATATATATATATATATATATTATAAATACAGATAGATAGATAGACATATTGACATAAACTCAGATAGATAAACACTAATACAGATAGATAGATACAAACAAACCAAGACTGTGAGCTCATTAGAGACCAGGACAACTAATTAGATTAACTTGCCATCTGATTGACGCCACTCCAAGGGTTCACTGGGGGAGGCAAAGATACTACTTATAACATACTAAATACTACATACTAGATACTAAATTATAAATACTAGATATACATACACCATACTAAACACTACATACTAGATACTACACATAACATACTAAACACTACATATACCATACTAAACACTACATACTAGATACTACATAATTATAACATACTAGATACTACACATAACATACTAAACACTACATACTAGATACTACATATAACATAGCTAATCATACTACACATAACATACTAAATACTACATATAACATACTAAACACTACACACTAGATACTACATAATTATAACATACTAGATACTACATACTGTACACCATACTAAACACTACATACTAGATACTACATAATTATAACATACTAGATACTACATATACCATACTAAACACTACACAGTAGATACTACATAATTATAACATACTAAATACTACATACACCATACTAAACACTACATACTAGATACTACATAATTATAACATACTAGATACTACATATACCATACTAAACACTACATACTAGATACTACATAATTATAACATACTAGATACTACACATAACATACTAAACACTACATACTAGATACTACATAATTATAACATACTAGATACTACATATAACATAGTAGATAATCATACTACACATAACATACTAAATACTACATATAACATACTTGATACTACATACTAGATACTACATAATTATAACATACTAGATACTACATATACCATACTAAACACTACATACTAGATACTACATAATTATAACATACTAGATACTACATATAACATAGTAGATAATCATACTACACATAACATACTAGATTCTACATATAACATACTTGATACTACATACTAGATACTACATATAACATACATTATAACAAAGAAGCTGCGACATACTAGATATAATATAAAATATTATGCTAGATATTGTATGCTAATTACAATATATGAGATTATACTAGATATATATATCATACTAGATAAAATATACAACATATAACATACTGGATACTACATACTAGATACAACATATAACATACTACATACTACATAATAGATACAACATACATGATAATAAATACTAGATACTAAAATATTATTATTATTATTTTTTTTTTTTTTTTTTTTTTTTTTTTTTTTTTTTTTTTTTTTTGTATATTCCAACTACTCCCTCTCGGGCATAGGCTGAGAGCCTGCACATTCAACCGTTTTACAATGAACAGTGCAGATCGTGAGGTCTCGCTCCAGTCTAGGGGGTGAGACATGTGAACCACGTTTAGCTGCAACCAGCCCCTGCCATCTTGCCTTCGCAGGATGCCTGGTGCGTAGTTTCCCACTCACGGCTCGAAGCAGCCCCATTTTTGAAGCTGCCTTGCTCCAGTGCCTCACTGTCTCACCTCCTAGACTCGGACCCTCACTCTTAGAACGCCTCCTATTGAGCAATGAACTCACTAGACATTGCCCCCCTATAGCATATTTTGAATATGGGAATATTCATACAGTGCTATATAATCAGGGAACAATGAGGGTATTTATTTGGCGTTTTGGTGGGCTTTGTGGTAATGCACTGATACTAGGTACAGCACAAATTCCATCCCAATAATATCTTCTCATTGACATATCAGGAATCAAACCCGGGTCCATTGGATTCCCAGTCCAGTGGCAAGACCACTCCACCACACCTCATACTAGATGCTACATACGAGATACAATGCACTAGGTACCACATACTATATATAGCATTGTCAATTTGGCACAATCATTATACTTTTCCAATTTGCCTTGTGTTTATCTCTCAATGTATATCCTATCCACGCTCAATCTCTCTCTCTCTCACACACACAAGCGAATACACACATACACACACTCTCTCACAACTCTCATTTAAGCATCACCCAATGAACGCCTAGCATTCAGCATTTCAATTCCAGTTTAACTAAATACAATCATTTCACAATAACACATTATTCCAAAGCATAGCAATACATAAAACACTGATATTCAACAAACATAATATAATCGGCTTAATATAAACCAAAAATCATTTAAATAACTGTTACTATATATATATATATATATATATATATATATATATATATATATATATATATATATATATATATATAATATATATATTATATATACAGTATATACATAATGTATATATACTGTGTATATTGTTGTTTGACGAGTAAGCATATTGAAAAGAGGATCAGCTTACTTGGAGTTCTGGTCCATTGCAGTGTGTGTGTGTGTGTGTGTAAATAATAATTATAATAATGATAGGTATATGTCAAGGCGGCAGCCAATGAGGCTGAACATACAGAGACGTACAAGTAGATTTTATCCTAAGGGATCAACAAACAGATCCTGGATGCTAACGAGGCCCCCTACATACCCGCGAGGGAGTAGGACGTGGGCAGGAGACTTTGTGGGTCCCTCGAGACGGTCCGTCCAGACCTAGTCTTCAAGGCCAGGGAAAGTTTTTGAGATAACTTCCCCTGCCAGCGTGTGGGATCGAATCTCCGACACCAGAGCTAGAGTTCATAATACAGTGACTAAACTCGGTTGACCACCGTGACCAAGCATCTGCCCTGCCTTTTTACGGAGAGGTCTTTAGTTTGTTCCCTTGACCTCCATCAAGCTTAAAATTACACCTCCTTTCTCTTAAATTATAGGTTCGCTATTAATTGCCAGGAAAAGATCGACACCTAAATGGCACAAAATGTCTTAACATTGACAGAAATGAGGCGAAAGTTCTTAAAATCGCCAAACTGATGGGGCAAACGTCTTAATACCTCAAAAGCAATGGGGCTAAGCATGAGGGAGAAAGGGGTCCAGAAAAGAATCCCTCAAGTGGAAATCTCCCCACTTATCCCCACATAAGTATTTTTGTCTCTCTGTTCCAAGCTCAGTCTTTCTATTGCTTTGCTTTTCCTCTAATATCAAATATAATAATATAATAATAGAGAGGATAATAAAGTGTACGGAAGTTGCAATAGGAGAAGAACAGTGCGGTTTTAGGAGGGGAAGAGGGTGCGTGGATCAGATGTTTGCAGTAAGACAGTTATGCGAGAAGTATTTAGAGAAGCATAAGGAGATATTTTGGGCTTTTATGGACTTGGAAAAAGCGTATGATCGTGTGGACCGTGAAGCAATGTGGAAGGTGTTAAGGATTTATGAAATAGGAGGAAATTTGTTAGAAGCAGTTAAGAGTTTTTATGAAGGGAGCAGAGCATGTGTGAGAGTAGGAAATGGTGAGTTGAGTGAATGGTTTGAGGTAAAGGTAGGTTTGCGACAGGGTTGTGTAATGTCACCATGGCTGTTTAATATGTTTATGGATGGTGTGGTGAGGGAGGTGAAAAGGAGAACTATGGGAAGAGGATTGGGTTTAGTAGGAAAGAATGGTAGAGCTTGGGAGTTGAATCAGTTGCTGTTCGCTGATGACACAGCATTGGTGGCGGATTCTGATGAGAAACTGCAGCGGGTAGTCAAAGAGTTTGGTGTGGTTTGTGGAAGGAGGAAACTGAAGGTGAACGTCAATAAAAGTAAAGTAATGGTGTGTAATAGGGGAGAGCATAGGGTGAATCTAGATGTGAGGCTGGAGGGGGAAATATTGGAACAAGTAGAGTGTTTTAAATATCTAGGAGGAACAATAAGCAGGAGTGGAGGTATGGAAGTGGAGGTAAAACAGAGAGTGTGTGAAGGAAGGAAGGTTTTCGGAGCAATGGGAAGTATGTGGAAGACGAGAAATCTCGGAGTGAAAGTAAAAGTGCACTGTATCAAGGAATTGTTGTGCCAACAGTGATGTATGGGGCTGAGACATGGGCTCTGAAGAAAAAGGAGAAAAGAGGGCTGGATGTGATGGAGATGAGCTGCTTGAGGAGTATGTGTGGAGTTACTCGTAGAGACAGATTGAGGAATGAAGAGATACGTAGGAGAGTGGGGCAGCAGGAACATTTGTCAGCCAGAGTGGACAGAAGGGTGCTCAGCTGGTATGGTCATGTTGAACGAATGGGAGATGAAAGGCTTACAAAGAGAATATGTGAGTCAGGTACAAGGGGAGATAGAAGGGCAGGAAGACCCCCATTGAGATGGAGAGACTGTGTAAGAAAGGCTTTGGATGATAGAGGAATGACTATAGATCAGGCAGGGGAAGTGGTGGTGGACAGGAGTAAATGGAGAATGCTTGTGAATAGTTGAGTGAACACATGGTCATTTGGAGTAAGGGGTCGGGCGCAAGTTGGACTAGATAATAGTCCATCAGGCGCCTGGCCCGGGGAGACGATTAATATGAAGGGTGTGCCTGGAAGTGTGGTGGGAGGACTTGTGGCTTTGGCTCCGCTGCATGTCTGCCTGCCGAGATCGGAACCTCTCCGGGTGGTCAGGGGCCGGGGGAGTGCTGGAGCGACCTTGGTAACCCTGGTCTCTGGGTCTTCTCCTGGGTGACCTGGATGTGTGAGAGTTTATGTTTTTTATCTGTGTTTATTTTTTGTTTTATGTTGTTTTTGTGTTTTCCCTGTTCTTGCTCTGTCTTGAGTCGGCTACCCCCAAAATGGGGATTGGGCCTGAGCATATAGATAGATAGATAGATCAACGGAGTATCTGACCCAATTTTTTTTCTATTTTTCCTCTTCCTCCTCCTCCTCCTCCTCCTCTCCATTCTCTTCTTCCTACTCCAACTTCACCCCCCCCCCCTACTCTTCCTCCTCCTTCAACTTCTTCTAGACTACCCTCGAACATTGTAAACTTTAATACTGTCGAAACATTCAAGAACCATCTGGATAAATACTTGGAAAATAACCCCAATTAATACAGTTTCTTTCAGGATAACGCGTAGTGAATTGACAACGCATACTGCAATGTATATTGATATTCATACACATGTTCTCTTTCAGAATTGTAGTAATAGAGCTAGCTTAGATTGCAAATCTACTTAATTTTCTCCATGTCCTATCCGAAATTCCGTGTCAGTTTGTCCATACTACATGTTAGGCCTATTTTTCCAACTGTTTCCATGCCAGTATTAGCTGGAGGGAGTGGTGGGTGGGGAGGAACCTTCTTTTATGCTATCCTTTTTGTCTACCAGTTAGTCAGTAGATTAGTAGTTTTAGATATCTAAACTGCCCCGTAAGGACCAATAGGTATGTTTCAGTTAGTACTCCTTTGTATTCCTGTATATTCCCCTCCTCATCCTCCTCTCTGCAGGGAGCACCCCCCCCCCCCCTTCTCTTTCTCTCTCTCTCTCTCAATCATGCAAGGTAACCGATGTAACCTATAGACCACGGAGGGTTCTGTTCCTGGCTCTTACCCTTTCAGCCTCCTCTCAGAAACCAACACAAGAATACACTCACCCCAATTTTGACTCTCTCTCTCTCAACCTCAATCTCTCTCTCTCTCTCTCTCTCTCAATACTAAATGGTAAAATAAAGACATTGCGGATTGTCTGCTTGCTAAAAAGAATGCTCATGATAAATTACAAATATCTGACACTCATGAAAATAAAGTGATATTTGTAGAGCTACGACACAAAGCCAAAAAGTTAATCAAACAAAGTAAGCACATGCTAGAATTACATGTTGCAACATCAAAGTAAGACAAACCTGAAAGAATGTTATAGTTACATCAAGAAGAATAATGTAGTGACTTAAACGATTGGACCATTAGTCGATGAGAAAGGAGATTACACTAAAGATGAAGCAAACATGAGTAACACTCTCAACACCTTCTTTGTATCAGTTTTTACAACAGAAAACCTTAGTAATATCCCTACAGCATCGCCGGTTCAGATAGACAATTCTGACGTTCTAAGCAGTGTCAGCATTACAGAGAGAAGTTTTGAAATACTTAGATACACTCAAGGTAAATAAATCACCTGGACCTGCTACAATCTCGCCTAGAGCTCTAAAGGAAGCTAATTATGAGCTCTCCAAACCACTGACATTGCTCTTCAATAAATCCTTACAGACCGTCCGGGACTATGCCTGATCAGTGGAAGCTTGCCAACGTAACACCGATATTAAAAATATCGTCCAATTAGCCTAACCTCAGTTGTATGTAAAATGCTAGAAACACTCATAAGAGACAGAATCGTAAATCACTTGCTTAACAAACCTCTTGGACTTCTTCCACGATATCCTCAACCTACAGTATATGATGAGAGTAAAGTTGTAGATATTATATACCTTGATTTTCAAAAGGCCTTTGACAAAGTTCCCCACAAACATTTATTGATAAAACTAAAAGTGCATGGAATACAGGCCGGTGTGTTGAAATTGATAGCAAATTGGCTCAGATATAGAAAGCAAAGAGTAGTCATAAACGGTAAAGCATCAAAATGGATCAATGTAAGTAACGGGGTACCCCAGGGATCGTTACTGGGACCAGTTCTCTTCCTAATTTACATTAACGACATAGATGAGGGTCTCACCTGTACAATCTCAAAGTTTGCTGACGATACAAACATTGCAAATAGCGTACTCTGAAATGAACATGTTAAAGATATGCAACATAATCTAGATAAGTTGTCACATTGGGCTCAAATTTGGTAAATCTTTTCTTCTTAATTTCTTCTTATCTTCATAACAGAAAAATACGTGTAATGGTAGATGGCCTTTATTCTCAATTTCACTCAATAAATGCTGGTGTTCCCCAGGGATCAGTTTTGGCCCCAACTCTGTTCCTCATTCATATCAATGATCTCATATCTACCACTCATAATCCAATACATTCCTACGCAGATGACTCAACACTCCACAGTTCCTTCACATTTACCAATTCTTTCACCCAACCCGATCTTATAAATTCAAAAATAAACACTGCAATTTCTCTGAACCAGGACCTTTCTAGAATTAATGAATGGGGACAAGAGAATCTAGTTTCCTTTAATGCACAGAAAACCAAGTACATTCAATTTTCTAACCGACAGAATCTCACTGACTCCCATATATTTTTTAATGATGTAAATATTCCCACTTCCCCTAGTATTGACATTCTCGGTGTAACATTAACTACTAACTTGAGCTGGACACATTATGTTAGAAGCATTGCTAAGAATGCCTCTAAAAAACTGGGACTCCTGTACAGAGTTCGAGAATTCTTCACTGACGAGCAGTTGGCCGTAATATATAAAAGTCATGTGCGCTCTCAGATGGATTACTGTTCACCTCTGTGGGGTGGAAGTGGAGTGGTTGCATTGAGGCAGTTGGACAAAATTCAAAATAAAGCTATTAGATTAATCAATAACCCTGCAATCACACAGGACCTTCCTACATTAGCCATACGAAGAAACGTTGCATCCCTTGCATTATTCTACAGATATTTTCACAGCAATTGTTCCGAGGAACTTGCTTCAATTGTGCCGCCTCTCCACATCTTTCCCCGTAGAACTAGGGCAGCTGAGAGCGCCCATGAATTTACACTTTCTCCTCCACAATGCAGAACTTCTGCTTATCAGAATTCATTTATCCCCAGAGCTACTACTCTTTGGAATTCACTTCCCTCGAATTGCTTTCCACAAACTTACAATCAACAAATGTTTAAATCCAGTTGTTACAAACATTTTATGAATGGAGGATGCCTTTAGGCACATGGACCTTTTGTTTTGTATTTGTTTTTCCTTCCTCCATTCATTGTCTCTTAAAAAAAAAAAAAAAAAAAAAAAAATGCGTTTCAATGCAGATAAATGTAAAGTACTCCATATCGGAAACCGAAATGAGAAAGCAAACTATTCAATGAATGGCACCCAGCTTAAGAGTGTAGACAGAGAAACTGATTTGGGAGTAACAATATCGAGTAACCTAAAACCGAGTCAACAATGTCCAGAAGTTGTTAAAAAGGCAAACAAAATAATTGGCTTTATAGGCAGGTTATTTTAGCACAAATCCAAAGATGTAATCCTAATTCTTTACAATTCCTTAGTACGCCCTCTCCTGGAATACTGCGTTCAATCCTGGTTCCCTTACTACCAAAAATATATAGGCAAGCTAGAACGAGTTCAATGTCGAGTTACCAAAATAACTTGCCTAAAGAACAAACCATACGAGGAGCGTTTTGGAGAATTTAATTTATTTCCCTTAACCCAGCGCAGATTAAGAGGCGGCTTAATTCAAGTGTTCAAAATCATCAAGGGCATCGACAATATGAACAGTAATAATTATGTTACTATCGACCAATCAAATTACACGCAGGGGAACGGTTGCAATTATTGGTAAATCTTGTAATTCACACTAGACTAAGAATTTCTTCTTCAATCGAGTTGTCAACTTGTGGAATGGGCTTACCTGAGATGTCATAGACAGCAGCAATGTTGATCCTTTTAAATTTCGCCTATACAAACACCTTGCATTAAATCCATGACTGACTGTATTTGTTAATGAATACAGTATTGTTTCCCTCTATTATATTACTAACAACTGTCCCCTACTAACATCTCCTAATCCTGCCACTGATATTTGTCCCAGGGTAGTCTTCCCTTTCCATTTTTCCCTTAACCACTCTAAACTACTGTTTGCACACTTACCCATCAGTGTTTTGGAGGGCAAGCAGCTTTGAGGGGTCTCTGGACCTGTTGTTGCTTGATTTCCTGTGTACTCCTTTGTATTCTCTCTCTCCCTCGCTCTCTCTAGCAATGTACTCCCACCGCACGAAAGGTCACCCCATCAGACCCAGGTCAGTGAACCAGGTCAACAGAGCCAGGTGCGCATAGCCCAAGGCAATTTTGCCACCCCGATCCCCTCGCCTAGTCACAAACTCAGGTAAAAAACCGTATCCGCTCTCTACAACCTCCAAAAGTCTTTTTGCTGACAGAATCCACTATGAATATAAAGACTACGAATACTTAAGCTACACAGTCGTACGAGAATATCAATATACTGTACTTTAATGCGAGAAGTCTACAACATAAAATAAATAAACTCAAACTAATGCTACTAATCGAGGAGAATGAAATTCATATAATTGTAATTACTGAAACATTTCTAGATCTAGATAACATTGATTTCTTACACGAATACCCGGTTAACTTGTATAAATTGTACCACAAAAACAGATCATCCAAGAGAGGCGGTGGTGTTATGCTGTACATCAAAGAAAACATTAGCTGATTAGATGTCACAATTCCCTCTAACAACTCCGAACTTATATGTGTCAAAATAAATAACAAGGGTATAGAAATAATTGTTGTAGTGGTCTATCGGCGCCCAACGATAACACACGAAGAGGATATATCGCTCTACAATACATTAAATACAACTTTTTCAACTAAAGAAACTCTTATCATAGGCGACTTTAACCTGCCTTATATTACATGGCATATTAATATTGGAACAGGCACTGCATCTGATAGCATGATCGAATTCACTAACGATAATTTCCTACAACAAATAGTTCAGACACCCACTACGGGTGACAATATACTAGGTCTGGTCATCACAACTCACGAAAACCTAATATCAAACCTATAACTGGGTAAATTATTAACCGGTTGTGATCATGATACCATCAGGTTACACTTGAATGTGGCACACTCCAGTATTATCAGCGATACACTTATACCCAACTATAACAAGGCTGATATTAGCGGCTTAAAAAAACGAACTTAAAGACATTCATATGCAAAGTAAAGGTCCTAACAGCACTGGCGTAGTCAAGGAAATATTCATGAGTGCCCAGAATAAACATGTACCCTTGTGTAAACGTCACAAGAAAAATGTTAACAAACCCCTATGGTATAATAATGATATCAGTAGAGCAATTAGAGAAAGACAGCGTTTACACAAGCTAAAGAGGGTTGCAGATAATAATACCATAAACGACCAGTATTCGGCTGCCAAAAGAAAAGTTAAATCGCTTTTAAAAGTGGCAAAGAAAAATTACGAAACCAACATAACTAAGGATACTAAAATTAATCCCCCCAAATTGTATAAGTATATAAACACTAACAAACACATTAATAGCGGTATAGGGCCGATACTTAACAAGCAAGGTGACCTTGAATCTCATAGCAGAGATATAGCATCTACTTTTAACGAACATTTCTGTTTTTAACACTGCTAGCAACCTGGGCGTGTCACAAGGTAACAATCAAACATGCAAAGCTGTGCTTAGAGACTTCAAAATCACTAAATCAGATGTCGTGAGAAAGATTGATTCTCTAAAAGTAAACAACTCCGCCGGCCCAAACCTGTTCGTCCCTAAAATTCTAAAATTGGTCAAAAACGAATTTGCTGAAGCATTTATCATATTAATATGTCACCCCAACAAGGATATTTACCCACCGACTGGAAGAGTGAATATAACACCAATATTTTTTAAAAGGTGACAAAAAACTACCGAATAATTACAGGCTCATTAGCTTAACTTCCGTAATTGGACAAATATTAGAATCAATCATTAGGGATGAAATGGTATTTATCACCGAAAGCAACAATCTTATCAACGATATTCAATACGGATTCAGAAAAAAGAGATCATGCCTAACGAAGTTAATATAAGTTTATGATAGGCTTTTAAATTTAAATGACTTCACGAAAGTCTCGACATAGGGTACTTGGACTTTCAGAAAACCTTCGACAAAGTCCCACACTTATAATTGCTACAGAAAGTCCAGGGCTTAGGAATACAGGGTAAAACTTACGATTAGATTAAAAATCTGACTTAGTGAAAGAAGTAGAGAGTAGTTACCAATGGTGGCCGAATCATCATGGACTCCAATGACTAGTTGAGTTCCTCAGGGTTCAGTTTTGGGACCAATTTTGTTCACAATATACATCAATGACATTGACAATGGTATCAATAATATAGTTTCTAAATTCGCGGATGACATCAAGATAGGAAATGCAATAATTTCGGAAAGTGATAGAATCAGTCTACAAACAGATCTAAATAAAATCACAGAATAGTCTGAGAATTTGCAATTGCCCTTTCAATGTAAACAAATGTCAGATATTGCAAATAGGCTCTAAAAACAATAAATATGAATATTACATGAACAGGGAGAGAGTTAATAGCGTAACACAGGTAAAAAAACCTAGGAGTGCTGATAAATGAAAACCTAAAACCTTCAAACGGATGCACGGCAGAAGATAATAAAGTAAACGGAGCATTAGGCTTCATCAGAAGAAATGTTCATTATCACAGCAGAGACATAGTTATGCCATTACATAAAAGTATAGTGAGACCGCATCTAGAGTAAGATGTGCAGTTCTGGTCTCCCTACCTCACGAAGGACAATATAAAGCTGGAATCTGTGCTACGAAGAGCAACTAATTGATACCTTCTCAAAGAAATAAACATATAATGAAAGACTAAGAGAACTCGATCTATATTCACTTAAGAAACGGAGGATAAGAGGACAACTGATTGAGTGTTCTAAGATTTTAAAAGGATTCAGTAACATTAACCCCGATAAACTATTTAAGATAGTCAAAGAGAGTTCTACAGGTGTTACTACAGGTGTAGGTTTGCATGCAATTTCCTTTCCATTTCTAACTTTCTATAAATTCCTTCAGGCGGTTTCAAAGATCTGCAAGGTTATTCACTTCCAACTGTCTTCATGTACGTAACGGCAATTGCCGGAGGGTGTAGAGAGAGCCTTCTTCTTTTCTATCCTTTCCTTTCACTGTCCCTGACTCTCGGGTTAGCTATATCTACTAGAATTAAGTCCTGACCCCCTCGCTGGGACCGTAAGGTCTGTGTGGTCAGTGTATCTATGTAAATACCTATCGCTCTCTCTCACACACACACACACACACACACACACACACACACACACACACACACACACACTCACTCAAACCTAGCCAGCTGCGTCGTTAACCCTATCTGGTGCAAGGTGGGTCTTCTTTATTCCTCCTTGTTTCAATCAATTAGTTTGGAGATTTTGAGACTTTAACCTCATTAGTTAGGCGTATATAAGAGGTTAAACCCAATACAGGTGGGATTATTACCTGGAGAACGATAGCGAGCCTACAATTACAGTAAGGAGAAACCAGCCCTCATCCGAGACAACATTATATAAACAAAATTAAAAATTTAGGTTGAAGGAGGGGCATTTACCTTGGCTAAGATAAACTAACCAGAAGTTTTAAATTAATCCAACTTCTAGAATATTTAACTACTTTACTTTACGGGAACCTTAACTGTATACACAAAAGCATCTAAACCAGGGGTGGTCAGAATATTTAACTACCTTACTGACGTTAACCTTTACTATAAGAGTACATACAACAAACTACTACAACACACCTACCTGTATGTATTTAAGTGGGTCAGTACCTTGTCTACCTTGGATAACTTAAAACAGTCAGGGGCCAAAGTTTGATCAGGTACAGGGAGAATGTACTATCTACTGACAGTAAATATTTTAGTAGGTCAGTGTGTGTATATATAATGGGCACTTTCTGTCTGTTTGTTCACGAACAACTCTCTCAGTGTTCATGATGGAGAGCCCATACTTGATATGCATACTAAAGAGATGCCAGCATAGGTTTTAAGCCCCTCACCCCCCAGCAGAGCCCCTCTTCATAAATAGTTGTGGACTGCACCTACTTTAACTATGGACGTAAATCTCGGGAGACGATTTTAGAATACATTTTTATAACAAATCTATATTTACCACTTATTGAAAATCAAGTTCCATTCAAAAATCAATCCAGATAGTTATAATTGCATGAAGTAAAACATAGAGGTCCACGAATTCCTATGAGTGGGCTAGAGACTATATGGCATCCGAGTGTACCAAGCTGGGTATTCCATCCACCTCAGGTTTCAAAGATCAAAGGTATGGAGGGAGAAGTGAGGCGATGTGTGGCCTTTCATAGGTTCGCAACGTTCCGTGTTTCCTTCCCTTCCACCACACATATACACACAAACACAGCCCGTAGCCTAGTAGGTAGAGCTCTCGTCTCACACACGAGGGGTCGGGGGTTCAATCCCCGGCCGGGCGGAGATAAATTGGGCTAGTCTCCTTTCATGTGTTAGCCTCAGTTCACCTAGCTGTAAATAGGTACCTGGAATAAGTGGACGACGTTGTGACGTCCCATCTGGGGTTGGCAAAAATGGTACAAGGCGAGATGGGTATCATATGGTTCACCTAAGCTGATGGCTACCTGTACCTAAGCCTTCGGGCGAGACGGTACCGTCTATAGTGAGAATGGTACCATACAGATCCACCCTAAGCCTTCGTTTCCGATGTCGCCAACTGGCTAAAAATACAGACTACACACACATCCACAGCCATTCCAACGATACATATAACACCTACACATATAGGAGGCGGGAAATAACGAGCATGCTCACTCCGCAATACAACTAGAGTAAGTACAACTAGAGTAAGTACACACACATACACACACACTTTACTCCATTTCCACTTACAAGGCCTCTAGCCTCTCTACAGGAATGGATGGGATATAATTTCAAATGAAGCCATTACTTTTAAGCTCCTCGGTGGTCTAGTTGGTTAGGTGCTGAAGTGCTGCACTACTGGCCTGGGTTCGAACCCTCGCTGGGTCATGACACACAATAATAATTTCTAGCTATTTTCATTGTAGCACTGTATGAGTTTTAGAGTATGAAAGGCTCTTATAGGGGATGATTATATTTACCCCGTCTGTTCATGTGTGTGTGTGTGTGTGTGGGGGGGGGGGGGGTCTTTGTGTGTGTGCGGGTGAGGGGGGTGAGGGATATGTGTGTGGGTTTGTGAGTGGTTTTTTTTTAGGGGGGTGTCTGTCTGCGTGTGGGGGGGTATATGTGGGGGTATGTTTGTGGATGTGTGCGTGTATGTGTGTGTTTGTGTGTGTGGGTTATATCAGCCTTGTGTGCAATCCTTGGGGGTGATATTGCACGCAAATAAGAAGGGTATGACAAAGATATATACATTCATTGACCTTATTGATAGTGAAATACTTTTCTACCCTTGAAATATATTATCAACTTCTAAAACTGTGAAAACTAATGTGGCTAAATATGAGAAAGAAGGGGGACCATAAACGACCCATCTCCCCTTAATAATTGTACACATGTAACAGGAGGATTGCTTTGTGCAAATTAATGTTTATAATCTTACCCGAACCAATTAAGAACCGTTTTAATAATTTCACTTTGTGTGTCTGTGCTTCTATTTTCCTGCCGACCCTCAACCATCGCTCGCTCTCGCTCTCGCTCTCGCCCTCTCTCTCTCTCTCTCTCTCCGGCTCGTGGGAGACTCGATGATACGTGGTCAGCTCACAGAGTTTTGCGCCAGGGCACCTAAGACCAGGAAGCGTTTTGTATCCCTGGTGGTGGTGTGGAGTGACGTAGTTGCAGCAGTTGACGAAGTATCAAAGCTGGCCCAGCTAATACAATGTGCGTCATCCACGTTGGATCCAACGATGTACAGCGAACCCGGTTGGAAGATTTGCTTTTAAAGTACCAGCAGCCTGATCAAGTCGTTTAAGGAGAAGTCATCAAGGATCATCGTCTCAGGAATCGTCCCCCGGCTCGGTGTAGAGAGCCGATTTTACAACATAGCCACCAGCACAAATCGTTGTCTAGCAAACCTCTGCAGGAAGGAGAACGTGGGATTCGTCGACACCTGGGACAATTTCTACTACGATGACTATTTGTTTTCGGACGATGGGAGTTCATCTGAACCAGGTGGGAGCAGCGCGTTTTGGGCGTCTTCTCAACGATGCGGTGAAGGACTTTTCGGAGAAGAAATCGACTCAGCACAGGACAACCAGGAAGGAGGACCGAAGACAGCGAGGACGGCAATCTACAAAGGAATTAAATACTAATCCGTCAAGAACCGCGAATTTGGATAAAGCTCCACAGCACGACCAAAATTCAAAAACCGTCAGGGATAACGACCGAGGACCGAGGACAGCCATGAATGTAAATGTAGATCCGACCAGAACCAATAATTTGAATAAAGACCGTTCCTTGAATCCCAAATCCAAAACTTTGAATCCTTTCTATGCAAACGCTCGTAGCATACGCAATAAATTTTCAGATTTAGAGGAACTAGTGTTTACAGAAAATTATGATGTGATTGGCTATAACAGAATCTTGGCTCAATACACAAGATAGACTTTTTAGCAGAGTATTCACTTCCCGGTTATGTAATGTTTGAGAACAGCCGAATAAATAAAAATGGAGGTGGCGTTTTATTTTATATCAAAGAAAGTCTTAACCCGACCCTCGTGTCAAAACCTCAAATTGTGAACGTCGACACATCTTTTGTGCTAATAAAGAATAATAAAGGTACAAAAATAATACTTGCGTTAATATACAGACCTCCAGCTCAATCAGTTCAAACTGACCGAGAAATTTACGAACAAATTGCAGATGTAAGTAACTCACAAGATACCGTAATTTTTGGCGACTTTAATTTACCTGTGACCAAATGGGGCGATACTCTTACTTCACACTCCGGACATGACTTGTATACGAACTTGCAAGAAAGTTCGCTTTATCAATTTGTTCGAATGCCGACCCGTGGTAATAACGTTCTTGACATTGTACTTGCAACAAAAGCAGAATTGATAGAGAATTTGAATGTTGGTGATGAATTCAGTAACAGCGACCATCGTACGATGACTTTCACTTTAAAGTTTACTAGTAACGAACCAAATAGTAGCATCGAAAAAGTCCCTAATTTCAAGAAAGCAAACTCCATAAACTTAGAGCTATGTTTAAAGAAACTGACTGGAGCTTTTTAATTAACAATAACGACATAAATACATCTTGGAAGTTATTCGAAACCACTTACCTAAAAGCAGTGCAAGACTGCATACCATCGAAAATACGGCGTCCAGGCCATAATAATAAGCCCAAATGGTGGAATAAAGATATTTCAAACTGCCTGCTTGCTAAAAAATTTGCTAATGATAGATTAAAATCCTCACAAAATGACGAAGAACGGGTGAAATTTGTAGAGCTACGACCCAAAGCCAAAAAGTTAATTAAGCAAAGTAAAAAGACCTTAGAGTTACATATTGCGAATCAAAGTAAAACAAACCCGAAAGAATTCTATAGTTATATCAGAAAGAAAAAAGTAGTTACTTCAACTGTTGGACCGTTAGTCGATGAAAAAGGAGGATACACCAAAGACGAAGTACAAATGAGTAATGCCCTCAATACCTTCTTGGCATCAGTTTTTACAACAGAAGACCTCAGTGATATCCCTACACCATCGCCGATTCAGATTGATAATTCAGATGTTCTAAGCAATATCACCGTTACAGACAGTGAGAAGTAATGAATTGTTTAGACATAATCAAGGTAATTAATACGCCAGGACCTGATACATACTCGCCTAGAGTTCTAAAGGAAGCTAAGAATGAGCTCGCCAAACCACTGACATTACTATTCAATAAATCCTTGCAGTCTGGAAACTATGCATGATCAGTGGAAGCTAGCCAACGTAACACCGATATTCAAAAAAGGCAGCAAATCCCTACCAAGCTAACTATCGTCCAATTAGCTTAACCTCAGTTGTATGTAAAATGCTAGAAACGGTCATACGAGACAGACAGACAGACTCGTAAATCACTTAGAGGAAAATAACATACTTAAAGATACTCAACACGGCTTTCGTAAAAAACGTTCCTGTTTAACAAACCTCTTAGACTTCTTCCACGATATCCTCAACCTCTACGATGAGAGTAAAGCTGTAGATATTATATACCTTGATTTTCAAAAGGCCTTTGACAAAGTTCCCCACAAACGTTTACTGCTAAAACTAAAAGCGCATGGAATACAAGACGGTGTGTTGAAATGGATAGAAAATTGGCTCAGCAACAGAAAGCAAAGGGTAGTCATAAACGGGAAGGCATCTAAATGGACCAATGTACATGGCGGGGTACCCCAGGGATCGGTACTAGGACCAATTCTCTTTCTAATTTACATCAACGACATAGATGAGGGTCTCACCTGCACAATCTCAAAATTTGCTGACGATACAAAAATTGCCAATAGCGTACTCTCAAAAGAACAAGTTGACGATATGCAACACAATCTAGATAAATTGTCATGTTGGGCCCAAATTTGGCAAATGAGTTTCAATGCGGATAAATGTAAAGTACTACATGTCGGATACCTAAATGAGAAAGCAAACTATTCGATGAATGGCACTAAGCTTAAGAATGTAAACAGAGAAACTGATCTGGGAGTAACAATATCGAGTAACCTAAAACCGAGTCAACAATGTTCAGAAGTTGTTAAGAAGGCAAACAAAATAATTGGCTTTATAGGCAGGTCATTTGAGCATAAATCCAAAGAAGTTATCCTAACCCTTTACAATTCCTTAGTCCGCCCTCTTCTGGAATACTGCGTTCAATCCTGGTGCCCTTATTACCAAAAAGATATAAACAAGCTAGAACGAGTTCAACGTAGAGTTACCAAAATGATACCTAGCCTAAAGAACAAACCATACGAAGAGCGTCTTAGAGAATTAAATCTATTTCCTTTAACCCAGCGCAGATTAAGAGGTGACTTAATTCAATGTGTTCAAAATCATCAAAGGCATCGGCAATATGAACTGTAGTAAGTACTTCACTATCGACCAATCTAATTACACGCGGGGAAACGGTTGCAAAAATTATTGGTAAATCTTTTAACTCGCACGAATCTAAGAATTTCTTCTTCAATCGAGTTGTCAACTTGTGGAATGGGCTTCCCCGAGACGTTATAGACTGCAGCACCGTTGATTCATTTAAATTCCGCCTAGACAAATATCTCGCATCAAACCCGCGACTGACTGCTTTTGTAAATGAATAACTTTATCCTCCCCTCAGTTACTACCCCATATGTCCCCTACTAACTTCCTAGTCCTGCCACGTTAGTGGCAGGGCAGTAGTTTCCTTTCCAATGTTCCCTTACCCACTCTTATCCACTGTTTGGACACTTGATCCTCAGTGTTTTGGAGGACAAGCAACCTAGAAGGGTCACGACTGGTTTTGCTTGATTTCCTTTGTACTCCTTTGTACTCTCTCTCCGTCTCTCTCAATCGCAACAATCACTGTTCTTCATCATTCTCTCTCCTCTCTCTCTCTCTCGCGTTCAGCACTAGCATGTGGTCGAAACTTTATCACCTATATAGATTATGTTTCTCACTTGGAACAAACATCACCCTCGGAACTAGCAGCTAGGCTCGTAGAACCACTTCAAGAAGAATGAGTAGATATGTTTTTTTGCACACCCATATGCAATACCTGCAGTGCACTATGCAAGCTCTCTCTTTCCACTTACAGTACTGTATGGTCCCTGGAATGAACTGCAACGACTTTTGAAGGCTCTCATCTTTCCACTTACAGTACTGTATGTCCCCCCGATGAATGACTGCAACGTCTTTTAAGTACTTATTATATTCCTTGGTAACTCAAATCTCACTGTCTCTCACTCACCACACACACACACACACATTCCTCATCTCTTCCTCTTGTCTTTCTCTCCCGTTTCTCGTTATCCCATATGTTATTCTTTCATCTCTCCCATCCCTACAAACCTTCACCATACTATACATCACACTCGCTCTCTCTCTTCCCTATTATTCTTATATCTATCATTTACGCCACCCACTCTCCTGTTTGCCATCTCCTCTCTCTCTCCTCTCTCTGTTCCTTTTATTTCCCTCTCCCCCATCTCTTCTCTCTCCGCTGTTTTATATACGTTGTTCTTCCTTATCCTCTTAACTTGATATACTGTATATATACTTTTAATAATAAAAAGTGACTGCCGTAGCGCACTTGTATCACGTTGATAATTCTACTGTATGTGTAAATACGTAGAGACTTTTCCCTTAACCTTTCTGTATCGGATACAACTTTGTCATTCTCTTTCTAGCTATTTATTAGAGGAATATGCTGTGCAGTGTGAGAAGGATTGTGGTTGAAAAAACGGGTTATATAGCGGAGATATATTCGAAGCCAAATAACTTGCATGAGGCCGTTTTGAATGTGAATAAAATCATTCGAATAGTAGCAACAAAAAGTTTCAAAACGCCGTCGCTGGTACAGACGGGTTAAAGTGTGTGTGTTGCTTTCCATGGGAACATTAACCCGTGAGGATCTAAAACTGCAATTTTGATTAATAGGTTGGAGTGTGGTGATCATTAGTAAGATTTAATGCCATTTATAGGGAAGGGATAGCTACGAATAAAGGGGGCAAATATCGTGTTCAATTAAGGGGGCCCTACCTCGTGATTTTCATTTCTCTTCGCCGTTCCGCCTCTCTGGATTGTTATCCATTTCGGACCGGGTCCCATTCAGCCTACTATTCGGGTTAAAGATCGTTTATCCCACAGTCCAGGTGTCCGATTTTACAAATACAATAAGTTGAAAGCAGTTAGATTTTTTACATTTTAATCGAAATAGAACAAGGTACTCCGGCGAAAACCAGATTTCTTTTCATACAATGCTGGCATCGCTATGCTTGCCAGAATGAAAATCGACACCTGGATGAGGATTACACGTTTACTACAAACAGTATGCTGAATGGGGTCCGAGTAGATACAATGCCAGGGGAAAGAGAGAAAAGGAGAGGAAAAAAAAAAAAAGGCAAGGTTCACCCCCCTTAATTACCCCTTCAGCTCCCACAAGTTTCCACCCTAAGCTGAATAACATAAGCTGTCCAAAAACACGTCATGAACTCCTCAAAGAGTTAAAGAGCGATATTGACGACAATCTCATCTCCCCCCCTTGGACAGTTACCAGTACAGCCACTCATGAACATTCGTGTACCTCACCTATTTCGAAATTATTGAAATATATCTCTGGAAGACTAGTTTACGCCTTTGGATTGTCTATACATTTCTACTACAAAACTATGTAAACTATTAATTTAAAAAGCAAGTTCTATCCATCTCCCCCCCCCCCCTTTTCTTTCTCTCTCTTCCTGCTTCTCCTCTCGACATCAACCTAAGCTTTCTCCATCTTTCCGTCGCTATTCCCTATCCCTTCCTCCTCTTCCTTCCCTATGGCCATACTCTCTCTCCTCACTTCCCCTACAGCAATCCAGTTAATTTCACCACCGCCGGGTTGTTGTTGTTTGTTTCCCTAAGCTGCCTGGCCGACACAGGCCACGTCGTCCTGAGGAAGGGCCATGGCCCACGTCATCGGGCTTTCCCACAGAAGCTCTAATTGAGTGTAGATTGTGTCTTGTTGGGCGTCAAGTGGTTGTGTGACATGCAGTCATTCTATGATGTGTTTAATGGTATGGGCGTGCTGTGTTACAACAAAAATTCCCGGGCAGGCCGTGCGACAACGGAGTCATCCAGGTCTCTTCTGATAGCTCATGGAGAGCTGGAGTGGTGTCCGCAGGGTCTCAGCCTGGCCAGGTGGACCCTGTCCTCAGCGAGGAAGGAGAGGATTCGGAAGGATGGATTTCGGGAGGAGTCGATGCATGCCTAGCTGCGTGATTGTCTGTGCAGTAGAGTGGTATGGGTCGGTGAAAGTAATAATGATGTATGGATGTTGCTATATGGAAGTTGGTTCTGGGGTGGGCAGAAAGGTAGGGAGAGAGGACAATAATTGTGTGTGAATACCGTGTGCTCGGTGTTGTTTTGATCATTTCTTTGGTGTCTGGTGGGGTTGTTGGCCATGTAGTTTAGTGGGTGAGTCTTGGTTACTTGAAGGCTGCTGCCAGGAATTGAGTGGCCTACTCTGTCTCAGATGCGTCTTCTGACTTTGAGGATTTTTGGTTTCTTGATGTAGGTGATCTGTGGGTGGCAGATAGCTGTGCAGCCTGTAATGATCCCTTCGGTAGGGCTTTGTTTTGAATAGTCTGTAAGGTCTTATGATGTGTTTCATCAGCTAGGTTTTTCACTACCTGCTTCCTATCCATTCCACCATTAAAATCTCCGACTGGCAATCGTTGTAAGTGATCCCACGAGGCGTGAAAGCTAACCTTCTTAGCGGATATTTTCCTCCAACCAACTCAACCTTAGATGAAATTAAATCAAGATGTCCCTTGTACTCTAAGTTTTAATTCGCCTGAAATTACCTCACTTAAGATCCACACCAGGAGACATGTCAAAAAGCTATTTTGCGACAGAATCTCTCAGTTAAATAAGGCTCCGGGTACCATGAATGAAATTCCTCCAATAGAGTCACATTAAGAATTAGCTCCTTGGTGCTCGCAAAATCCTGTATTGGCCAAAAATTTCCTGTCTGCTGTACTCATAACCAATCAATGCTTCCCAGTACCCTGGGAAAAGAAGCAAACATCCATCCAGTTCCTAAAAAAGGTGCCTCTTCAGATCCCCTCAAACTACAGACCAATAGCTATAAACTTCCACTATTGGTAAAGTCTCCTTTGAAAATTGCTATTAAATAATCTACATAATTAAGCATCTTGAGGAATAATAAATTAATCAGTGATAGGCCAATATGGTTTTAGACGACTGTCGAGCAACTGCACGACAGTGCTTTGCCTTCTTACGCATCATATCAACCCAAGCTACAGACCAACGTGGTGTGGAAAACACATACAATAGCACTGGATATATTTAATACTCAAAGGCATTTGATAGAGTCTGGCATCAATCCTTACTTGGTCGAAGATGTCACCACTACGGCCTTGTGTTGGCATCAGTAGTTCCACTAAATTTCTTCTTATCTTCATAACAGAAAAATCATGTACAGGGTAATGGTAGCTGGCCTTTATTTTCAATTTCAACTCAATTAAATGCTGTGTGTTGCCCCAGCGGATCAGTTTTTGGCCCCAATTCCTGTATCCTCATTCATTGAAAAATCAATGATCTCATATCTACCACCACTCTAGCACTAAATCCAAATTACAGGGTTTCCTTGACTCAGAATGACACTCAAAACACTTACCCACAGTTTCCCTTTCACATTTTACCAATTCTTTCTTACACCGAATTCTTTCACTCAACCCGATCTTAAAACAGGATTCAAAAATAAACACTGCAATTTCTCTGAACCAGGACCTTTCTAGAATTAATGGATGGGGACCAAAAGAATCTAGTTTCTTTAATGCACAGAAAACCAAGTACATTCAATGTTCTAACCGACAGGGAAATTCCACTGACTCCTCCTTACATTTTTTATGATGTAAATAGTTCCCACTTCCCCTAGTATTCGACCTTCTCCGGTGTAAACATTAACTACTTAACTTGTCCAGCTGGACACATTATGTTAGAAGCAATGTGCTAAGAATGCCTCTAAAAAAACTGGGACTGGGGGCGTAATCCTTTACAGAGTTCGAGAAATTCTTCACTGACAGAGCAGTTTGCCGATATATATAATAGTCATGTTCGTTCTCAGATGGCTTACTGTTCACCTCTGTGGGGTGGAAGTGGAGTGGTTTGCATGAGTCCGTTGGACCAAAATGTCAAAATAAAGCTATTAGATTAATCAATAACCCTGCAATCACACAGGACCTTCCTACCATTATCCACTACGAAGAAACGTTGCATCCCTTGCCATTATTCTCCAGATATTTTCACGAGCAATTGGTTCCGAGGGAACTTGCTCTCAATTTGTGCCGCCTCTCCACATCTTTCCCAGTCTTTCTTCCCCTAGAACTAGGGCAGCTGAGAGCGCCCATGAATTTACACTTTCTCCTCCACAATGCAGAACGCTTTGCATATCAGAATTCATTTATCCCCAGAGCTACTACTCTTTGGAAGTCACTTCCCCTCGAATTGCTTTCCACAAACTTACAATCCTACAAATGTTTAAATCCAGTTGTTACAAAACATTTTATCGAATGGAGGATGCCGTTAGGCACATGGCCCGTTTTGTTTTATCTGGGTGTTTTCCTTCCTCCTCCGTTCATTTGTCTCTTATAAAAAAAAAAAAAAAAAAAAAAACAAAAAAAAAAAACCAAAAAAAAAAACAACAGGTCTAGAAGCCCAGGCTGGGGCTGGCATATATCCATCACTGCTTATGTATTGTTTATATACTGTGGTGGTAGTTTCTTGTTGTTTTGTGGTCCAAATTTTGTGTGAAGCAAGTGACCCTGAGGGCGTTAAGTCTGGGTGTCAATTTATGTTAATGTTTGTGGGGTGTCGTTGTGAATGTCACTAAGGAGTCATCATATGTTACTACTAGATTTTGGTGTGTGTGTGTATTTGTTATGGGGCTATGTTGTTTATGGTGAGTTGAGGTGATGTCCATTCCTGTTTCACTGTCCAGACTTGTGATGAGCAGGGTTTGCGGTGGATTTGGGGCTGGGGCTAGATATAAGTCTGTTTGGTTAGTGCACTCAGCATGGTAGTTGTGTTGAGATAGGGTTTGAAGGAGATCTGTTGCTCTTTTGGTCATGGTGGTTGCTGGATGTGGGTGTGTTATGTGTCATCTTGCACTAGGAGGCTAAGTGTTATTTGGGGGCGTATTGGGTGTAGTTATATCGTGCATGTACAGATTGAAGATGCAGGCGATAGGACGGATCCTTGTGGGACTCTGTTGAAAAGTTTTTGCTGTTTTTTAGATGACTGACCGGCAAAAGATACGTTGTGCACATCATGCCTGCTAGGAAGTTGGCCAGCCAAACCTTTTTGTCTTAGTTCGTGAATGTTTGTGTGTTTGGTAGATTTTGTTTGTTAGTTTGTTGTGGCGGGGGGGATGGCATCGAAGTGCTTTACTAACGTGCGAGTGTGGCTAATAGTGATCTGTGTAGGTGGTTCTAGCTGAGGGCTTTGATAGCCGGTTCAAAAGCTCTTATGTGTAAGGGTCTGTGAGGAAGAGTGTTTTTGTTGGTGGAGTGTCAGTGGCCTAAAGCCATGTTTGTGTTGGAGCTGCTAGGGGGTAGGTCAGGGTGTAATTAGGTTGTAATACTTAGGTCTAAGAGGCGTTCCATGACCAAATTTGGAGGGAGGCAAGCAAAGGAACGTGTGATGGGAAGCGGTGCGGAGGAGGAGGGTTTTAGCGTGGGGTCTTTGTGGGTTTAGTAGGGAAATGTGATGATGGATCACCATGCTTCCAAATGTACTGGTATGTGTGTTGTTGGTGAATAGCTGAGCGCCAGCGTTTGATATGTTAGGGGAGGTGCTTGAATCTGCCTTTGTGGTCCACAGGTTGCCTTGTGGTCCCAGGTGTTGCTTATGTTGTCTATATGGCGTCAGGGGAAGGCCTACAGGCGGGTGAGTGCCTTTGCAGATTTGGGGGTTGATGAACTGCTTTGGTCTGGTGAAATTGGTGGAACGGTGTGTATAGTCAGGGTCTGGGGGGCAATTGTCTCTTACGGGCGTACGAATCGTGATGACCAAACGAGAAGTAATATAAGAGGGGGGGGTTCGGAATCGGTCGTCTTTGGTGAGGTTTTAGGTGGCTGACGATGGTGAGAAGTGCCAATTCTAGAGAGTGTTTTTGCTTCTTTGTTGGGTACAATAGAAGGAAAACCGCCATAGTTTGTTGTCCCCTGAATCTACAATATATCTACAGTTTTGTCTAACCCTTATGACTCATACTCTCGCTCCTCCTCTAACTCTCTCATCGGATCGCGGCTCCCGCCGCTCGGAGCTCCTCACTACTCCTCCGTCCTCTCTTCGCTCTCCCCAGCTGCTCATCCATCCAGATATGCTTAGAATCCTAGATTGCCAATCAGCCAAGCAAATCCAATGAGATTATTCAACTATACCCTCTAATATATAGAAAACGTGAAATTGACGTACCTTAAATAACATTAGTCGATTGGCGATATTTAAAAGGGACCTTAAATGCCATTTAAAGTGTCGACAGAAAAATTGTTTTCCATGCCGTGTGTGAGAAAGCGATAGTAAGGACTTGCAGTTTAGGAGTGGCCATTTGAAAACCGATATAAATGACACAAATTTATCTCGAACCCCTCGTATATCGTACCATCCCTTCCCTCATCTCTCACTTAAGGGGGGTACTACTCGCTTTTTCTGGACCACCTTCTCCCTTATGTTTAGCATATTTGTTTTGTGGTTTTAAGACGTTCGTTTCGTTAGTTTGCAGAGTTGAGACCTTTCGCCGCGTCTGGTTGTCTATATTAAGACATTTCCGGACTTTAGACTGTGACAAACCGGCCTTTGGCCGGGACATTATTCTAGCGAAAAATGTTTTAAAAACGTATCTTGAAAGGAGGGTTCTAGCGGGTGTTTTTCTAAGCTTGATGAAGTTATAGCGAGAAGAACTCAAAATACATAAATTAATAAATATTATAGACGAAAAAACAAGCAGTACCCCCATAAGAGACTATCTACTAGTAAGAATGCCGCAAAGACGTATGGCGATACAAACTATTCCCGGAAATCCCCCCTCGTAGCGTCCACCCTGCCTCATCTATCACTTGGATATAATATATTGTATCTCTCTTGGTTTGTGTTATCACAACCGCCAAGGGTCTCCCTTCTTTGTAATGGTTCGCTCATTAGGGGTACTGTTTTCATTCGTATTAGTGTCTCCTTTCATCCACCGTAATGTATTCTCTATTCTCGTGTATTGTTCTCTGTTTTGTGTTTATTATTTATTATTATTATTATTATTATTATTATTATCAGTAGAAGTATAGTTAATAGTAGTATTAGTAGTAGTGGAAATATATATCTATATATAGATATATATATTATAATAGAAATATATACCGGTATTTATATATACGCATATACTGATATAAGTAGAATGTGTTTTTCTTTTATTTTTCTAATTGGATGAGGGAGAAAAAAGGTCAAAACTGCCTGTGACAAGTGCCTCCCACAGAGTTGATAAGGAGTGACAGGGCCAAAATCAAGGAACAGTGCGAAGATAAAATGCCTGGAACACGGAGTTTGAAACAATTAAACAAGTCATAGGTTGAAGGTAAAATGGATTCAGGGATGAGCGTTCCAGAGCTCAGCTGTTGAACATAAGAAAGATTGGGTGCATTGTTTCACTCTTGAACTGAGTGAGTTGCACAGAGTAGGGGTGGGAGGTGTTGCAAAACCCTACAAAGAGGAGGTGGTATACACTGAGAGCGCTCTGAGGCCCAATGAGTATTTAGTAGGGGAGGAGAGATGCAACATTGCGGGGAAAAAAGAGATGAGCGATTGCAGAGAGTCGGTGAGTGGGCGGGAGTAAATGCTATGAAAGGCTTTCCTTTATACTTTGTCTAAAAGTGCTGCGTGAGAGGATCCCCACACATATGTGAACAATACTCAATCAAACGCACACTGTGCTATGTAAAGAGCAAGAAGCTGTGCAGGGGTAAAAAAAAAACTTGATCGGCAGTTGAGCACTCCCAGCTTCTGGGAGGGGAACTTAGCAAGAATGGTAATATGGTACTTCCATGAGATAGCATAAGAGAAAAGAGACCCACGACCATAGTGAGAGAAGATTAAGGGTTGTTTTTTGTATGGGTGACTTATAAGGCGATAGTACTCTGGGAGTTCGTGATGTGTAGATAGATGGAGAAAAATGGGTTTTGGAAGGCATTAAAGGCAACAAGGTTTTCTCTGAGCCAATTGGAAATGGCAGTCAGATCAGAAGATACGTGGTGCATGGCTTCATACATTTGCTTTTGAGGGATTGTTTGCTGGGTAAGCGCTTATGGAAAAAACTAATTGAATAGTGTAAGGTAGAGTCATCTGCATATGAATGGATATGACTGTGAGGTACAGTTGAGCGGATCATTTATGAAAAATTAGAAAGAGCATTGGCGATAGGAGAGAACCCTGAGGAACACCGGAGTTGATAGAATGAGGAAGTGAACGATGGAGTCCAACAACTGCAGCTATGGAACGGCCGGAAAAGGAAATTAGAGACAAAGGTCAGATGGAGGATAGAAACCGAAGGAGGGTAGTTTAGAAATTAGAGTTGTGCCAGACTCTATCGGGGAAGGCCTTCGCTATGTCTAGCGCAACAAGGAAAAAGGTCTCACAAAAGTCCCTAGAGGAGGATGACCAAGAGTTAGTAAGATATGAAAGATGATTACCCGTAAAGCAACCCTTAACAAAACCACATTGGCGATCTGAGAGTAGATTATAGGAAGAGAAATGCTTAAGAAATTTGGAAGCCAAGAATAGTTTCAAAAACCTGAGATACAAGAGATTGAGAGCAATTGGGCGATCGTTGGAGGGTTGAGAGCGAGCACTGTTCTTTCGGACAGGTTGAATGAGAAACAAACTTCCAGCAAGAAGGGAAGACTTTAGAGGAGAGACAGACGACACAAAAGAGTTTTTGCCTAGGCCAGGAGTCGCGCACGGAAACTCAGTTTTTTTAGTACAACAGGGAGAACACCATCCCGAACCGTAGAAGTGATTTGTATTAAGCCCAGAGAGGGTAGAAAGTACATCTTTAGAAGAGATTAGGATATGAGGCATAAGTAGGCGGAGGGGTGGTGGAGAAGGAGGAATAGCACTGGACTCATCCAAAGTGGAGTTTCTAGCAAAAAGTTGAGTGAAGAGTTCAGTCGCGTTATCAGAGGAAGAAGAGTGATGGTTGTGCCATCAGAAGTGGAAAAGGGGAGGGATAGACGAGGATGAAAAATGGTTGGAGAGATTTACGGATAGATGCCCGAAAACTTGGAAGGAGCTTAGAGTTGGATAGTTCAGTACATTTATTATTGATGAAAGAGTGTGCTTGGCAAGTCGAAGACCAGATTTGGCTTGGTTCCAGGCAGAAGCATAGGAGGAATGAGATTCGTGAGTTTTAAGGCGTCCACTACCATTTGCAGTGCTTGCTCCTGTGTTGTGGACAGCAGTTTAGAACAAGCGTGAGTAAACCAAGTTTGATTGCATTAGACTGAAAGAAAGAGAAAAGATTGTACGCTTCCATGCCCGAGAGGATTAACTGGGTAATGTTCAGCACTCCCAGAGGGTCCTCGGGCCCGGAAGCAGAAGTTATTACATGGGGAAACAAAGAAAGTAATGCCGGAGAGACTCCCTGTCGGCAGCGTCAAAGTGAAACAAGCGCCACCGGCTTGGAGGCCGGGTGGCTGTACTGAAGCGATAGGACAAGTGACGGAGATAAGTTTATGGTCGGAAGTGGAAGCCAAAGGAGGAGAAAATGTTATGGACAGTATAAGGATATGGGTGGGTGGTTGGATCAGTTGCTCTAGGTTATTTATGATATAAAAGACCGTGTAAGTTTCTGTCACCAGTTGGGTCAGTAATGTGAGAGGAGAGCCATTGTCGGTGGTGAACGTTGAAATCTCCTAAGATGGAGGATTCAGGGGTAGGGAGAGATGGAGTAGAATGTGTTCCACTTTAGAGTTTAAATAGTCAAAGAATTTGGGAAAGTCGTTTAGAGTTCGGGGAAAGTGATAAACAGCATAGAAATAGAAATGTCTTAGTATAAGAATGACAGGATAGTTTGAGCCATAAAGTTGAGAATTTAGAGGAGTCGAAATCGGGCCCACTAGAGAAGCAAGTGAGTTTGTTGTGCACATATGCACAACATCCGCCTTTGGCTTTGAAACTAGGATAGAGAAAGGTAGGGGGGGGTGGGGGGGGAGGATACAGCGAGGGGGCTGCTGGAAGTTGTCTCAGATACCTGGGTTTCGGTGAGGAAAAGAAGATCAGATTTGTAGGAGGGAGGGGGAAATGGGTGTTCGACATGAGTGAAAAACTAGAGGAAAGGCCTGCGAATATTGCAAAAGTTCGTAGTAAGCGTGACAGGCTTGTTCCAGAGCATGTAGAAGGGGTCGTCAGGGGAAGGTCGGGGCCCCCCCCCCCCCCCCCCCCCCACCCCCTGGGTACTCCGAGGCTGGGCATTTGTGTTAATCATCTTTGAATAATTTTGAAGGAGGAAGTTGTGGTGTGCATGTTAAGTGTAGTGAAGTAGATGGAAGGAGGAGGAGGTTTGTGAGAGCAATGCTGGACTACTCAGTGTAAAGTGAGCCACCAAAGGGAATCAGTAAGAGAGGCCAAGCAAATGGAAAACAGGAGTTCCAGGGACTCCGTATCAAATGCCTACAGACTCTACTGGGTATAGCCCTGTTCGCAAAATTTTTTGGGGGCCTACAATCTACCCCCATATATTGTATATATATATTATATATATATATATATATATATATATATATATATATATATATATATTTATTGGTGGCTCCTTACGTCAATGACGTAAGAGCCTATGATAATATGGCCTCGTTCCGCGGGTTAACCTCGATCCCGACGGTCGAGAACCAAGATCATCTTAGGGGGTACCCCTTAATCATTCCTAAGGTACGTCATTGGGACGGAGCCACTGAAAAGTAGAAAATAAAAAAGAAAAGAATTAACACAGTTTGAACACCGCACCTGCGTGCATTCTGATCTTCCTCTGTTTCCCATAGTTTGTCTGCTATTCCACCTCTCAGGTGCGTTCTCTCTCGATCGTCGCCCAGCCAGATAGGACGTTTTTTTCCTTACCTCCCCTCTTAAAAACATAAGTTTTTAGTGTTACGACCGGGGCTACGAATAAAACATGGGCACTTAATGATTGGACTAGTAATAGGGCACTATGCAACAACGGTACGCTAGATCCAAACCCTCGAACTTATATGCCGGCGAACAAAACACCTATACCCTCCAGAGTTAATCTGCGATAGCGGGGTATCTTTAACTGGGCATAAATGTACTCTACTTCAGGCTAACCGACACTGGTATAGCCTGATAACAAACAAGATGCAAGTTACGTTAAAATGCATAAAAAGGAATCTATGGAAAGATCAATTAAATCACTGCAAGATTTAATATAATAAAAAGATGCTTTAATACAGTTACTCTAAACAACAATAAACTCTCCACTCCTATCTGAAAGAAAGTGAAGTATAGTCCTACAGCATAGACCTGGAAACTTCTGAAGAAAGTCTGATGCTCATAAGATGCTCGTATCTTAAACTATATAAAGGACAAGAAACAAAACTCCGCACAACACAAAAAACACCCACATTTCATAATTTCACCACCATCAGACAAGACCGGGCTGTCGGCGGGGGCGGTGGACTCATCACCCTGGTACACAAAGAAATATCATACATAGTAACCAGTGTACAAACCAAATCACTCCTCCCCCCAAATGATAACACAACAGAAATACAGTCAATTAAAATACGCACTGGCAACAACTCCAACATAACCATCATAAACACATACATCCCTCCCCAAACATCCCCTACAGTACCAAATGAATACAGACCACACTTACAACACATCACAAACACCCCACACACCCCACACATCATCCTGGGTGGTGACTTCAACGCCAAGACGGCCTGGTTTGTCGACAACCCCGACACAGACAGAGGGCTGGTACTACAAAACCAAACCGATAACCTCATCATCCTTAACGACATCCATCAACATACCCATATTCCTCACCAAGCCCTCTATAACCCATCATCTCCAGACATCACCTTTTGCTCCCCAGAACTCGCCCCCATAACATCCTGGAGGGTGGTCAGAACCTTAGGCTCTGACCACCTCCCGATCATTATCACCACCAAAACCAGACTCACCCCAGCTAGCCACAAACACACATACACCAATTATAAAAGAGCTAACTGGGAAGCATTCACAAATGAGACAGAACAACACTTCACAACTCTAAACAGTACACCCATCACTAACATCAACAATGCTGTACACATACTCAATAAAACTATCCAAAACGCTGACAAGAAACACATTCCAAGAGGTAACAGGAAAAGACACAACCCCAACTTCACACCAGAATTTAAAACCTCATCAGACAACGCGACATACTGAAACACTCCCCAGCACCCCACACACAAGACATCACACAACAAATTCAAGCACTCAACACCCAAACTAACAACAAAATACAAGAATAACAAAAAACTAAATTGGAATAACTTCCTACAAACACTTGATCACAAAACAAACCCCAAAAAACTATACAAAACACTAAACAGCATCACACTTTCCAACAGCAACACAACACAATCACATGCTGCAATCACAACAACAGACTCTACTCCTTCATGTAAACAACAAGCAAACACTCTCATCAATCACTTTTCACATGTCAGCCACCTAAAACCTCACAAAGACGACCGACGTGTCATCCGACGTAAGAGACAATTCCCCACAGACCCTGACTATACACCCTTCACCAATCACCAGACAAAGCATATCATCAACAATCTCAAGCACTCACCCGCCTGTGGCCTAGACAACATAAGCAACATACACCTCAGACACCTGGGACCACAAGGCATACAAGCACTCACTAACATATCAAACTACAGCTATTCACAACAACACAATACCAGACATTTGGAAGCATGGTATCATCATCACTTTCCCCAAACCCAACAAAGACCCCACGCTACCCTCCTCGCACCGCCCCATCACACTCCTTTGCTCCCCCTCCAAAGTCATGGAACGCCTAGTATTACAACTAATTACACCTGACCTACCCCTAGCTCCAACACAACATGGCTTTAGGCCACTGCACTCCACAAACACTCTTCTCACAGACCTTACACAAAGAGCTTTCGACGGCATCAATTCAGCTAGACCACCACACAGATCACTATTAGCCACACTCGACATTAGTAAAGCCTTCGATGCCATCCCCCGCCACAACCTAACAAACAAAATCTACAACACAAACATGCACAACAACACAAAACGGTGGCTGGCCAACTTCCTAGCAGGCAGATGTGCACACGTATCTTTTGCCGGTCAGTCATCTAAAATCAGAAACTTTCCAAACGGAGTCCCACAAGGATCCGTCCTATCGCCCGCACTCTTCAATCTGTACATGCACGATATAACTACACCCAATACGCCCCAAATAAACTTAGCCTCCTATGCAGATGACATAACACTCACATGCACACACCATGACCCAAAAAGAGCAACAGATCTCCTTCAACCCTATCTCAACACACTACATGGCTGGTGCACTACAAACAGACTTAATCTAGCCCCAGCCAAATCCACCGCAACCCTGCTCACAAGTTGGACAGGAGAACACGAATACATCCCTCAACTCACCATAAACAACACACCCCTAACACATACACACACACCCAAAATCCTAGGAGTAACATATGATACTCATATGACATTCAAACAGCACACCACAAACATTAAAAAGAAACTGACACCCAGACTTAACGCCCTCAGGTCACTTGCTCACACAAAATTTGGACACAACAAAGAAACTACCACCACAGTATATAAAACAATACATAAGATCAGTGATGGAATACGCAAGCCCAGCCTGGGCTTCTAACCTAGCTGAAACACATCATAAGACCTTACAGACTATTCAAAACAAAGCCCTGAAGATCATTACAGGCTGCACAGCTACTGCACCCACAGATCACCTACATCAAGAAACCAAAATCCTCAAAGTCAAAGACCATCTGGACATGAGAGGCACTCAATTCCTGGCAGCAGCCTCCACGAACCAAGACCACCCACTAAAACTACATGGCAACACACCCACAGACACCAAGAAATATCAAAACAACACCCAGCACACGGTATCACACACAATTATTGTCCTCTCTCCCTCCCTGCCCACCCCGAACCAACTTCCAGAAGCACATCCATACTCATATCTCTCACCGATCCATCCACTCACTCACAGACAACACACAGCTGCATGCACGACCTCCCGAAATCCATCCTTCCGAATCCTCCCTTCCTCGCGAGGACAGAGTCCACCTGGCCAGGCTGAGATGCGGACACCATCCAGCTCTCCTGAGCTATCAGAAGAGACTGGATGACTCCGTTGTCGACGCCTGCCCGGGATGTAACACAGCACCCCATACCATTAAACACATCATAGAAGACTGCATTTCACACAACCACTTACGCCAACAACACAATCTACACTCAATGAGAGCTCTGTGGGAAAGCCCGATCGTGGCCATGGCCTTTCTCAGGGACTCGGGGCTGTTCGGCCAGGCAGCTTAGGGAACAACAACAACCAAGATATATAAAGGCAGGAGGCAGGACACCACACGTGTAAATCGAATACACTAAAAGATAGGACATATAATGTTAACTGACACGAGAATACTGTAAATGCACAACGGTAGCAATGCTCGACACTAAAAGAAGTACTTCCTCATCAACGAAACAGTCTGCTATGGTTGTGCGGCTCAACAACCTAGACTAATAATGCTGTGAATAATAATGCGTACATATCAAAGAGCTTATATTAAATACTAACAAGTGTCTACTCGATTAATAATGTCTAGCTGGGATACTCTAGGTAAGGAACTGGGGTTGAGCAAGACAGGCTCGTAGCCTAGCGATGTCCTTAAGACTGCATCCTTTAAGTTACTTTAATTGACTAGGGTGCTCTCTTGATAGATCCAGATCACAAGTATCTGGTTCTATCCTGGCGACCCTCTAAAGACAAGCAAAGAGGCAGCAAAGTGTGGAACTGGAACAGGCCAAAACCCTCAGTCAACACAATGCTGCACTCGCAAAGGACGCAACCGAAAAGACAACCCAGGCTACCACAGGACCGGTCGAAGTCGTGTAGGTATAAGCAAACCGTACACACATCGGAGACAACGACTACAGTTACCTTATCCCAGTCTAGCAATTGTTACGACTGAGGTTTAATTATATCATGGTTCTTATTCATTGGACTAGTAATGGCATAAATGCTACAACGGAAAGCGCTAGATCCAACCTCTGATGTATATTCCCAGTGAACAAAGAACACAAATACTCTCCAGAGTTCCATATGCAATAATAGGTTATTAAACTCTCAATAAATGTGCGTCTACTCTAGGCTTAATGTTATGTGAAAACAGCCTATTACTACCTATAACCGAAGGTGTACAAAGGAGTACAAAGGAAATCAAGCAACAACAGATCTAGTGACCCTTCTAGGTTGCTTGTCCTCCAAAACACTGAGGATCAAGTGTCCAAACAGTGGTTTAGAGTGGGTAAGGGAACATTGGAAAGGGAATTACTGCCCTGGAACTAATGTCCGTGGCAGGATTAGGAAGTTAGTAGAGGACAGATGGGTAACTGAGGGGGGGATAAAATAAAGTTATTCATTTACAAACGCAGTCAGTCGCGGGTTTGATGAGAGATATTTGTCTAGGCGGAGTTTAAATGAATCAACGGTGATGCAGTCTATAACGTTTCGGGGAAGTCCATTCCACAAGTTGACAACTCGATTGAAGAAGAAATTCTTAGATTCGTGCGAGTTAAAAGATTTACCAATAATTTTGCAACCGTTTCCCCGCGTGTAATTAGATTGGTCGATAGTGAAGTACTTACTACAGTTCATATTGTCGATGCCTTTGATGATTTTGAACACTTGAATTAAGTCGCCTCTTAATCTGCACTGGGTTAAAGGAAATAGATTTAATTCTCTAAGACGCTCCTCGTATGGTTTGTTCTCTAGGCTAGGTAACATTTTGGTAACTCTACGTTGAACTCGTTCTAGCTTGTCTATATCTTTTTGGTAATAAGGGCACCAGGATTGAACGCAGTATTCCAGAAGAGGGCGGACTAAGGAATTGTAAAGGGTTAGGATAACGTCTTTGGATTTATGCTCAAATGACCTGCCTATAAAGCCAATTATTTTTGTTTGCCTTCTTAACAACTTCTGAACATTGTTGACTCGGTTTTAGGTTACTCGATATTGTTACTCCCAGATCGGTTTCTCTGTTTTCATCGACTAACGGTCCAACAGTTGAAGTAACTACTTTTTTCTTTCTGATATAACTATAGAATTCTTTCGGGTTTGTTTTACTTTCTATCTATCTATCTATTGCCTGACGCCGTGATCCCCGAAGGGGTGGTCACGAACGAACCGCCCCCATGCACCTCTGTCCCCAGTCAGTCGACGCCCCTCCCCCCAACCAGCACCGCCTTCGTTCATGTAGTTCCTCACTCCATCCTTCCACCTCATATTCGGTCTACCTCTCCCCCTCTGTCCCTCCACCTCGCTCTCGTACACCCTCTTAGTCATTCTCTCGCATTCCATACGTTCCATATGGCCGAACCATCTCAAGTTGTTCCTTTTCACACTTTCCAGCACATCTACCTCCACACCACACCTCCTTCTTACTTCCTCATTAGTCTGTCTATCCCTCCATGTAACTCTGCACGCACTCCTTAAGTAATTCATTTCCACTGCTCTCACTCTTGGTCTGAGTCTCTCGACCAACGTCCATGCTTCGCTTCCGTAAGTCAGTGTCGGGATTACCACACTGTCATGCAAGGACTTCTTCACTTCCATACTGACCACCCTATTTCTTGTTACTGCTTTTAGCGTTCCTACAACCCTCTTCCCCTGTTGTACCCTCTCCCGCACCTCTTCATCCATAGTCCCATCTTTACTCAACACACTGCCCAGATACTTAAAAGAGTTGACGATCTCCATAGCCTGACCGTTCAGCTTCACCTCACACTCTGTGACTTCACCCCTTTCGAAGACCATAACCTTGCTCTTCCCCGTATTTACCTTCAAATTCCGTTTTTCGCACACTGTTCCAAACTCATTTACCAGACCCTGCAACTCCCATTCATTATCACTCAATAGAACTGTATCATCCGCAAACAGCAGTATAGGTAGCTTCCACTCAATTCCCTCCCTTTTCAGCGATACACCAACATCCACTGCTCTTGATAGTATTTCTGTCATAACTCCATCCATATATACAGTAAACAACCACGGGGACATCACACACCCCTGTTTCAAACCAACATTCAGGTCAAAGAACTCGCTCTGCTCACTCTCCACACGTACTGCCGCCTTTGCACCCTCATACATGCTCTTCACTGCTTTCAGCAACTTGCCCTCTACTCCATATATTCTAAGTACTTTCCACAAACCTTCTCTATCCACTCTGTCATAGGCCTTCTCCAAGTCCATAAAGGCAACATACACCTTTTGTTTCTTCTCAAGATACTTCTCCACAACACAATTCAGGGTAAAAATCTGATCTACACATCCTCTTCCCTTCCTAAAACCTCCCTGCTCGTCGCCTATCCATTTCTCCGTTCTCACTCTCACTCTCTCAATCACTACCCTACTGTATACCTTCCCTACTACGCTTAGAAGACATATTCCTCGGTGGTTACCACACATCCTCTTTCCCCTTTGCCCTTATATAGGGGGACTATTATGCCAGTCTTCCAGTCATCGGGTGCACTCCCCTTCTCCCATGCTAGTTTGCACATTTTCCATACCCATTCTATCACTATCTCACCACCATACCTCAACATTTCCCCACACACTCCATCTGTTCCTGGTGCTTTCCCCAACTTCACTCTTTTCATGGCTTCCCACACTTCTGACCTCCTGATCCCCACCTCCTCCTCCACTACTTCTCTTCTTCTCCCTCCCATACCATATCCAGCTATGTTTGCTGGCTCTTCATTCCTTTCATTTAGCAACTCACTGAAGTACTCCCTCCATCTTTCGACTCTCTCTTGCTTCTCGGCTAGCATTCTCCTATTCTTATCTTTCACACCCTTACTGTTTCCCTTGCTACCTTCCCTAACTTTCTTGACTTCTTTCCAGAACAGTTTCTTACTCTCCCTCCATTTTACACTCAGATTCCTTCCAAATTCCTCATCTACTCTTCTCTTACTTTCCTTCACTACTCTCTTCACCACCCTCTTACTCTCCACGTACCTCGCTCGTTTCTGTCTCTCGGAATCTTCATTCCCTCTACTACCCAACCACTCTCTATATGCTTTCTTCTTTTCTTCCACAGCTATTCTTACCTCTTCTGTCCACCATGCTGTACCTTTCACTCCCCTCCCTCTTCTCCTCACTCCACACACCTCCTCACATGCTGCACAGATCTCATCCTTAAACACCTTGCTCATCTCCTCCACTTCCTCCATAACTTCCAGGTCGAACCCACCTAGTCGTCTTTCCACTGCTCTCCTGTACTCCTCCCTGACTTCCTCCTCCTGCAACCTCTCCACCCTCCTCACCATTCCACCCTCCTCTCGCCTCCCTCCCGCTCTCCTCACCCACTTCTTTTGTATCCTAACCTTAGCTACCACTACATAATGATCAGACAGACCCCCTCCAATACCCCTATACACCCTAGCATCCATCACAGATTTCTTCATTCGTTCATCCACACATACATAATCAATCAATGACTTTCGTTCCACCACTGTCTTATCCTTCATCGTCAACATCCGTTTCCACGTGTACCTGTGGATCATTCTGTGTCGGAAGAAGGTGTTGGCTATCCACAGCCTCCTCCCCACACATACGTCCACAAGTGCACTACCATTCCCATTCACCTCTGATGGTACCCCCCACCCTCCCACCACTCCCTCAACTTTCCTATCACCCACCTTACCATTCATATCCCCAATCAGAAATATTCATTCGTTCTTGTCAAACTTCTCCAGGCACGCCTCCACATTCATCCAGAACTCCTCTTTCTTTCTTTCAAGTATATCCTCTGTCGGGGCATATACGCATACAATCACCCACGTTTGTATTCCTACTTTCATTCTCACCCACACAATCCTTGAACCCACAGACCCATACTCTCTTACACATTCCTTCCATTTGCTACTTACAAACAAACATGCACCTTCTCTCGCTGTTCCTTCACTCACTCCAGCACACACACCCATTCCACACTCCCACTCTCTCACATCTGAACCTTTCCATTTGGTCTCTGTCATTCCACATACATCCAGCCTGGCATTCACTAACACTTCCAGAACCTCTCTCTCTTTTGTGCCATCATTCATGCCACTAACATTCCACGTAGCCATTCTCAGAATGTCCGAAGGCATGTCCTTAGTCGGTCGTGGTTCGTCAACGTTGGTTCCGTCCGCATCCGAGGCTGTTCGTTCGTTTTTCTTTGCTTAGATATTTTTTCCGGGTGGGGGTCGCAAGCCCACCGACCCAACCTCTTTAGTCGCCTCTTACGACACGCAGAAGGCACGTTTTACTTTGATTCGCAATATGTAACTCTAAAGGGAGTAGGGTACGGACTGGAGGAGAGGGATGGTGTAATTGCTGAAGGAATGGTAGATGGATTAAGGATTATGTTTAGTAATGTGGATGTGTTTACCCAGGACAAGAAAAGAGAACTGATATGTAGGTTGCAGGATGAAGAGGAAAAACCTGATGTCATAGCCTTACAAGAAGTAAGACCAAAAAATGCTAGAATTGAAAGGGAACTGGTGGAGTATTATTTGGAGGGTTTTGAGTTGTACGAGAGGAATGCTATTAGAGCAGAGGTTGGAAGAGGACTGTTTATTTATGTAAGAAAAGAGCTCAAGGTAAATGAGGTGGATATGAGACGGCAGTATTGTGAGTATTTGTGTATTGAAGTAAAATGTACAAGACGGTCAATTCTAATTGCCTCTATATATAGAAGCCCAAATAATAGTAGGGAAGAGGATGATAACCTACTGAAAGCAATGGAGGAAATAGGTAATAAAGAGAACAAATATAAGATTTTGATTGGAGATTTCAATTTGCCAAGGATCAATTGGGCAAATTGTACTACTTCAGCGGGACAGTGTAGTCTGGAAAACAAGTTTATAGAGAAAGTGAGAGATTGTTTTTTAATGCAACATATTAGAGAGATGACAAGATATAGAGATGGGATGCAGGGGACTGTACTTGATTTGATTTTTAGCAATGAGGAGGATATAGTAGAACATGTCAATGTGGATAGCCCTATAGGTCATAGTGACCATGCCTGTATAAGTTTTAGTTGTAATATTAAAACAGAGGGATAATAGAAGCAATAAAAAAATATACATGTATGATAGAGCAGATTATGAGCTGCTGAGGTGTTTGGACATTGACTGGGGGGAATACTTGAACGGTGAAGACGCTGAAGGAATGTGGAGAAAGATTAGAGTCAAACTGGAGGATGTTATATCCAAATGTGTACCAGTAAGGGAATAGAAGGATAAAACAAAATTGAGGAAAAGAACAAACCCAGAATTACCAATGAAAAGAAAGCTTTGGACATGGATAAGAAGAAAGAAACGATTGTGGGATAGACTAAAAGTGTTAAAAAAGAACAGGGGGTCTAGTATAGAAGCTAAAGAAGTGGATTTGGAACGTAGACAAATAAACAATAAAATAAGGTGGGAGACAAGGAGGGGGGGGGTGAAGGAGAGGGAGAGAGAGATTGCAAAATATGTGAAGGATAATCCAAAAATATTCTGGAAGTACATTCAGGAAAAGTTAACAAGAAGAGTAGGTATCCCAGAACTTCCAAAAATATTCTGGAAGTACATTCAGGAAAAGTTAACAAGAAGAGTAGGTATCCCAGAACTGATAGGAGAATTGGATGATATGAATAGAGATGAAACTGATAAGGAGAAAGCAGAGGTGCTGGGGAAATACTTTGGGGAGGTACTAACAGTGGAGTCGGATGATGCAGTGCCTACTATTCCTATCAAACAGGCACCGGCACTAGAACTAATAGAGTTTTCCCATGCTAGAAAATGAAGGGCTATAGAAAAAATTAACAGAAGTAAGTCTACGGGACCGTATGGGATACATCCAAGAATCATAAAGGAAGGAGGAGAGATGTTAGTAGAGCCATTAAATTTTTTATTTGAGGTATCTTTTAATACAGGACAAATCCCAATGGACTGGAGAGAGGCGAACATAACAGCTATTTTTAAGAAGGGAAAGAGAAATGACCCAGGAAATTATAGACCAGTCAGTTTGACAAGTGTTGTGTGTAAACTAATGGAAACGGTAATTAGAGAAGGAATAATGGAGCATATGAATTCAAACTAACTTTTCAGTGGGAGACAGTTCGGATTCTTGCCGGGGAGGTCGGCAGTACTACAGCTAATTAAGGTGGTAGATGATTGGATGCAAATTCTGGAGGATGGTGATGTTATAGACGTGGTATATTGCGATTTTATGAAGGCCTTCGATAAGGTCCCACATAAAAGGTTAATAGAGAAAGTTAGAAGCTATATTATAGGGGAGAAATGTGTGAAATGGATAGAAGCCTTCCTGAAAGATCGGAGACAGAGGGTACCGGTGAATGGAATAGGCTCGGGGTGGAGGGAAATTACAAGTGGGGTACCTCAGGGATCTGTGTTGGGACCACTACTGTTCGTTATATTTATCAACGACTTACCTGAAGTTATAACTAATGGAAGTGAGATATACCTGTATGCGGATGACACTAAGGTGTATAGAAGAGTGAAGAGTAAGGAAGATGTGGGTTTGCTTCAAGGAGATGTGGAGGGCATGAAGGGATGGTCTGAGCATTGGTTAATGCCTTTTCATCCAAAAAAATGCAAGTACAGGTACATGTAGATTGGGACAAGCAAGATAGACAAGGTAGGATACAGTATGTATGAAGCGATGGAGGAAGTGAATGCAGAAAAGGATATAGGAGTAGTGATAGACAATAAGTTAAATTTCTCAGAACATTTAGCGGAAAAGATAAACAAAGCCAATAGAATTGTAGGGCTGATAAGGAGGACATTTGTGTCACTTGACGAAGAAATATTCAGGAATCTCTATACAGCGCTGGTTAGGCCGCACCTGGAATATGCGAACCAGGTGTGGGCTCCATATATGGTAAAGGATATACAGTAAAAGTCCGTTAATCCGACGACCGATGATTCGAATCTCCCAATAGTCCGAATTTTTCAATTTGAGGCCAAATCTGAATTCACCCGATGGTCCGAATTTCAAGAAGTTCCAAAAGTCCCCTTTTTGAGGCATTAGTCCACTCAAATGACACATAATGGAGCACACACATATCATATGTTCATGAATTCACTTTAAAAGTTTACCATTGTCATTGTAGCCTATTACCTACTTCAAAACATTCAGATTAATGGTCAAAGGAAGCTACTGATATAAACGTAAACACCACATCGTCTGCTAGAGAGTTTGTTTTGCTCTTGAACGCATCCTTGGGATGCTCCGATGCGCTACTGGCTTGCACCGCATTTTCTGCAAGTGCATTCAGTCTTGAGCTTGAAAACGCACCTTTGGACGTTCCGATACGCTACTATTTATAGTTCAGTGATCGGAGCGTCCCAAGGGTGCTTTCAAGACAACAAGACAAGGGTGCTTTCAATACAATATAATATAACAGAGCACGTCACAAAAGGAAAATCACAAAAGGAAAATTACAAGAACCTCTCAGGGAAGTGCCGTTGTTAAGGCATTACTTCCCGAACCACATCTGATCTGATCTTCAAGAGCAAGACAAACTCGCTAGTAGACGGAAGAAGAAGAAGACGACGATGCGGACATATGGTGTTTACGTTTATATCAGCAGATTCCTTTGACCAATAATCTGAATGTTTTGAAGTAGGTAATAGGCTACAATGACAATGGTAAACTTTTGAAGTGATTTCATGAACATATGATATGTGTGTGTGCACCATTGTGTCATTTGGGTGGCCTAATGCCTCAATGTTTTCGTCATACACAGGTTCATAGGGGTAAAGTCCGATAATCCGAAAAATCCACTAATCCGAACGAGGGCCGGTCCGCTGCCCTTCGGATTAACGGAAGTTTACTGTAGAAGCAGTGGAGAAAGTGCAGAGGAGAGCTAGCAAGCTAGTACCAACGTTGAAGAACGCGGGCTATGAGCAGAGGTTGAGGATACTGGGGCTTCTGACACTGGCATATAGGAGAAAGAGAGGGGATATGATAAGAGACTTTTAAGATAGTGTCAGGAATGTATGATGAGGATGTGTGTGAAGGTATCTTTTTGATGCGGGAGGGAACAAGAACGAGAGGACACTAAGAAAATTTACAAAGAAAGAAATAGGCTTGAGAAGGCAAAGAACTCATTTTGTGATAGAGTGGTAAATGAGTGGAACGCACTGCCCCAGTATGTAGTCAATTCCGAATCAATAAGGAAATTTGAAAGTAATCTTGATAAAGCATGGGGAAGACAAGATTTGAAGTTTGATTATAAAGCAAAAATACAGAATAGTAAAAATGTTGCGTCTGCTACCGCCACCGCCAGGCTGTTCGGCCAGGCAGCTTGGGGGAACAACAACAACACCGTGAACGACCGCAGCAGTGCAAGTACTGGCACTGAGCTGGATACACAGACCTAGTTTGCCTTTTTCCAGAGGATCTACTGTAAGAAACTGTATATACAGTATATATATATATATATAATATATATATTATATACCGGGTATACTGTATATACATATTATATAATTAAATTTGTTCACATTTTATCTTAACAATTGGAATATTTATCTATAATTTGGTCAGCGTAACACTATTTTGTAGCGTTATGAATATGGTGTAATTCAAATTTAAAATATATAAAACAGAAAGAAATAGTGACCATAATCTGTGACCTACACGACCTCCCGAAATCCATCCTTCCGAATCCTCCCTTCCTCGCTTTGCGCAGTGGCAATATCGTAACCAATGAGGTTTAGTTTTCCGAGTGACGTATCTGCTACTGCTGAAGGCCCAAAACACGGTTAAAGTTTTCAATTTCATCTTTGCCTAGTACTTGCGACACCTCGGTTGGGTTACCTTCTTAGGAAGGTAATCAAGTCGTACCCCACCTGCTCGTGGTGACCTCGCAAACACCCATTTCTATTTATTTTTTCCATTTATTCTTTTTTCAAGATAGGGTGACACAAACGGGGGCGGCGCTACCTGGGTTTATCCCAGGTAGTAGTTTAATTTTACTGTAATTTTATTAAGTGTTTTGTATATTTTTAATTGTAGGCTACATAAATATAAACAATGGACGGCCAAGGCAAACGGAGGCAGAGTTTATTGGGAGATGAAGAGAGCTATGAATTTGAGGGATTTCTGGCAGAGGGTAATGAAGTGGAGGATCAATTGACTGTGGTGAAGAGACAGATGATGGGTCTGTTAAGATGGAAGGGAGTTATGGAGAATTGGAGGAGAGATATAGGTGTGAAGGTGGAGTCACTGACAAAAATATGTGGAGCCAGTTCAGTGGCAACTGCAGATGGGCCATTAATTGCTAACCTAGATGCTGTGATAAGGAAAGTAGATGAGCTGGAGGCAGAGAACATGGCACTCAAGGAGCAGCTAAAGGAGTATGAGGGCCATTTAAGTGAGAAAGTAAAAGGAGTAATAAGTGAGGAGAAAAATTAGTGGACAAGGGTGGGGAATGCTAAGGTGGATGCATTGGAAGAAATCATGAAGGAGCAGGTGGAAGAGAGAGAAAAGAGAGTTTGAGAAGAATGTAGTGCAGGTTTTGAAGAGCAAGGAGAAGGTAGTGAGGGAAACAGTAGATAGAGGTAAAAGCATAATTTTTGGAGACATTGAAGAACATTTAGCAGATATGAGGGAAAGAAGGGAAAGGGATGAGGACAAAGTAAAGAAAATATTGGAGTGTCTAGACGAAGGCTGTGATTGGGTGAAAGAACTGGACGAAGTAAGACGGCTAGGAAGATATAAAAAGGGCGAGATGAGACCGATAAAAGCAGAGTTTAAATCTAGGTCAGTGGTTGAAGCATTAACCATTGTAAGCTGGAGGCTAAATAGTTGTACTGGAATGAAACATATTAGGGTGAAAAAGGACTTAAGCATAGAGGAAAGGTAAAAGTTGAGAGAAGTTCAAGCAAGGGCTGACAATGAAAATCGAAAATTGTCAGATGAGGAGAAAAGGATTTTTTTTTGGAGAGTAAAGGAAGGGAAACTAAAGAAGTGGTACACTCAGAGGCAGAAAGAACGGAAAATACGAGGAGAAATGAACAAGGAGACAGTGAGTCAGGTAGTGGATCAAATCGGGGACAAGGAGATAGTGAGGGAGGAGCAGGAGATAGAGACAGTGAGTCAGGTAGTGGATCAAACCGAAGACAGAGAGATGGTGAGGGAGGAGCAGGGGATGGAGACGGTGAGTCAGGTAGTGGATCAGACCGAGGACGGAGATATGGTGAGGGAGGGGCGGGAGATTGTGGAGGGGGGGGGGGGGGGAGGAGAATAGAACTAGCAGGGAATGTGGAGGTAGGTCAGGGAAGGGATGGAGGAGGAGGTGAACCTGGTAGGAGGCAGGGAGGGAAGAGAAACAAGGAGGAGGATTCCAATATACTGTGCTACTACACTAATATAGATGGAATAAACAGTAAAAAGGTAGAATTGGATGATATATTAAGAAAGGATCAACCACAGATAGTCTGTTTGACGGAGACAAAGCTGAACCAGGACTTTGACAGCAATATAGTGTTTAGTGAAGGATATAATATATGGAGATATGATAGAAAGGGAAAAAGGGGAGGTGGAGTGGCAGTATTAGTTAAGAACCCTATGACAGCAAAGCAAGTGGAGTTAAATAATGACAAGGCAGAAATAATGGCAGTTGAACTCAATGATATAGAAGGAAAAAAGCTAGACATAGCAGTAGCTTACATGCCACCAAAGACCAGAGCATGGAGGGAGTTGGAGTTTGAGGAGATGGTCGAGGATATGATTCAGTCGTTGAGAAGATTGCTTTTAAGGAAGAATCGATTGATCTTGGTAGGAGATTTTAACTGTAGTGAGGTTGATTGGGAATCGGGAGATGCAGGGCCAAATCAGAGATCTTGGGGAAGTCGGCTAATGGAGTTGGTTACGGAAAATGTACTTGCACAACATGTGAGGGAAAATACAAGAATGAGGGGTAATAACGAACCTTCTAAACTCGATCTGATTTTTACAAAAGATCCTCACGAAATTAGTGATATAAACTATCTATGTCCTGTAGGTAAAAGTGATCACCTATTACTAAAATGGAAGTTGACCTCGAGTAATGCCAATAGATTAGACAATAGCTACATAAATGACAGATTAAATTATAGTAAAGCTGATTATGTATCTTTGAAAAGATATTTAGAGGGAGTAGATTGGGATCTTATTTTTAAGGAACAGGACGTACAAGGTAAATATAGTAGATTCCTCGAAATTTATAGAGTAGGAACCAATCTGTTTGTTCCAAGATATAAAACTGGAAATTTTACTAAGCAGAAAGATTGGTTTAATTTGAAATGCAAAAGAGCTTTGGGTAGGCGTGATGCAGCTTGGGCTAGATTAAGAAGAAGGAACACTGAGAGTAATCGGAATAAATATAAACAGGAGAGGAATAGATATGTTAACATAATTAGGCAAGTTAAAATGAACTATGAGAAGAACATAGTAAATAAATGTGAAAGTGACCCTAGATTATTTTATAAATATATAAACAGTAAGTTGAAGGTAAAGAAACAAATTACTAAATTAAGAGTTGATGCTAGGACGTATGAAAATGTATCGGACATGTGCGAGGTAATGAATAACAAATTGGGGTCAGTTTTTACTAGAGAGGAAGGTTTTGACGAACCACAGGCGGGAGTACTGGAGAGTGGTCTTAGTAAGATTGAAATAACTAGAGATGAGCTGTTATCTGCGATAAGAGGACTTGAAGTAAGGAAAGCTATGGGACCGGATGAAGTGTCTTCCTGAGTTTTAAAGGAGTGTGCAGAGCAATTAGTGGAGCCAGTGAGGGACATAATTCAAGCTTCCTTAGATAAAGGACAGGTTCCTGTTGAATGGAAAAGAGCTAATATAATTCCGATATACAAGAATGGAAACCCTGAGGACCCTCTAAACTATAGACCAGTTTCACTTACTAGTATTGTATAAAAGATTTGTGAAAAGCTAATTAGGAAGAGATGGATGAAAATGTTGGAAAGAAAGAAGATAATAACCCCAAAGCAATTTGGATTCAGAGAAGGGACATCTTGTGTTACCAGTTTGCTATGTTATTACAGTAGGGTGATAGATGTACTCCAAGAAAGAGGCGGATGGGTGGACTGCGTCTACTTAGACCTTTCCAAAGCATTCGATAAGGTACCACATAAGAGATTGTTATCTAAGCTTGTGACGCTAGGATGTGTCAGGGGGAGTTTGCTGAAATGGATGGAGAGCTATTTAACAGATAGGGAAATGAGGACTAACATTAGAGGAGCTTCCTCATCGTGGCGGAAAGTTGAGAGTGGTGTGCCGCAGGGATATGTGTTGGCACCTCTCATGTTCCTTATGTACGTGAATGACCTGCCGATAGGCATAAACTCCTACATGTCAATGTTTGCAGATGACGTAAAAATTATGAGACAAATAACAAATAAAAGTAGTTGTGAGGAGCTGCAAGGGGATTTAGATAAAATATACGAATGGAGCACCAAGTGGAAAATTAAATTTAATATAAGTAAATGCCATGTGTTAAATATGGGAAGAAGTGTGAATACACCAAATTGGGAGTACAGGATGGGAAATAATATAATTAGTAAGGCCGAAAAATAAAAGGATCTAGGGTTGATTATACAAGATAATTTGTCGCCAGAGAAACATATTAACAAGCTCTTTAGCGGAATGTATGCAATGGCCGGGAATATGAGAGTTGCTCTGAACTACTTGGATGAGACCATGGTAGCGAAAATTATGAAGAGTATGATTAGACCAAGATTGGAGTATGCAGCAGTGGTGTGGTCCCCGCATCTAAAGAAGCATATTCACAAGTTAGAAAGAATCCAGAGAGCAGTTACTAGATTGGTTCCAAGTCTCAGAGAACTGCCATATGAAGGGAGGCTAGACAAATTAAATCTACCGAGTCTAAAAGAGAGGAGAGAGAGGGGAGACATGATAATGATGTACAAATGCACCCGGGGGCTGGAGAGGCTGGATAGGGAGGATATATTAATTATGGATACAGGAATAACTAGAGGCCACAGCTACAAAGTAAAAAGACCTACCTGCAAGAACGATATCAGGAAGTTTAGCTTCCCCTATAGATGTATTGACAAATGGAATGGGCTGGAGGAGGAGGTGGTAGGGGCAAGGAATATCTATATTTTCAAGAAAAAATTGGATAAAAAGTAGACTGAGAGACGGGACAACACGAGCTTAGCTCAACTCCTGTAAACTACAATTAGGTAAATACAATTAGGTAAATACAGAGTCCACCTGGCCAGGCTGAGATGCGGACACCATCCAGCTCTCCTGAGCTATCAGAAGAGACTGGATGACTCCGTTGTCGACGCCTGCCCGGGATGTAACACAGCACCCCATACCATTAACCCCTCCAACCCGGATGGGCTCTTGAACGCCCATAACAACCTCGGCCCGCGCAACCCGGAAGGGCTCTTGAACGCCCATTGCTTGCATGCGTGCTTTCGAATGCCGCGCGTACATTTTCGGTATCGTGGGACGGTAGGTGGCGCCACCAGGCGTAAACTACGCCACAGCAACAGTATCTACCCCGACGCCATCATGGACAGTACGCCAAATAGTGATTCCGCTGTGTCCGATACCGTGCTTCCTACGACGCCCTTGCTTGTTCGTCGCGCCTTACCCCGACGCCATCGCCTAAATGTGTTATCTCCCGGAGGTATTGAGACGACATTGAGACTTTATGAGCGAGCTGATGCCAAGCATAATGTTGATGATGAAGTCAGTGACGACTCCAGTAATTATAAGTCGAGTGATTATGGCCATGAGAGTGACAAAGAAGAGCAATTCCTGGGATTTGCGAGAGAACATGACAGTGATGAGAGTGATGAAGGTGATGTACCAGTTGTTGAGGAAGCTGGTTTACCTAAAGACAGTGAACTTGAGAGAGTGAGCGAGTGGGAGAGTTCAAGGTCACTCACCAAATTTCGCTTAAGTGACACGACGCCAAGCCCTCCCCCAGGTAAATCGCCTTTCAAGCTACATTTGTATAAGCAGAAAATACTTGAGAAGGCGGCCGCGGCAGCTAGGGAACAAGCAAAACTACTTGGTGAGGATGAGGCTGTGAGTGAGGGTCAGCGTGGTGACCCTTCTCGTCCGCCATTGTCTCCCTTATCTACCCACGCCACCCAAGATGACCCGGATGCCCCGCATTCTTCCCCACCACCCCCACCATTGCCAAGGGTTGAGGACCCCACACTTTCGGCCTATTTGCCTCCTAGGTCCCCCGACAGGAGACATACTGCTGCCGAAAAGGGGAAAGGTAGGAAATATACCAAGAAAATTAAGAAAAGTAAGAGAGTTTTGTTCGAGGCTCCCGCGGCGTCCACCCCGGCCGGCCCCAGCCATACGTCCCCGCAACTTTCCCCACGGTCCTCCCCACCTCTCCCGCCTTCAACATGTCTTCCTGAAGAAGTCTTTGAGCTCGCATCACCAATACCTGGGCCTAGTGACAGTGAAACATTGCTTTCTGTCACTCGTCGCAGGCCAAGGAGCCCGGGACCTCGGGGGGACACAGCCTCACCTGCCACTCCTTCCCCACCTCGCCCACCCGCACGCCGCCCACGCATCACTGGTTCCCCGCCAGATTATGTGGGGGCCACTGATGATGAAGGGCACCTCTCTCAAGACTCTGGCCATGATTACATAGGTCCACCGTCAGGGCAAGATGACCACTCTGACGATGACTATATGGACATCGACGACCCTCGACCCATCCGCTTGGCCCGGCGTCGTGCTGCCCGTCGTGCTGCCCACCGCCCTGGCCGCCGCCCTCGCCGCCCTAGGGCGCGCGCCTCCCGAGTTGGCCGTGGGCGTGCTGGGCCACCAGCTGGAGCTCCTCGTCAGCGTAGACAAGACCCATTCTACGTTTTTCAGTGGCAAGACGTAGTTGATGAGGATGGATACAACCCTGATGTGCCAGCTTTTGATGAGGTACTGGAGGGTTCAGGCGTTACCCCCAATTTTCCTGCAGGCCCCAATGCTCCACCACACGAACTGTTTGAGGCCTTCTTTGATGAGGAGGTGGTAGGCTATGTTGTCAAAGAGACAAATAAGCAGCACCAATTCCAGGTCCACTTTTTGGGAAAGGTGACCAAGGGCCACATGAGGCAGTGGACCCCAGTGACTCATAAAGAGTTCATGGTGTTCCTGGCACTCACCATGCTAATGCCTCATGTCAAGAAGTATAGGTTGCCTGACTATTGGATCACCAATGATCTGATATCCACCCCTGCCTTCGGGAAATATATGTCTCGCGACCGGTACCTTGATATCCTCGCAGCGCTCCATCTTGTCACCAACCTTGACGTCCACCTCCCAGACAAGCTGTGGAAGATTAGGACGTTGTATGAGATGATGCGAGAACGCTTCACCTCCTACTTCAAGCCCTTCCGCAAGGTCGTCATTGACGAGTCTCTTGTGCTGTTCCGGGGAAAATTCAGCTTCCGGCAGTACATCCCCTCAAAAAGACATCGCTTTGGCATAAAATTCTTTGTGCTGTGCGACTGCCAAACTGGCTATGTCCTGGACTTCCTGGTCTACAGCGGGAAGGAAGGGGACTTGCTTGTGGACCCCCTCATTGGCTTTGGCGGAGCAGTGGTGCAAGCCATGATGGACCGCTACTTTCACAAGAATCACGTCCTCTACACGGACAATTATTACACGTCCCCCACTCTCTCACAGTACCTGCATGAGCGCAAGACGGGGACTGTAGGCACAGTACGAGGGAAAAGGAAGGGCATGCCACCTTTCCCTCCAAAGACCAAAAAAGGTGATGTGTTCAAGAAGAAGTCGGGGCCCATTCTGGCTATCCACTGGCACGACCAGCGGAAGGTCAACCTCCTGACCACCATCCACAAGGGGGAAATGGTGGAGACTGGCAAGGTGGATCGCCGCACCCAGGCCAGGGTGACCAAGCCCGATGCTGTCCTAGACTACAACATCAACATGAGGCTGGTGGACAAGTCCGACATGCAGATAGGCTTCATTGACTGCCTGCGTACCTCGTGCAGATGGTACAAAAAGTTCTTTCTGCATATGGTGGACATGTCAGTTCTGAATGCCTACAACATATACAAGCTTCGGAATGTGAACACACCCATGAAGTTCAATAGCCTGCGGAGGTTCCAAAAGCAGGTGTTGACGGAGCTCCTGGAGAAGTATGCTATGCCACAGAGGGCAGTGGCACATCCTGGGCCCGCCGTTATTGACCGCTTGCAGTGTGCTCAATACTTGATTAGGCACAGGCTTGGTTCCCTGCCTCAGAATGAATCCGGAAGAACACAGCAGAAGCGGTGCCATGTCTGCTACAACAGCAGGGTGAAGCCGAGGTCAGGTAAAAAGTCAACCCTGGAGTGTCAAAATCAAAACCCACATATCAAACTACAGCTATTCACACAACACAATACCAGACATTTGGAAGCATGGTATCATCATCACATTCCCCAAACCCAACAAAGACCCCACGCTACCCTCCTCGCACCGCCCCATCACACTCCTTTGCTCCCCCTCCAAAGTCATGGAACGCCTAGTATTACAACTAATTACACCTGACCTACCCCTAGCTCCAACACAACATGGCTTTAGGCCACTGCACTCCACAAACACTCTTCTCACAGACCTTACACAAAGAGCTTTCGACGGCATCAATTCAGCTAGACCACCACACAGATCACTATTAGCCACACTCGACATTAGTAAAGCCTTCGATGCCATCCCCCGCCACAACCTAACAAACAAAATCTACAACACAAACATGCACAACAACACAAAACGGTGGCTGGCCAACTTCCTAGCAGGCAGATGTGCACACGTATCTTTTGCCGGTCAGTCATCTAAAATCAGAAACTTTCCAAACGGAGTCCCACAAGGATCCGTCCTATCGCCCGCACTCTTCAATCTGTACATGCACGATATAACTACACCCAATACGCCCCAAATAAACTTAGCCTCCTATGCAGATGACATAACACTCACATGCACACACCATGACCCAAAAAGAGCAACAGATCTCCTTCAACCCTATCTCAACACACTACATGGCTGGTGCACTACAAACAGACTTAATCTAGCCCCAGCCAAATCCACCGCAACCCTGCTCACAAGTTGGACAGGAGAACACGAATATATCCCTCAACTCACCATAAACAACACACCCCTAACACATACACACACCCCAAAATCCTAGGAGTAACATATGATACTCATATGACATTCAAATAGCACACCACAAACATTAAAAGAAACTGACACCCAGACTTAACGCCCTCAGGTCACTTGCTCACACAAAATTTGGACACAACAAAGAAACTACCACCACAGTATATAAACAATACATAAGATCAGTGATGGAATACGCAAGCCCAGCCTGGGCTTCTAACCTAGCTGAAACACATCATAAGACCTTACAGACTATTCAAAACAAAGCCCTGAAGATCATTACAGGCTGCACAGCTACTGCACCCACAGATCACCTACATCAAGAAACCAAAATCCTCAAAGTCAAAGACCATCTGGACATGAGAGGCACTCAATTCCTGGCAGCAGCCTCCACGAACCAAGACCACCCACTAAACTACATGGCAACACACCCACAGACACCAAGAAATATCAAAACAACACCCAGCACACGGTATCACACACAATTATTGTCCTCTCTCCCTCCCTGCCCACCCCGAACCAACTTCCAGAAGCACATCCATACTCATATCTCTCACCGATCCATCCACTCACTCACAGACAACACGCAGCTGCATGCACGACCTCCCGAAATCCATCCTTCCGAATCCTCCCTTCCTCGCGAGGACAGAGTCCACCTGGCCAGGCTGAGATGCGGACACCATCCAGCTCTCCTGAGCTATCAGAAGAGACTGGATGACTCCGTTGTCGACACCTGCCCGGGATGTAACACAGCACCCCATACCATTAAACACATCATAGAAGACTGCATTTCACACAACCACTTACGCCAACAACACAATCTACACTCAATGAGAGCTCTGTGGGAAAGCCCGATCGTGGCCATGGCCTTTCTCAGGGACTCGGGGCTGTTCGGCCAGGCAGCTTGGGGAACAACAACAACAACAACCCTGGAGTGTGTGGAGTGCAAGGTGGCACTCTGTGCTTTAGAGTGCTTCTTTGATTACCACTCCAAGCTGGAGTTCTAATAATCATACTGAAATTGCCAAATAAAATGACAATATGTACACTATAATTATATATAGGCAAAAAGTGGAAGAAAACCAATGTATTGTAATACAAAAGTCATGTATTATGAGAACATTGATACAAATACAATTACACCATAATAATATGTGAAAGTGACACATATGTATATACCAAGTGACATTCATATGATTAGAACCTATAGAAATATAAATCAGTGAAAAAAAAGACAATAAATTGTATATAAAACGTTTACAAATCATATAACTAAGTGAAAGTGACACAAGACCTAATATTTGATGGCCAAAGTATAATAAATACCTGTGATAACGAATAATCAGTGCCTAATACAACAATAACCTACCTCAATTACTAATAAAATGTACGGTATCGAGTGAAAATGAGCATTATCAGTGACAGTGACACTCTCTAAAGCATATTTGTCAAAGTGAAAGTGACACAAGACCTAATATTTGATGGCCAAAGTATAATAAACACCTGTGATAACGAATAATCAGTGTCTAATACAACAATAACCTACCTCAATTACTAATAAAATGTACGGTATCGAGTGAAAATGAGCATTATCAGTGACAGTGACACTCTCTAAAGCATATTTGTCAAAGTGAAAGTGACACAAGACCTAATATTTGATGGCCAAAGTATAATAAACACCTGTGATAACGAATAATCAGTGCCTAATACAACAATAACCTACCTCAATTACTAATAAAATGTACGGTATCGAGTGAAAATGAGCATTATCAGTGACAGTGACACTCTCTAAAGCATATTTGTCAAAGTGAAAGTGACACAAGACCTAATATTTGATGGCCAAAGTATAATAAACACCTATGATAACGAATAATCAGTGCCTAATACAACAATAACCTACCTCAATTACTAATAAAATGTACGGTATCCAGTAAAAATGAGCATTATCAGTGACACTCTCTAAAGCATATTTGTCAAAGTGAAAGTGACACAAGACCTAATATATGATGGCCAAAGTATAATAAACACCTGTGATAACGAATAATCAGTGCCTAATACAACAATAAGCTACCTCAATTACTAATAAAATGTACGGTATCGAGTGAAAATTAGCAATATCAGTGACAGTGATACCCTAATAAACATATTTTATATAATTGGCCTCAAAATAACTAGAAAATATCAAATAAACATCACATTCTCAATATCAAACACTAAAATCGTCTAAGGGAGATAAATACTTTGGCGCGACGAGCGGCTAGGTGCGTCGTAGCCATGGCCGGGGCGACGCGTCCGAACGCGGGAAGAATTTGCCGCCGAAAAGCACTCGTCTTCCCGCGCTCACGATTATGCAACCAGAGGGGCTAGAGACCTCTACTCAATGCCATTCGACAGAGGAAGGTTTGTGGAACATTATTCTTTTTTATTCACAACATTACATGACATATTCATTGACTTACAGAGTAGTTAACATAGGCCAAAGATCGTCAAAACACCCGGTACCGGAGCACAGTCGTAAGCTATAGCCCCCGGGGCTGGAGGGTTAAACACATCATAGAAGACTGCATTTCACACAACCAATTACGCCAACAACACAATCTACACTCAATGAGAGCTCTGTGGGAAAGCCCGATCGTGGCCATGGCCTTTCTCAGGGACTCGGGGCTGTTCGGCCAGGCAGCTTAGGGAACAACAACAACAACCTACACCCTTCACCTTGACCTTTGAATAACAAAAACACCATATTTGGACAATCGTTGCATTGACTAACCGAATTTGCCAGCAAAATTTGGTGATGATACATTAACCCGTTTAGAACAGTTCTGTCGTTTTCTTTTCATACTGGATAATAATAGACGACTTTATGCAGTTTAAGAAGGGCCTTCAGAAAATTTGCAGGCTTTCACCAATCTTAACTAACCCTCTTTACTACCACAGATCCTTTGTAAGCTCCACAAAATCGTCTAATTATAGCTAGAATACAATACAAAAAAAAAAAAACGTCGCAGGTACAGAAAGGGTTAAACAATCTAGGAAGAGTTTAGGGAAAATTATTAACACTTGTTTTGATCTTTGACCTTGACCTTTAACCTTAAGTATTATAATATATATATAATATTGATATATACGGTTTGTTATTTGACCTCTCGGCTGCGCAGCCCCTGTAGTATACAGTACACCATACCCATGTGCGTAGGTATTCTGATTAATTCCTTACTAAAATCGTTAATTTACCATAAATATAATTAATACTTATCCATATGCGCCTAATTTAATAGTGGCCCCTCCATCATTGACGATATGCCTATTAGTATAATAGTCTCCCATCAAACACCGCGGTCGCTAGTTTGAATCTACCGCGCGGGAGGACAGGAGTACTAACCTCATAAGTGCAACGCGTATTCTCTTATGGAATCGTCTTTATGATTGGGTACTCACTACGAAAAAACTTTGTAAGAAATAAAAAATATAAATTAACTTAATACTTGCTATACTCAAGCTTCCCACTGAGTGGATTCCAGACGCTGGCCCTCTAGCGGCCATACTTCCTTCCTCCTCCCGTGTCCGTTCGGTGAGGGTGGGTTACTCTGTGCTCCAGCTTCATTCTTCGTTCGATCAATTCTAGTGAGTCCTTGCTCATTCGTATACATCTGAGTTGTATTGAACATGTTCTTAGATTAGCTAGCAAAGACTACCCCATTGGTACGTCCGCAGGAGGATGGTAAATTAGGGTACTATTGTAACAGGCGCCTACGTGTCCCAGGATCATCGCGCCATGTTTGTTATTGTGTGTTGTTTTGCGCCTTTAGCTTTTTGATAGTTATTTAGGAGGCTACCATTCCGCAAGTTTATGCTTCAGGCCGTCATTATGAGGTAGTTGCATAGTTTATTTTAGCAGATGCTCTAGTTCAAGGGTTGCCACACGTGGTGTGGGAACTTCTGGAGTCCGTATCTGCGCGTGGGCCCCTCTCGTGGGCATCTGCCTCCTCGTGCTGCTGCTGCTGGGTCTTCGGAGCGTCTGGTTGCAGCCACCTTGATGTTTCGTCGTCACCTTATGGTCAGCCTCATTAGGGGTCTCCAATGTAGGCTAGGGGTTATTTATACATTATAAATTAAGCTCTATATATGTGTAAGCCTAATGTTTCCCCTATATATTTGTTTTTTGGCATGTGTGCTTTCATGCTTAAGGGGTTTGGGAGACGTCCCGTTTATTTGGTGGGGTTTTTGGGGGTGTGGACTTTCCCAGATAAGTCCTCATCTCTGAAAATTTTGGTTCGTTTTTCCGGCAGCTTTCTCAGAAGAGCCGGCGTTTTCTCGTCTCAGACGATAAGAAACCAACCAAATGTCCCGGCGTGGTGTGCTGAACCACGAACCTTCCGGCGGAATATGCTAAATTCTTAAGGGAGTGAACTCGGCCCGCCGAGTGAACTCGCCCTGACCGAGAGGCTCACGCAGTAACTTCCCTCGCCCGGCGTAGCAGTCAAGTGAGCTTAACCATGACTCAAGTCATGAAGCGAATTAACTATCTATCTAGTGCATCTATCTATCTATCTATCTATCTATCTATCTATCTATCTATCTATTCCCATGGAATGATTTCTGCTTCTATGGCCGAGGACCCTCGGAGAGTGCTGAACGCATTACCGAGGTAATCCTATCGGGCATGGAAGCATACATTCCATTTTCTTTCTCTCAGACTAATGCTAAAAAATCTTGGTTTACTCACGCCTGTTCTACTGCTGTCCGCAATAAGGAGGAAGCATTCAAACGGTACCGACGCCTTAAAACTCAAGACTCTCATTCTTCATATGTTTCTGCCCGGAATCAAGCCAAATCTGTTCTTCGACTTGCCAAACACTCTTTCATCAATAATAAATGCACTGAACTATCCAACTCTAGCTCTTCCCAAGATTTCTGGCATCTAGCCAAAAACCTCTCCAACAATTTCTCTTCCTCGTCTTTCCCTCCCCTTTCCCACTCTGATGGCACAACCATCACTTCTTCCTCTGACAAAGCTAAACTCTTCGCTCAAACTTTTGCTAGAAACTCCACCTTGGATGATTCCGGTGCTATTCCTCCCTCTCCGCCCTCCTCTCTCTTACTTATGCCTAATATCCTAATCTCTTCTAAAGATGTACTTTCTACCCTCTCTGGGCTTAACACTAATAAGGCGTACAGTCCGGACGGTGTTCCTCCTGTTGTTCTCAAAAACTGTGCTTCCGTGCTGACTCCCTGCCTAGGCAAACTCTTTCGTCTCTGTCTATCCTCTAACGTCTTCCCTTCATGCTGGAAGTTTGCTCACATTCAACCTGTCCCAAAGAAGGGTGACCGCTCTCAACCCTCCAACTATCGTCCAATTGCTCTTATCTCTTGTCTTTCTAAAGTTTTTGAAACTATTCTTACTTCCAAATTTCTTAAGCATTTCTCTTCTCATAATCTGCTCTCAGATCGCCAGTATGGCTTCCTTAACCCTCTCACCACGGAAGGGCTCTTGAACGCCCATAAAAAAGCATATAACAGGTACCCGGATGGTCTCTTGAACGCCCAGTGGTTGAAAGCCTGTGAGCTTCGTGTGCGAGGCGTCGGTCCGACGCATGTAAACAACAGCCGGCTGGACCGTCGCCCCGCATCTCCGGCCACAAGAAGGAGAGCGTCGCTTGTTCGTGTGTGCCTGTATGTTGTTGTTAAGTATCGAAAAGTGGTGTAAAGTGGCTGTTTTGGCCATAAAGTTATCTCCAATGAAATCATCATCACAGCTCAACCAGTTGACTTAGAGAGCTCTACTTAATGCCATTCTACAGGTAAATAACACAGCTACGCTTGGGGATGCGCGGGAATGCGGGAAGCAGTCTGATTAACGAATATACGGTAGCCTAGCCTAGACGTTTTTCGGCCAAAACACCCGGGTTTCGAGGAATATATATATAATACATAGCCGGGGCTGGAGGGTTAAGGGTCGCTCTACTGGTGATCTTCTTTCATATCTTACTAACTCTTGGTCATCCTCCTTTCGGGACTTCGGTGAGACTTTTTCTATTGCACTAGACATATCAAAAGCCTTCAATAGAGTCTGGCATAAATCTGTAATTTCTAAACTACCCTCCTTCGGTTTCTATCCCTCCATCTGTGCCTTTGTCTCTAATTTCCTTTCCGGCCGTTCCATAGCTGCGGTTGTGGACGGCCATTGTTCACTTCCTCACCCTATAAACTCCGGTGTTCCTCAGGGCTCTGTCCTATCTCCTATTCTCTTTCTAATTTTTATAAATGATCTCCTTAACTGTACCTTAATTCCCATCCATTCATACGCAGACGACCTAACCTTACACTACTCCATTACTTTTTCAGAACGCCCCAGCCAGCAATCCCTCAACGACAAACGTAATGAAGCCATAGAACTCTTAAATTCTGATCTAAATACTATTTCCAATTGGGGCAGAGAAAACCTTGTTAACTTTAATGCTTCCAAAACCCAATTTCTCCATCTATCTACCCGTCAGGATCTCCCAGCGGACTATCCCTTATTCTTCAACAATACAAAAATCAACCCTTCATCTTCTCTCAATATTCTTGGTGTCTCTTTTTCTTCTGCTCTCATTTGGAAGGACCATATTACTAGTCTTGCTAAGGCAGCCTCCCAGAAGCTGGGTGTGCTCAACCGCCTTAGGGGGTTCTTTTCCCCTGCACAGCTTCTTGCTCTGTACAGGGGCATAGTGCGCCCTTGTATTGAGTATTGTTCACATGTGTGGGGAGGTTCCTCTCACACCGCTCTCCTAGACAAAGTTGAAAGGAAGGCCTTTCGTATCATTAACTCCCGTCCACTCACCAACTCTCTGCAATCTCTCTCTCTCCGCCGCAATGTTGCATCTCTCTCGCTATTCTATCGCTACTATAATAATCATTGTTCCTCAGAGCTATCCCAGTGCATACCACCTCCTTTACGTAGGGCACGTGGTACCCGTCTTGCAACTCAATCCCACCCCTACTCTGTGCAACTCTCCAACCCAAGAGTGAAACGTTACTCTCAAACTTTCTTCTACTCAACAGCTGAGCTCTGGAACTCTCTCCCAGAATCAGTCTTTCCCTCTTCCTATGACTTAAATTGCTTCAAACTCCGTGTGTCCAGGCATTTTGGCTCGAACGTCCCTTGATTTTGGCCCTGTCACTCTTTCAACTATGGGGGAGGCACTCGCTATAGGCAGTTATGCCTTTTGCCTCCCTCAATCACATAGAAAAAAAAAAAAAAAAAAAAATTAATGATAGTAAAACGCTTAAGGTCTTTTGGGCCAGTGACGCTTTGTCACAGGTAAGTAGTTCATAATGTATGATAAAAGAAAGACCCAGGGTCTTTCTACCAGGTCCAGCGGAAGGTTAGAGTAGCAAGTGGCTATAACTAATTTTCCGGCGGGCTTGAGGTAGGATGTGTAAGAACCGCCGACCTCCGAGCTGTCAACACCTCGCAGCTGCTCTCCGATAATGAGTTACCTTGTGTGAAGTTGATAGGAGTGTCTAAGTGTTGTCCCGGAAATTTATATGTGCAATTCATAAGTAATTAGGTGGTTTTTATGAGAATTCAGATGTAATTGGATATTCCAAGTAATTGAAAATATGGATTAAGTAAAACAGTTCCTGGAGTGAGATGGGATAGTGGGGCGATTGTTGTTTGTTGTTGTTGGCAGACGACCACCTCGCGATGGCGGGAAGGCGTGAAAGCCTAGCTGGGGATGAGGAGGAATACGAATTTGAAGGCTTTATCACCGAGGACAAGGATGATCAGTTGGCAAGTATGAAAAAACAATTGATGGGTCTTGTGAGATGGAGGGGAGTGATGGAAAATTGGAGGAAGGAGTTAGGGGCTAAAGTAGAAGTTTTGTCCGATATGTGTGGCGTTACTAGCGGGGTGGATAGGCCTAGGCCAGTAAGTGACAGCCTAGAGGCAGTGATGGCCAGAGTAGGCGAGTTAGCGGCGGAAAATGTGGCACTCAAGGCTCAGCTTAAGGAATATGAGGGCCACCTGAGTGAGGAAGTAAAAGGAATTAGTGAGGTAAAAAATGAGTGGACAAGGGTAGAGAGTGCCACGATGGTAGCCCTTGAAGAAATTGTGAAGGAGCAGAAGGAAGAGAGAGAAAAGGAAAAGAAAGAGTTTGAAATTTTTTTAGTGCAAGTTTTAAAGAAGAAAGAGAAGGTAGTGAGAGAGACAACAGATTTTTTTTTTTTTTTTTTTTTTTAAAGAGACAATGAACGGAGGAAGGAAAAACACAGATAAAACAAAAAGGTCCATGTGCCTAAAGGCATCCTCCATTCATAAAATGTTTGTAACAACTGGATTTAAACATTTGTTGATTGTAAGTTTGTGGAAAGCAATTCGAGGGAAGTGAATTCCAAAGAGTAGTAGCTCTGGGGATAAATGAATTCTGATAAGCAGAAGTTCTGCATTGTGGAGGAGAAAGTGTAAATTCATGGGCACTCTCAGCTGCCCTAGTTCTACGGGGAAAGATGTGGAGAGGCGGCACAATGAAGCAAGTTCCTCGGAACAATTGCTGTGAAAATATCTGTAGAATAATGCAAGGGATGCAACGTTTCTTCGTATGGCTAATGTAGGAAGTCCTGTGTGATTGCAGGGTTATTGATTAATCTAATAGCTTTATTTTGAATTTTGTCCAACTGCCTCAATGCAACCACTCCACTTCCACCCCACAGAGGTGAACAGTAATCCATCTGAGAGCGCACATGACTTTTATATAGTACGCCAACTGCTCGTCAGTGAAGAATTCTCGAACTCTGTACAGGAGTCCCAGTTTTTTAGAGGCATTCTTAGCAATGCTTCTAACATAATGTGTCCAGCTCAAGTTAGTAGTTAATGTTACACCGAGAATGTCAATACTAGGGGAAGTGGGAACATTACATCATTAACCCTATTTAGCGGCGAGCAACATAAGTCGAGTTAAATAAAGCTGGACTATGTGGCGGCGCTCGACATAACTCGAGGTGCAATTTCAGCACGTAATGTGCTGAGAGAGAGAGACAAGTGGTGGCAGGAGACTAGCGAGCGTATGACTGCTCCAGACCACCGCGGCGAACCTACTGACACAAATCTCAGCTCCCTCCTCCCTCTCTCACTCGCTACATACTCAATTATGTACTGAAAGTACCGAATTACCTGCTTTTTGCACTCGCGTTGCACGGTTATTGCAAGAAAACTATCCATCATACAAGGATCGTTATGGTGTCATTCGAAAGCTCTGTTTATGCCCTTTCAGGGATAGGTACTGTTTTACGTTCTGGGTCTTATTTAGGCATGAAAATGATCACGTAAACAGCCCTATTTTGGCTAAAAACACCCCGCTGTGCGGTACACATAAATAACCGCATAGGCCGCTCGTAAGGTGTTTAAAAAATATATGGGAGTCCGTGAGATTCTCGGTTAGAAAATTGAATGTACTTGGTTTCTGTGCATTAAAGGAAACTAGATTCTCTTGTCCCCATTCATTATTCTAGAAAGGTCCTGGTTCAGAGAAATTGCAGTGTTATTTTTGAATTTATAAGATCGGGTTGGGTGAAAGAATTGGTAAATGTGAAGGAACTGTGGAGTGTTGAGTCATCTGCGTAGGAATGTATTGGATTATGAGTGGTAGATATGAGATCATTGATATGAATGAGGAACAGAGTTGGGGCCAAAACTGATCCCTGGGGAACACCAGCATTTATTGAGTGAAATTGAGAATAAAGGCCATCTACCATTACACGTATTTTTCTGTTATGAAGATAAGAAGAAATTAGTGGAACTAATGATGCAAGGCCGTAGTGTGACATCTTCGACAATAATAGAGGTAGAGGTAAGTGTGTAGTAATCTTTGGAGATGTGGAAGAGCACCTGGCAGATATGAAGGTAAGAAAGGAAAGGGATGTTGTGAAAGTCAAGGGGATACTGGATTACTTAGACGAGGGTTATGGATGGGTAAAACAATTGGAGGAGGTGAGAAGGTTAGGAAAATATAAGAAGGGCGAGATGAGACCGCTAAGAGTGGAACTAAAGTTTAGATCAACAGCAGAAGCAGTAGCCAATGTGAGCTGGAAATTAAATTCGACAGAGCTGAATCATATAAGGGTAAAAAAGGACCTAAGTGTAGAAGAACGAGAACAGTTAAGGGAACTCCCAAGCTAAGGCTGATGAAGAGAATGGAAAGTTGTCTGAAGAGCAAAAGAAGATTTTTTTTTGGAGAATAAGGGAAGGGCAAGTAAGGAAGTGGTACATCAGGAGCCACCAAGAACCGAAAGTAAGAGGAGTGATAGGGAAAGAGACAGAGAGACAAGTACGAAGTCAAAGCAAGGAGACGGAGCGAGAGATAATGCAGGGAGCAGGGGACCGGAGAGTCAGGATGTGGTGGAGAAGGTGGAAAAGAGGGAGAGAGAGGGGGTATGAGAGGTTGTGGAGGGGGAGGGAGGAGAATAGAATTAGCAGGGGAGGTGGAACTGGGTCAGGGAAGGGATGGAGGAGGAGGTGAACCTGGTAGGAGGCAGAGAGGGAAGAGAAACAAGGAGGTGGATTCAAATATACTGTGCTACTACACTAATATAGATGGAATAAACAGTAAAAAGGTAGAGTTAGATGATATATTAAGAAAAGATCAACCACAGATACAGTAGTCTGTTTGATGGAGACAAAGCTGAACCAGGACTTTGACAGCAACATAGTGTTTAGTGAAGGATATAATATATGGAGATATGATAGGAAGGGTAAAAGGGGAGGTGGAGTGGCAGTATTAGTTAAGAACCCTATGACAACAAAGCACGTGGAGTTAAATAATGACAAGGCAGAAATAATGGCAGTTGAACTCAATGATATAGAAGGAAAAAAGCTAGACATAGCAGTAGCTTACATGCCACCAAAGACCAGAGCATGGAGGGAGTTGTTGTTGTTGTTGTTGTTGTTCCCTAAGCTGCCTGGCCGAACAGCCCCGAGTCCCTGAGAAAGGCCATGGCCACGATCGGGCTTTCCCACAGAGCTCTCATTGAGTGTAGATTGTGTTGTTGGCGTAAGTGGTTGTGTGAAATGCAGTCTTCTATGATGTGTTTAATGGTATGGGGTGCTGTGTTACATCCCGGGCAGGCGTCGACAACGGAGTCATCCAGTCTCTTCTGATAGCTCAGGAGAGCTGGATGGTGTCCGCATCTCAGCCTGGCCAGGTGGACTCTGTCCTCGCGAGGAAGGGAGGATTCGGAAGGATGGATTTCGGGAGGTCGTGCATGCAGCTGCGTGTTGTCTGTGAGTGAGTGGATGGATCGGTGAGAGATATGAGTATGGATGTGCTTCTGGAAGTTGGTTCGGGATGGGCAGGGAGGGAGAGAGGACAATAATTGTGTGTGATACCGTGTGCTGGGTGTTGTTTGATATTTCTTGGTGTCTGTGGTGTGTTGCCATGTAGTTTAGTGGGTGGTCTTGGTTCGTGGAGGCTGCTGCCAGGAATTGAGTGCCTCTCATGTCCAGATGGTCTTTGACTTTGAGGATTTTGGTTTCTTGATGTAGGTGATCTGTGGGTGCAGTAGCTGTGCAGCCTGTAATGATCTTCAGGGCTTTGTTTTGAATAGTCTGTAAGGTCTTATGATGTGTTTCAGCTAGGTTAGAAGCCCAGGCTGGGCTTGCGTATTCCATCACTGATCTTATGTATTGTTTATATACTGTGGTGGTAGTTTCTTTGTTGTGTCCAAATTTTGTGTGAGCAAGTGACCTGAGGGCGTTAAGTCTGGGTGTCAGTTCTTTTTAATGTTTGTGGTGTGCTGTTTGAATGTCATATGAGTATCATATGTTACTCCTAGGATTTTGGGTGTGTGTGTATGTGTTAGGGGTGTGTTGTTTATGGTGAGTTGAGGGATGTATTCGTGTTCTCCTGTCCAACTTGTGAGCAGGGTTGCGGTGGATTTGGCTGGGGCTAGATTAAGTCTGTTTGTAGTGCACCAGCCATGTAGTGTGTTGAGATAGGGTTGAAGGAGATCTGTTGCTCTTTTTGGGTCATGGTGTGTGCATGTGAGTGTTATGTCATCTGCATAGGAGGCTAAGTTTATTTGGGGCGTATTGGGTGTAGTTGTAGTTTGAGGAGATGGTAGAGCATATGATTCAGTCATTGAGAAGATTGCTTTTAAGGAAGAATCGATTGATCTTGGTAGGAGATTTCAACTGTAGTGAGGTTGATTGGGAATCGGGAGATGCAGGGCCAAATCAGAGATCTTGGGGAAGTCGGCTAGTGGAGTTGGTTACGGAAAATGTACTTGCACAACATGTGAAGGAAAATACAAGAATGAGGGGTAATAACGAACCTTCTAAACTCGATCTGATTTTTACAAAAGATCCTCACGAAATTAGTGATATAAACTATCTATGTCCTGTAGGTAAAAGTGATCACCTATTACTAAAATGGAAGTTGACCTCGAGTAATGCCAATAGATTAGACAATAGCTACATAAATGACAGATTAAATTATAGTAAAGCTGATTATGTATCTTTGAAAAGATATTTAGAGGGAGTAGATTGGGATCTTATTTTTAAGGAACAGGACGTACAAGGTAAATATAGTAGATTCCTCGAAATTTATAGAGTAGGAACCAATCTGTTTGTTCCAAGATATAAAACTGGAAATTTTACTAAGCAGAAAGATTGGTTTAATTTGAAATGCAAAAGAGCTTTGGGTAGGCATGATGCAGCTTGGGCTAGATTAAGAAGAAGGAACACTGAGAGTAATCGGAATAAATATAAACAGGAGGAATAGATATGTTAACATAATTAGGCAAGTTAAAATGAACTATGAGAAGAACATAGTAAATAAATGTGAAAGTGACCCTAGATTATTTTATAAATATATAAACAGTAAGTTGAAGGTAAAGAAACAAATTACTAAATTAAGAGTTGATGCTAGGACGTATGAAAATGTATCGGACATGCGTGAGGTAATGAATAACAAATTGGGGTCAGTTTTTACTAGAGAGGAAGGTTTTGACGAACCACAGGCGGGAGCACTGGAGAGTGGTCTTAGTAAGATTGAAAAAACTAGAGATGAGATGTTATCTGCGATGAGAGGACTTGAAGTAAGGAAAGCTATGGGACCGGATGAAGTGTCTGCCTGGGTTTTAAAGGAGTGTGCAGAGCAATTAGTGGAGCCAGTGAGGGACATAATTCAAGCTTCCTTAGATAAAGGACAGGTTCCTGTTGAATGGAAAAGAGCTAATATCATTCCGATATACAAGAATGGAAACCCTGAGGACCCTCTAAACTATAGACCAGTTTCACTTACTAGTATTGTATAAAAGATTTGTGAAAAGCTAATTAGGAAGAGATGGATGAAAATGTTGGAGAGAAAGAAGATAATAACCCCAAAGCAATTTGGATTCAGAGAAGGGACATCTTGTGTTACCAGTTTTCTATGTTATTACAGTAGGGTGATAGATGTACTCCAAGAAAGAGGCGGATGGGTGGACTGCGTCTACTTAGACCATTCCAAAGCATTCGATAAGGTACCACATAAGAGATTGTTATCTAAGCATGAGACGCTAGGATGTGTCAGGGGGAGTTTGCTGAAATGGATGGAGAGCTATTTAACAGATAGGGAAATGAGGACCAACATTAGAGGAACTTACTCATCGTGGCGGAAAGTTGAGAGTGGTGTGCCGCAGTGATCTGTGTTGGCACCTCTCATGTTCCTTATGTACGTGAATGATCTGCCGATAGGCATAAATTCCTACATGTCAATGTTTGCAGACGACGTAAAAATTATGAGACAAATAATAAATAAAAGTAGTTGTGAGGAGCTGCAAGGGGATTTAGATCAAATATACGAATGGAGCACCAAGTGGAAAATTAAATTTAATATAAGTAAATGCCATGTGTTAAATATGGGAAGAAGTTTGAATAGACCAAATTGGGAGTACAGGATGGGAGATAATATAATTAGCAAGGCCGAAAAAGAAAAGGATTTAGGGTTGATTATACAAGATAATTTGTCGCCAGAGAAACATATTAACAAGCTCTTTAGCGAAATGTATGCAATGGCCGGGAATATGAAAGTTGCTCTGAACTACTTGGATGAGACCATGGTAGCGAAAATTATGAAGAGTATGATTAGACCAAGATTGGAGTATGCAGCAGTGGTGTGGTCCCCGCATCTAAAGAAGCATATTCACAAGTTAGAAAGAATCCAGAGAGCAGTTACTAGATTGGTTCCAAGTCTCAGAGAACTGCCATATGAAGGGAGGCTAGACAAATTAAATCTACCGAGTTTAAAAGAGAGGAGAGAGAGGGGAGACATGATAATGATGTACAAATGCACCCGGGGGCTGGAGAGGCTGGATAGGGAGGATATATTAATTATGGATACAGGAATAACTAGAGGCCACAGCTACAAAGTAAAAAGACCTACCTGCAAGAACGATATCAGGAAGTTTAGCTTCCCCTATAGATGTATTGACAAATGGAATGGGCTGGAGGAGGAGGTGGTAGGGGCAAGGAACATCCATATTTTCAAGAAAAAATTGGATAAAAGTAGACTGAGAGACGGGACAACACGAGCTTAGCTCAACTCCTGTAAACTACAATTAGGTAAATACCTCTCAGGTTATCGTTATGAGCATTGATTCCTGGAAATTTTCTATTTCCAGAATCTCAACTGTGACGCCTCCCGGCGTTAGAAGAATGGTTGCGTGGGGCATTGCAGCTCGCTAGCGCTCGCCAGGATGGGGGGATGGGCTACAGTTGTCCTAGGATGATCTGCTTTGTTTTATTAGTGTCGTGTTGCCACAGACAGTCTAGAAGTGATCTTTGTTTTGGTCTGTGACCGCGCCTTATATTTTATATTCGCTATAATATAAATGTTGCATATGTGGGAGGCGAGCGAGAGAGGGTGAGGGGGTACACCTGGCAGCGGGGTGAGCTATGATGCGGCTCGCTTGGGCGCTGACGGCGTTGGCGGCCGGGTGGTCAACTAGTCCCTGCCCATCGCGGCCTCGTGTTTTTTACCAGCTCAGAGCTTGCCTGACACGCGTATCGTCTACATCCTTTGCAATTCTGTCCCCCATACTCGCCACTTTGCATACTATTTCTCTCTCTCGACTTCTCCTTTCTCATTCTCTAATCTTTATTAAACTCAACATCCCTTCTGGTTTCAGCATAGACGTTCACTGTCGGCCAGTCGTATTGTACGCGAAGCTCTCAGATATTTCCATGTATTAGATTAAGGAGGTATTATGCTTTATTGAGGGGTTGGAGAGACGGACTTTTCCGTGTGTGTCCTCTCACGGGAAGGTTGTAGACCGGTATATGTCTCCCTGGCAAGGTGTTGAGTGATTCTGCTTGGTTATCTAAAGCTAGACTAGGGGTAAGGTTACTGTGTCGTTGTCTCCGGTGTGTGCAGTGTTAGCTAAGCCCTGCACGACATCGACAGGTACTGTGGGAGCCTAAGTTGTCTTCGGGTGGGTTTACTTTGCGAGCACAGCGCTGTGGTGTGAGAGGGCCATAGCCTATCCCTCACAACATAGTGCTGCCTCTTTGTGTTGACTTCTGAGGGATCGCCAGGATAGAACTAGGTACTAGAGACCTAGATTTATCAAGAGAGCATCCCCGTCATATAACGTAATCTTCATTATACCACCTTCGGACAACGTTAGGCTACGAGCCGCATGCTCACCCATTGTTGCCCTGCCTTGATACCCCAGCTAGACTTTATTAACTGAGCAGACACTGGTTAGAGATAAGCCCCCATTATTATATGTATGCAACATTATTATTCACTGCACTTTTGAGCCGAGGTTGTTGTTGAGTTGCACAACCCTAGTAGGCTGTTGCGTTGTGTCACGAAGCATTTCTTTAGTTGTCGAGCATTACTACATTTGTGCAGCCTTTATTATTCGCCTGCCTATTATTACTATATGTCCTAGTATTTATTGTGACCGTATTCTGAATTATAATTGTTCAAGATTCTTTACGAACATCTTCCCAGCATCAGACTTATTTCAGAATTTCCCAGTTGATGTTGCAGGACTAGCATTGCACTTTCTTTAATACAGGAGTGCCAGTTATTTGAGTATCTACCGTAACGTTAATTAATCACGTTAACTATCTTTTCTTTGTGTAACCTAATCGAGTAATCTTTTACTGTTTGAGAATAGGCTGTTTCATCAAGCGTCAGCCTAGTGTGTGTGCACCAGTTACCGAGTCATAGGATACCTCGTTGTCCAGGCACGACTCAGGGCGGTAATGGTGTTTTGTTTTCCAGTGTTTAACCCCTTATTGGCGGCGCTCGACTTAAGTCGTGCACCAATTTACAGCAAGTTAGGAGCATTATCAAGGCTTTTAAAGGGTTAAAATCGAGTGCAAATGGCCAGGAGCGCAGCAGGCCACACGTCCGACACCCAGGGCTTACCGCCACCCACTGACTCACGCTCCCTGTGTTCTCGAGAGGACGGCAGCGTAGCCAGTAGTGAGCATAGCTGGGAAAAATATACCGCTATACGCTTAACTCCCATGTTCGTGGCATCACTGCATGAGAACCACGAGTGCTACGTAGCTCGTTCTGGTCTCATTTTGAAGCTTTTAGCGCCTAGTTTTTTGCTGAATACATTTCTTTTCATGCAGATACTTGATTGATCATTCAGGAGGGCCTGAATATGCCCAAATGAGCCCAAAACACCCCGCTAGACAAGGGTTAAGGCAGGGGTTGGATCTAGTGTTACCGTTGTTGCATTTTGCCATTATCTAGTCCAATGTTGAAGAGCCCTGTGTCTTTGAGAACCTGGATCGTAACAAATGGCGACCTAGCTCAGGATCTTGTGAACTAAGAGATAATTGCAGGATTGTTGTGGTCATTTGTTTTATTGAGGAATATAGTGGGCACGTTAATTTTTTTTTTGGCAAAGTAGTATAGCACTTGAGAGTCTTCAGACATTTTTGGCAAGTAAATAGTGCTACATAAGAGTTTGGGGTACTTCTTTTCTGAATATTGTGGTGAGAAATTTTTGTGAGCATCATGTCTGATACCGGATCAGAGGAGAATGGAAACACAGTACGTAATGTCGAAACTGAGGAACAGCAGCATGATGAAAGGGTTAATCGGGTGAACTGTGAGGAGGATGCTAGGATATTTTTTGCAATGGCCTGTTACTGCCGAGCGGTTGGAGGGTATGGATCGGTACGGTCTTCAATGCCTGGCCACAGCTATCGGTCATGCGGTTACTAGCAGCATGACCAAGGATAACTTGATAACGTGTGTACTGGGTAGGGTGACTGGTGAGCGAGATGGGTTGAGTGTTCAGAGCCCTTCGGCCATGCTTCCCCTACACTCGACTCCCAGCCATCCCAGTAGTTTGCCGACCCCGGGTACGCTTCTGCAGTTGGGTGGTGACTGGCAGGGTGGGTTGCCCCTGGGGGGACCACCGGTAATTTCAAACATTGTAGCACCTTCACCTCCTCAAGGGTTATCTCCAGAATTATTGTTTAAGCTCGAATTAGCTAAGCTTCAGCATCAGCAGCAATTAGAATTAGCCAAGATAGAAGAGAGAAAAACTATCAGTCAGCAGCACATAGAGCTAGCAAAAATCCAAGCTGATTTAGAGTCGACTAGGTACTGTGCCGACATGGACGTAGAGAAGTCGCGAGTATAGACAACGGGACAGCGACTTGGGGCTGGTAACCGTGTTCATGAGCAGTCTCTCTCGCACTTATTGAAACTGGTTCCGGTGTTTGATGAGAGTGGTGTTACAGAATTTTTCGCACGCTTTGAGAAGAAGTACCAGGAACACCAGTGGCCAGAGAATAAATGGGCAGCACTTGTATCCTCTAGATTAATAGGCAAGGGTCTTAAACCTACGATGCGTTGCCTATAGAGTCTTGTATTATCTATGAGGAACTCAAGGAGGCTGTCCTGAGAGCATACGAACTACAACCAGAGACGTACAGGTTGAAGTTCCGGGGTGTTACCAAGGGTCGGGAGAGCACCTTTTTGGAGCATGCCCGGGAGCTGTCCGATGCTTTTGGGAATTGGCTGAGGTCGGAGAAAGCTACTACGTTTGACGACATTAAACAGTTGGTGCTTTTAGAGCAGTTTTCAAATGCACAGGCGGCGACCTGACGTTAAACCTTAAAGAAAAGCAACCAAAAACTCTACAGGAGGCAGCTGAGATGGCTGACCTCCGGCTATCATAATTCGTGGGTGCGGGTCTGCCCAGCGTAGTGAGGCAGGTAACAAGGGGCGTGACGCCCCACCCCCCCGAGTTAGTGATATACCTTATGCAAACAAGTACAAGAGCCATGATACACACTGACCACAAGACTAGCACCGTCCCATTTAAGAAGGGGCCGGGCCCTTCCCAGTACCAAGGGAAGCCCAAAGGGGAGTTGGGAGTGTTATCATTGTCATAAAAAGGGGCACTTTGCAAGAGTCTGTCCTAGCAAACCACCTACAGCAGCTGTGTCTTTGGCCTGCAACATTGGTGTGTCTCCGAAGTCGTCTGAGTTTGCCCGGGGCAGTTCGTCAGAGGCTGAGGCACAGCCAATGCAGAAGCATCTGGGAGGCTCGAACCCTGCTCAGGATGTTTTTTGCGACCATAGAGGGCGGGGTTGTGTGATGTGGGCGGGGCGCAAGCATGGAGTAGAGGTCTTGCGCGATACAGGTGCTTCCCAGACTCTGATGAAAAACTTGACTGGCTACCCTATAAACGCGGCTCGGGTGGTGGTGGTGCAGGGTATTAACCCTCTCACCACAGAAGGGCTCTTGAACGCCCATAAAAAAGCATATAACAGGTACCCGGAAGGCCTCTTGAACGCCCAGTGGTTGAAAGCCTGTGAGCTTCGTGTGTGAGGCGTCGGTCCGACGCATGTAAACACAGCGGCACGCTGCAATCTCCAAGAAAGCGTGCTTGTTCGTGTGTGCCTGTATGTTGTTGTTAAGTATCGAAAAGTGGTGTAAAGTGGCTGTTTTGGCCATAAAGTTATCTCCAATGAAATCATCATCACAGCTCAACCAGTTGACTTAGAGAGCTCTACTTAATGCCATTCTACAGGTAAATAACACAGCTACGCTTGGGGATGCGCGGGAATGCGGGAAGCAGTCTGATTAACGAATATACGGTAGCCTAGCCTAGACGTTTTTCGGCCAAAACACCCGGGTTTCGAGGAATATATATATAATACATAGCCGGGGCTGGAGGGTTAATGCAACTCGGTCATACCCGCTGGTGCGGTTGGAGTTGGAGGTGGATGGTGTGGCACGTGAATTGGATGTCGGGATTGTGGAGAAACTGCCAGTGGAGGGCGTCGACCTTCTTCTCGGCAACAACTTTGCAATGCCCGCTTCTGAGGTTCTACCCTTAGTCGTTGCCGAGAGGCCGGCCGACGTGAGTAGGGAAGAGCAAGAGTGGGTCGAGCGGTGCCAGACACAACCCATGGGGTGTGTTGTCACCCGGGCTCGGGCAGCTAAAGTGTCACAGCCTAGTCCTCCGTCTTCAGACCAGCGGAGGAACGATCAACAGGAGGAGGCTAAAGCTGGAGTTGGTTTTAAGAGTTTTCACTCGGCGGCTCTCCTGGGTGATTCAGTATTAGCACCATTACTTAATTCTGGAGTAGCCCCTGGGCCTGTCATCGAGAGTGACGAGGCTGGGCATGACGAGTCTCCACGACAGCAACGTTATGTACATCGAGAGAGACAGAGGGAGCAGCCCAGTATCGGGGAAGGTCATGCATTGCTCCGGGAGCAGTTAGAGCGCTTGGCACCCTCAGATATACGTCGGTTGCAACTAGAGGACCCTGAGCTCCAAACGTGTGCTAATGGAGCTGTAGAGCTCGACGAGGACGGCGATGCACAGCCAGGAGATTTTTTTTATTTAGAAGGCATCCTCTATAGCGTTTTCAAGACCCTAAACGTAGTTGGCAAGAGGGGTCCGGAGTAGTGGACCAGTTGGTGGTGCCACAGGAGTGCAGGGATAGCCTACTGAGGTTGGCGCATGACATACCACTGGCAGGACATCTAGGGGTGAGAAAAACGGTGGCGGCTTTAGAAAAATTGTTTTGGTGGCCGGGGTTGAAGGGGCAGGTGGTAACCTGGATAGCAAGGTGTCATACGTGCCAGAGGGTTGGAAAACCTAACCAAACAATTCCGAGAGCCCCGTTGCACCCCATTCCTGTCAGTGGACCGCCCTTCAGTAACGTCATCATTGATATGGTCGGACCCCTACCCCCTACTAGTGCCGGTAATAAATTTCTAGTAACTATCATGGATGTGGCCACTCGTTATCCTGATGCATATCCAATGAGAAATGGCACGGCGAAAACTGTTGTTCGGAACCTGCTCTGGTATTGCTCGCGGTATGGTTACCCGCAAGAGGTGCAATCGGACCAAGGTTCTAGTGTTACATCTAATCTGTTCAAACAAACTATGATTCAGCATGGCATCAGCACTGTCGTCTCTTCTGCGTATCACCCGGAGAGTCAAGGGGTGTTGGAGAGGTGGCACGCCACGCTGAAAAGCATGCTTCGATGTTACTGCGCAGAGAATGGAAAGGATTGGGACCTTGGTCTGCCGTATGTTTTGTTCGCGGCAAGAGAAGTACCTGGAGAGAGCCTCGGTTTCAGTCCGAATGAGCTTGTTTTCGGGCATCAGGTGAGGGGTCCTCTCCACATGGTGAAGGAGATGTGGGAGGGCACTAGGCATATTGTTCTGCGAGATAAGTTGCAACCTCTTGTTCCTGAGCGACAAGAGGAGTTGTTTACTAGGCTGTGGCAGTCCGTCCGCATGTTTGTTGCTTCTCCAGGCCTGATGTACGGGGTAGAATCCGACATGGAGGCTGGAGACAGTGCAAGGCTCGAGTTGGTTCCCTACCGTGTGAATCCTGCTCGACAGCCTGTTGCGAAGGCGGAGCTGGACGGCGTGTGGAGAGGGGGTCTGAGGGATGAGGGATATCGTGAGTGGTCGTTGCCAGTGGCTTTGCAACCTGAGTTTGGTGGCAGAGTCCATGTGTATGTTGATTGCAAGAGTGTGGAAGCATTATGCCTGACGACGCCTATCCATTACCCAGAGTTGACGACACCATAGACCGCTTCGGGGCTGCCTCGCTCATCATGAAGGTAGAACTAGTGAAGGGTTATTGGCAGGCCCCGTTGCCGGAAAGAGCGAAGAGAAGTGCCAGTCTTGCGATGAACTGGGCAGTTTATCAGTGTCAGGTGTTGTTGTGCTGCCGGAACACAAGTTGGATGTGTGGCATGCTGGGGGCACTGATAATGTTTTGGCTTTGTTTGCAGGAGAGCCCTCGCTGTTCAGTCAGTGTTTGTCGCGGGTGGAGGATCCGGGGTAGGCTACCACAGTATGTTGGTATAGCCTCCTGTCTTGGCTCGCGGTGTATTTTTGCGCTGGTGCTTGTTGGCTCGCGTGTGTAGCATCAGCGTAGGGTCGCAGGGCAGGAGTTGTTGGCTTTGATTAGAAGAAAATTAGGCTACATCTATAGTAGCCACCAAAAAAAAAAAACATTAAAATAAAATATGAAAAATTAAATAAAAACTCTTTCTTTTAGATAATTAATTTTAAGATAATATTGTAGCTGAGTACTGAGTGCAGATGATTTTCCCTCAGTAGGCTGTGCTTCTTAAAGCTCGCTCTGGGAGCACGATGTTATGAATTAATGTATTATATTTGGGAAGGGTGATAAGATTTTTTTTATATATAAATGTTGTTGTATTTTTTTTGAGGAGACTGAGCTTGCATTCCATGAGTGGCAGAGTGGTTAGGAGTGGCAGATTCTAGCGACATTCTGCCTGTTCAGATATGGGCTCATGGTTGAGTGTCCCATATCTTGGGGGGTGTGTGACGCCTCCCGGCATTAGCAGAATGGTTGCGTGGGGCATTGCAGCTCGCTAGCGCTCGCCAGGATGGGGGGATGGGCTACAGTTGTCCTAGGATGATCTGCTTAGTTTTATTAGTGTCGTGTTGCCACAGACAGTCTAGAAGTTATCTTTGTTTTGGTCTGTGACCGCGCCTTATATTTTATATTCGCTATAATATAAATGTTGCTTGTGTGGGAGGCGAGCGAGAGAGGGTGAGGGGCTACACCTGGCAGCGGGGTGAGCTATGATGCGGCTCGCTTGGGCGCTGACGGCGTTGGCGGCCGGGTGGTCAACTAGTCCCTGCCCATCGCGGCCTCGTGTTTTTTACCAGCTCAGAGCTTGCCTGACACGCGTATCGTCTACATCCTTTGCAATTCTGTCCCCCATACTCGCCACTTTGCATACTATTTCTCTCTCTCGACTTCTCCTTTCTCATTCTCTAATCTTTATTAAACTCAACATCCCTTCTGGTTTCAGCATAGACGTTCACCGTCGGCCAGTCGTATTGTACGCGAAGCTCTCAGATATTTCCATGTATTAGATTAAGGAGGTATTATGCTTATTGAGGTTGGAGAGACGGACTTTTCCGTGTGTGTCCTCTCACGGGAAGGTTGTAGACCGGTATATGTCTCCCTGGCAAGGTGTTGAGTGATTCTGCTTGGTTATCTAAAGCTAGACTAGGGGTAAGGTTACTGTGTCGTTGTCTCCGGTGTGTGCAGTGTTAGCTAAGCCCTGCACGACATCGACAGGTACTGTGGGAGCCTAAGTTGTCTTCGGGTGGGTTTACTTTGCGAGCACAGCGCTGTGGTGTGAGAGGGCCATAGCCTATCCCTCACAACATAGTGCTGCCTCTTTGTGTTGACTTCTGAGGGATCGCCAGGATAGAACTAGGTACTAGAGACCTAGATTTATCAAGAGAGCATCCCCGTCATATAACGTAATCTTCATTATACCACCTTCGGACAACGTTAGGCTACGAGCCGCATGCTCACCCATTGTTGCCCTGCCTTGATACCCCAGCTAGACTTTATTAACTGAGCAGACACTGGTTAGAGATAAGCCCCCATTATTATATGTATGCAACATTATTATTCACTGTACTTTTGAGCCGAGGTTGTTGTTGAGTTGCACAACCCTAGTAGGCTGTTGCGTTGTGTCACGAAGCATTTCTTTAGTTGTCGAGCATTACTACATTTGCGCAGCCTTTATTATTCGCCTGCCTATTATTACTATATGTCCTAGTATTTATTGTGACCCGTATTCTGCATTATAATTGTTCAAGATTCTTTACGAACATCTTCCCAGCATCAGACTTATTTCAGAAGTTTCCAGTTGATGTTGCAGGACTAGCATTGCACTTTCTTTAATACAGGAGTGCCAGTTATTTGAGTATCTACCGTAACGTTAATTAATCACGTTAACTATCTTTTCTTTGTGTAACCTAATCGAGTAATCTTTTACTGTTTGAGAATAGGCTGTTTCATCAAGCGTCAGCCTAGTGTGTGCTGCACCAGTTACCGAGTCATAGGATACCTCGTTGTCCAGGCACGACTCAGGGCGGTAATGGTGTTTTGTTTTCCAGTGTTTAAGGCAGGGGTTGGATCTAGTGTTACCGTTGTTGCATTTTGCCATTATCTAGTCCAATGTTGAAGAGCCCTGTGTCTTTGAGAACCTGGATCGTAACACAACACTTCAGTAGTAGCGGTCCCGGCAGCAGAGGAGTGTCCGCTTCCGGCGAAGGGGGGGGGTCCCTAGCTCCATCATGCCTCGCTTTGACCTTTGCGCTACGCCTACCTGCTCTCTATTACCAGTTTTTGCCCACAATTTATGTATAAAATGTGTAAAGTGTCTTGATCGCTCAAGGGGACTATGGGTGTCTAAACGGTGTTCCGTGTGTTCTGAGTTAAGAGCGGCGGTGTTTGATAAGAGAGATTTGTCTTGCTTAGCAGCCTTGAAGGAGATTAAATCGATTTTTAACGTTTATGCGAAAGACACTGCTCATAAAGTTCTCCTTTGCAATGGCGAGGAACTCTGGGAGCACCTCGTCATTAAATCGCCATTAGTTAAGTCAGCTCCGGCCAAGTCAATCAGACCTAAAATTAAATCGAAAGTACTTTCCAAGCAGGTAGTAACGAGTAGTGAAAGTGGCAGTGCCGAGGCAAGCCCCCCCCCCCCCCCCCGGTCTAAGAGGAGATGTCGCCTTTGCCGAAGTGCAAATCTAGGTCGCGTTCTAGATCCCCTAGGAATCAGTACCGACATTTTTCCGCTGAGTCGTCGTGGTCGACAAAACACCGGAAGGAAGGCTCTGCCATTTCAACGCCGTCCACTTCAAGTCAATTAAGTGCCCGTACGGTTATTTCACAACCGCTTCCCCAGCCCTTGCCGGGGTCGCGGCCACCTCCCTCCACTCCTACCTCTTTAACGTCTAACGTCCAATCTGGCGGCTCAGAGGTAGGGGCGGAGGGGATGGAGCCTAGTCCCACAAATGAACAATCTTAGAGTGAGCTGCAAGAGTTTACATTCGCCATTCCTAAGCTAAGTTATGTGCCACGTAAAGGTCCCCCGGTTATACCTAACAGAGTGTTAGCGGATCAGTATAGGGGTTCTCCGTCTTGCTCATATCAACTCTTTGATAACTCTCAGGTGATACAGGACTCCCAGCCATCCACGGCTCAAAGCCGGGGATCTGGAGACAATCGGAATCCTCCCAGGTTAATCTTATTGGTCAGGACAGGGAAATTGAACGGGCCCAGAACACAGATGGGCTCTGAGGCACCGGAAGCTTGAAAGCCTGTAAGCTTGTTTTGAAAGCCGTCTGTCCGACGCATATAAACACAACCGGTTGGACCGACGCCGCGCACCTCCGAACACATGGAGAGGCGTCGTTTGTTTTTGTGTGGCTGTGTTACTGTTGTTTCAGTAGTGAAAAGTGTGTCATATGGCTAACATCGCCACGAAACTCTGTCCACAGAAATCGTCATCACAACTGAACCAGTTGACTTAGAGAGCTCTACTTAACGCCAGTCTTCAGGTACGAAACACATCTACGCTTGGAGATGCGTGGGAATGCGGTCGCAGTTAAAATAACAAAGATATGGTAGCCTAGGCATAGACGTTTTTTGGCCAAATCACCCAGATTTCGGAGATACATACAGTCAACCCTCGAATGTGCGGACTAATAGGGGGGGACCCTTGTCCGCACATTGAAAAAGTCCGGATATTGGAAATAGCCCTACATTGGGGAAAAAAAAAAAAAAACGGATATCCCCGCCGCTGTAGGCCTACTCCCTCCCCTCCCCCCCCCCTCCCCATCCCGGCCTCAACCCAGACCCCATATTTGTCATTTGATAAATTTCACATAAAAAAAAAAAAAAAAAAAAAAAAAAAAAAAAAAAAAAAGGATATCCCCACCCTGTAGGCCTACTCCCTCCCCTCCCGTCCCCGTTACTGTGATGATGTTGATAAGCCTTGTGCTACACCCTATTGATAATGCAAAACTATTGAACACACTTAAAAGTGTATGTTATTTGGTCTCTATATAATCTGTGAATCATTTCCGATATGATGGAATTAAAGACATTTTTTTCCCACCAACTCACAATCAGCAAAAACGACACAAATATCAATTAAAAACATGTTAAAATATTTCCCCATCATTTTGTGTATACCGTGGGAACAAAAAAAAAAAAAATCTATCAAACGTAAATCTTCGGTCCCTGAACCTCGGCGCCTCGCACAGCAAGAGGGGTTGAAATATTTTGACTATCTTATGTATTGTTTATCTATGTGCTGGAAGGATATTATATTTTTCAATTCCATTGCATTATAAATGATTCAAAGATTACAAAAAGTCCAAATAAGACATAGTTATGTTAATGTACTGTATAAGGGAGTTAGGTAGATGCATTAGAGAGATAGATAGATAGAAAGAGAGAGTTGCAGAGGGGGAGTGGGCGATAAACACACAAACTATTATGAGACAGACTTAATTGGTTCTGAAAAGACAAAGGAGACTTTTTCATTGACTCTCTTTTTCATGTTATTATTTGCGTGCTGGAAGGATAATATTGTTTTCAATTCCATCGCATTAGAAATGATTTATAGATTACAAAAAGTCCAAATAAGACATAGTTATGTTAATGTATAAGGGAGTTAGGTAGATGCATTAGAGAGATAAATAGATAGAGAGAGAGTGGCTAGGGGCGAGCGAGCGATAAAATACTAACATATATGAAACAGACTTATGTTTCTGAAAGACAAAGGAGACATTTTTATTTACTCTCGTTTTAATTTTATTATTTGTGTGTTAGAAGGGTAATATTGTTTTCAATTCTATCGTATTAGAATTGATCCATAGATTAAAAAAATACCAAATAAGACATAGTTATGTTAATGTACAGTAGGGTCTCACATAAAACGAGTATATGGTCGATAAACGAGGGCGTTTTATGCGATTTCGTTTTATGTGAACACGGCATTTTGGTGGCCCAATATCGTCAATGTTCACTGGAAGTGTAAATTTCCGTCAGGAGCGTACGATATTTCGTACGTTTTGTACGATATTTCGGCGTTCTATATGAAAGCGTACGATATTTCGTACGTTTTGTACGATATTTCGGCGCTCTATATGAAAACTCCTCGGATTTGCCCCACTTTGGCGGCGGACTCGTTTTATGTGATCACATTCGTTCTGATCGAAAATTAAATATTAATATTTTAGGTCGCTCGTTTTATGCGAACACGTTTTATGCGGGACCCTACTGTATAAGGGAGTTAGGTAGATGCATTAGAGAGATAGAGAGATAGATAGATAGAAAGAGAGTTGCAGAGGGGGAAGTGAGTGATAGACAAACACGAACTATTAAAAAAATACCGGACAACTTTTAAATTAACGGTCTTTTGCCCGATTTGTCTGGTCTTGTGGGGACTTGTCCGCATCGGCTGTTGGGTCCGTACAAACCGAAGTCCGGTCAACTGGGGTCCGCCCATGCGAGGGTCGACATATTATAGAATGCGTAGCCGGTCTGTGAGGGTTTTAAGGCAATATGATCCACTTACCTTTGACAATGTATGTATGACTTGTTTATTTTTAAATGCATTTTCTAAGCTAATATATTATCTGTCTTTTACAGCATGGTTCGTACATTATTTGTTTAATGTTTGGAAGGTGTGAGTCTAATTGCCCCGTATGTCCGTGTGGTAATCCCGACACCGACTTATGGAAGCAAAGCATGGACGTTGGAGAAGAGACTCAGACCAAGAGTGAGAGGGGTGGAAATGAGTTACTTGAGAAGTGCGTGCAGAGTTACATGGAGGGATAGACAGACAAATGAGGAAGTAAGGTGTGGTGTGGAGGTAGATGTGCTGGAAAGTGTGAAAAGGAACACCTTGAGATGGTTCGGCCATATGGAACGTATGGGAAGCGAGAGAATGACTAAGAGGATGTACGAGAGCGAGGTGGAAGGACAGAGATGGAGAGGTAAAGCGAAAGAGAGGTGGAAGGATGGAGTGAGGAAGTATATGGATGAAGGCGGTGCTGATTGGGAGGAGGGGCGTCGACTGACTGGGGACAGAGGTGCATGGGGGCGGTTCATTCGTGGCCACCCCTTCGGAGATCATGGCGTCAGGCAATAGATAGATAGATAGATGTCCGTAAGGTGTGAGTCGAATTGCCCCACACCATGTTTATTTTGTTATTATTTTTTTTTTTTTTTTTATATTTCTGTTTTATGTTTTTCTAGGTTAATATACTTTTCCACATATAAAGTTGGATTGTTTGTGTTTCATTACCCATACAGTACAGCTTTTAAGTGACTGATATAGTGCAGTACACATCTTAGTATAACGAAAACGTACATACAGTATAGTGAGTCCAATTGCCCCAATGTACTTATGCTTCAGGAACATATCCATTTAAAGTTGATGATGTTAAAAGATAAAAAGAATTAGGATGATAATGGTGAGATGGATATGTGAGGCTAATATGAGAGATAAGGTAGCTAATGTGGAGCTAAGGAGGCAGTTAAGTATTAAATGTATTAGTAAAGAGCTGTGTACGAGAAAGCTTGGCTTGTTTGGCATGTGAAGAGGATAGATAATCAAAATTGGGTGAAGAATTGCAACCCTGTGGAAGTAGAGGTAGACCTAGAAAGATGTGGGATTAGATACTACAATCTAATTTCAAAATTTAAAAACTTGACAAACGAGGCAGGTACCATAAGGACATGATATTGAAACCGTACTTCTTGCGTATCATTCAATCTATTTAAGTGTATGTATGAATGTTACTTCACTACATGTTATCAAAGAAGTATGTGAAGATTATTTATTTGACTATGCAGGAGTAAGGGCAACTAGCTTGTAAATAATACTGTATCATGAATTCCTGCTGATGAAAATCTTATTAAAGATTTAGAAAAAAAAGAGTAAAGCTTCATACGTACAATGCATGTTTTTCGCGTCTTCTTCTTGGGGAAAGGACCTTTGAAGTTCCTGCGATATTTCTTCCAAACCGGGTCCTCTCCATAGGTTAATTTATAAGCTAAAAAGAAAAGAAAGAAAAATTAACATTACAAATTTACAGAAGAAGTATATGAATGAAGGCAGTGCTGGTTGGGAGGGGCGTCGACTGACTGGGTACAGAGGTGCATGGAGGCGGTTCCTTCGGGGATCACGGCATCAGGCAATAGATAGATAGATAGATATACGGAAGCTACAGTATCAATTAAAACAAAGCAAATATGGTACTGTATATACTGTACTGTAGTTTCCGGGTGGATGGGACTCGTTAGCCTTGGTCGGCAACCCATCTAGGGGAGACAACCTTATAAAAATCCGGGTGGATGGGACTCGTCAGCCTTGGTCGGCAACCTGTCTAGGGGAGTAAACCTGATACAAATCTGTACTGCTTATCTAAGTGTAAGGCAGGTTAGTGGATGGACTAGCCGAACACCACTGTAGAACAATAGTGCTAACAAGATATATAGAGGGCCTCAGAGTCGGACAGATCCTAAATTGAGTGGTCAATCCTGTAAGTCCTTCAGTAAACTGGCTCGGGTTGTCCCTCTTACAGGGAATAGGTCCGCTTGGGGGCCTTCTGTTTATGGATACCCTCATTAACCCTTCCTCCCCAGGCTGTCTTACCAAATGACGGTCGCCCCTACCCGGGCGATATGGCTGAAAAACGTCTAGGCCTAGGCTACCGTATTTATGTTTATTTTCACTGCTAGAACTTTCCCACTCATCTATAATCGTAGTGCGGTTTTCAATCTGTATTTTGGCATTGAGTAGAGCTCTGTAAGTCAACTGGTTCAGTTGTGATGATGATTTCAGTGGAGCCAATATTGCAGAGATGTTGCCAATATGGGGTCTTTTTAGACACTAATTTCGTCATGACGTCAGAACAATAACATTGAGGAGTCTTCTCCTTCTTGTTTTCGGAGGTGCGGTGACGAACGCTTGGGTTTGTTGACATACGTCGTACGCACGGCGTTCGGACCAAGCTTAATTAGGCTATTAAGCTCATGCCTTAGATAAGGCATACCGGGTAGCGGCCCTTCTTTCGTGCTGTCCTTACCTAAGGCAGACCGGGTAGGAAGGGTTAAGGGGAGTAAGGCGTCCGGCAATAGATAGATAGATGGATAGTTTTGAAAAATTAAAATATGTAAAATTCATCCCATAATAATCTTAATTAATAATAATAATAATAATAATAATAATAATAATACAGTAATAATTAATAAAGTAGGTGTGCAGTTTTCGCATTACCAAAAAAAAAAAAAAAAAATGCATACGCAACTCTGCGACCTAGAATTCTGCAAGTAGTATTGAATCTCTTAGGTAAAATCGGTTTATTATATATATTATATATTATATATATATATTATATTATAAAGTTGGTTAGTGGAGAGAACATAATAATATATATATATATATATACCGGTATATATATACGGTATATACAGTAATTACATTTATGATCACATTGAATCTTAACCATTGGAATATTTATCTATAATAAGGTCAACGTAACACTATTTTGTAGCATTTTGAATATGGTGTAATTCAAATTTAGAATATATATAAGAAATAAATAGTGATCATTATCTGTGACCTTCACCATTCACCTTCACCTTTTTATAACAAAAACAAAAAATGTGGACAATCGTTGCATTGACCAACCGAATTTGCCAGCAAAATTTGGTGAAGATACTTAACCCGTTCAGTACAGTTCTGTTGGTTTCATTTCATACTGGATATTAAAACGATTTTATTTAGTTTATGAAGGGCCTCCATAGAATTAGCAGGTTTTCGATTATCTTAACCCAGCAAGTGCGGCAAGACTTATACAGTCGACGCTCGATTTAACGGACCCCGATACAACGGATTTCGGATTTGACGGACTCTGTCCGTAGCCGGACAATGGACCCAGCTTGCTCAAATAAAGTCCGGTAATTGGCTGGCGCGGCGCACCATTTTCCCGGCAAACCCCTGTACAGCTCTCTTTCTATCTATCTATCTCTCTAATGCATCTATCTAAATCCCTTATACATTAACATAACTATGTCTTATTTGGTCTTTTTTAATTTATGAATCATTTCTAATACGATGGAATTGAAAACAATATTACCCTTCCAACACAAATAATAAAATGAAAACGAGAGTAAATATAAATGTCTCCTTTGTCTTTCAGAAACATAAGTCCGTTTCATATATGTTAGTATTTTATCGCTCGCTCGCCCCTACCCACTCTCTCTCTATCTATTTATCTCTCTAATGCACCTATCTAAATCCCTTATACATTAACATAACTGTCTTATTTGGACTTTTTGTAATCTTTGAATCATTTCTAATGCGATGGAATTGAAAAATATAATATCCTTCCAGCACATAGATAAACAATAAATAAGATAGTAAAAAAAATAGTTCAACCCTCCCCTCCGTCTAGGCGCCGAGCTTCCGAGACGGGAGATTTACGTTTGATAGATTTATTTTATTTTTTTTCCCCACGGTATACACAAAATGATGGGGAAATATTATAACATGTTTTTAATTGACATTTGTGTCGTTTTTGCTGATTATGAGTTGGTGGAAAAAAATGTCTTTAATTCTATCATATCGGAAATGATTCACAGATTAAATAGAGACCAAATAACATACACTTTTAAGTGTGTTCAATAGTTTTGCATTATCAATAGGGTGTAGCACAAGGCTTATCAACATTATCACAGTAACGGGGTCGGGGTTGAGGCCGGGACGGGGAGGGGAGGGAGTAGGCCTACAGCGGCGGGGATATACTTTCTTTTTTTTCCCATGTGAAATTTATCATATCAATGACAAATATGACCTTTATTATGTTTTCAGGTTCAGTACAGCACAACGTGTCCCTCAATCACAAAAAAAAAAAAAAAAGCGAAATCCGAAGGCAATTTTCCAGCTACGGACTTTTTCCAGCAACGGACTCGGTCTCCCCCCTATTAGTCCGTTAAATCGAGCGTCGACTGTATAAGTTTTACCGGTGGGCTGAGGGAAGCCTTATATAATCCAAGGCCTAAATTTTTTTTTTTTAAATCAGCCCAGTATCAATTTTTTTTTATTTATTTTATTTATTTATTTATTTTTTTATTGCCCCTTGGCCTTGCCAAATATCACTCCTCCACATCCCCTCCTTCCACTCTGCCCCCCCCCCCTTCAATTATCACCTATTCTCCCTGTTATTCCCTTATTCTTAGGTATATATTCGTGCTAACATTAGCGAGTTGCTAGCAGGGCGTGGTCATCTGTGTTACCAAGCATGGGAAAGAGTGAGAGAGAGCCTACCACACAACAGTGTCTCTCCAGCCGTCATGCCGGCTGGCTGGCTGGCAGGCTGCCTCAGCCATATGTTATGTAACTCCCGGCCTCTATCGCCGATTTTGACCATCCAAACGCTGTTTCCACTTGTTTTATTGCTGTAACAGGTTAATACCTTTATAATCAACGTAAAATAGGCGCATATGGATAAGTATTAATTATATTTATGGTACGATGACGATTTGAGTTTAGGAAACAGTCTAAATACCTCCGCACAGGGAGGGGTGGCCAATACCCCACCTACGCAGCAGGAAACAGTCTAAATACCTCCGCACAGGGAGGGGTGGCCAATACCCCACCTATGCAGCGGAGAGGTTAATTAACCCTTTTTACTACCACAGATCCTTCATACACTCCACAAAATCGTCTAATTATAGCTAGACTACAATATAAAAAGACGTCACCGGTACACAAAGGGTTAAACAGTCTAGGAAGAGTTTAAAGAACATTATTAACACTCTTCTTTTGTTATTTGATCTTGACTTTTAATGTTAAGTATTATAATATACAGTATATATATACACTCAACCCTCAGCTATCACTCCTAATTGGTGCAGCTATAGCCGCGCGGTAGCCGTAACCGCGATAGCCATACTGATGAACTAATGGGAATAATTCTAATTGGTGCCTGGGTGCCGAATTTGACAACTATTTTTCGTATTTTGCGATTTTTACCTAATAATTTCCACTGAACACTAACATAACATAATAATAATTATAAGAAACATTATAAAAGTAAATATAAGAAAATATTACACCATCACATTTACCTTTGTAGGTGTGTTGAGGGATTTAGGTGGGTTGGGTTCCGAGGCTAGGGGTGGCGAATTATTGGCCACTCCTACGTTGCTCTATCTCGTTCAGTATCCCTTCAACATCAAATCCTTCAAATTCTGAAGTGTCATCATCCACTTTATCCAATTCAAGTGCCGTAAGTAAAGGCTGTTCATCGATTTGTTGCCGTGGTCGAGGCTCACCGGAGGGGCCCGGTTGAGGGTGGTCGGATGGTTGACCGTAATCTCACGTGTGTCCACGGGCAAGTTCCGCTTTGCCTGCTTATTCAAGTATCGCCCCAACACTTGTTCCGTCTTAAGTAGCACTTTATTAGAACTTCGAAAGGCATTCGATGCAGCAATTGATGGGGCAAGTTTCATGTGACTCTTTATGTTGTCTCGCTTTTGATAAATCCCCCTCACTGTCGATTCATTCACTCCAAACTTCTTTGCCACACTCCTTTTTGTTTCACCCTTGCCTATTAAGTCCACAATTTCCTGTTTCTGAGCATACGTAAGGTTCTTTCTCTTCTTAATGTCTTGATTTGGTGCGGTCACATTACGCTGAGCGAAGGTAGGGGGATTCGGTGGCCGTTGGGGTAGGTTAGTAGCCATTGTTCACAGGTATAAAAACACTTTTCACAGCTTTCACCAGACAACAATGGGGGTACAAGTAAGACTGATAAATTGTAAGTATGGCGGGAGGGTAGGAGGATGGGTGGCGGCCAATCACAGTGCTTGCTTCCCATGAGTCACGCCCAATCAGGGAGCGAGTAGCGTAAACGTATGCTTGCCGCCCGCCTGGGAATTCCCAAGCCCGGGAATTTCCAATTTTGTTGTATTTTTGGCCACATTTGGTGCGTGATAGCCAGCTCATAGGCGTGAAAGCCATGGTCTGACAGCTTTTGGGGAGCAGGCGATAGCTGTGGAACGCGATAGCTAAGTGCGTGAAAGCTGAGGGTTGAGTGTGTATATATATATATATATATATATATATATATATATATATATATATATATATATATATATATATATACTGTATATATGCATGATATATGATATTTATGTGTTTATCAAAAATTTAGTATTTTTATGATGAAGGTTAACTTTTTTGTGACCTTGACCTTTATGTAGGAGTGTATTTTTGTTTGCTTTGGTGAAACCCTAGAAAATAAAAAGTCTGCCAAATGACATCAAAGATCATCAGTTAGTTTCAAAGGTATTATTTGAAATACTTCCCTTGACCTTCATGATGTCTGCAAATTTAACATTTTAATTTTTCCTTAAAGCACAACTGTTTCAACGAATTTTGTGAAGTTTACATGAATAGTAAAGAAATTAGCATATTGAACTTATATTTGACGTTGACCTGTGACCTTGACCTATCAAATGGAATTATGTTTATTCTTGTATGGCCTTGGTCTAGGCATTCCGAATATGCATGATATGCCTAATAAGAATCTTATATTAAATAGAAAATACTAATACAAATCATATTTCGACCTTTAACCTTGACCTTCGACCTTAGAATTTCTTATCCAGGATTTAGTTAGCTTAACCCTCCAGCCCCGGCTACACATTACATAAATATTCCCCGAAACCCGGGGGTTTTGGCCGAAAAACGTCTACGCCTAGGCTACCGTATCTTTGTTATTCTGACTGCTTCCGCATTCCCGCGCATCGCCAAGCGTAGATGTGTTTCGTACCTGTAGAATGGAGTTAAGTAGAGCTCTCTAAGTCAATTGGTTCAGTTGTGATGATGATTTCATTGTGGTAAACTATCAATGGAAGTTAAATATTACTAAGCTATAATGAATCAAATAAAATCAATCTAAATGAATACTCTATATCTAAATTGAATTCAATCTGAAACAAGCTAATTTATATCCAAAGGTCTCACATAATAAATGTATATAATTATAGGGTAAGGTTATAAGGGTTAATATTAGCCAGGAATTAACTCACCAATAGTTCCACGTGGCAATGAGGCAAGGGAGAACGTTTTACCCAATATGGTGGTGGACAATGGGGAACGAGACTTCGGTCCCGAGACACGAGTCAAGTTAAAGAAAGAATAAATGATTACATGGGAATGGACATGAATATTATGCTTATCTATCAGTCAGTCATGATGTCGATGAGAGCGTCGTGATGGTGTAGCTGTGTGTATTGCTGTATGTGTATTGTGATTAGAGGCACAAAAGCACGATCAACTGAGGGCGGAAAATTAGATGTTAACTGGTTGGTGTTCGTGAAGGCTCTGACGTACCTCAAAAGCACACCTTGCTGCCTTGGCAAACCGCCAGGAGCCCAAATTATCGTACCGCATTTAGGTTGCTCTATACGATAAATTATATTAATATATACGATAAATTCATATATACTACATAAGACCATGGCAATATTGCTTAATAGCATATTAGGCCTTTTATAACTTAACTTATTTACAATCTTATAATATACGATCTACTCGTCCTACATCGTGCTGTAGGAGAGATCGTGACGTCACAGAGACATACAAGATCACAAAAGAGTCATAGTCTATCGTATTTATACGATACACTCCCCCCACAAAAAAGACCTGAACCCCACCTTAAACCTAAAGTTGCCCAGAGGCTATCTTCTGACGCCACAAGTCGACAGCGCCAGCAGCAGCGCGTCTGGGACGCGTCCCGGTCCGAGAATGATCACCATCAGTATGAGGTGAGTCGTTCCTTCGAGAATCCTCGGACCCAGCAATAACAGGTGGAGCCTCAGATTGCAATGCGGAATCTAGCTCCAAAGCGTACAAACGTGCGATAGGACGAACAGTAGTTCCAGTGGCTGTCTTTAATAGCGCCACCCGCTCTACAGAGTCTGCCCCCTTGTATACCTCCAATACGCGGCCTAATTTCCAGTATAAACGAGGACTATCTTCTTTAATTAAAACAACGTCACCAACTGTAGGGGCCGTTGGTCTACCAGAGGGAGTAACACTCCTTTCCCTCAATGCTAGCAGATATTCACTAATCCACCGTTTCCTAAAATCCTCGATTATCCTGGATATATACTGGTATCTCTTAGACACCGTTACCGCAGAGTACAACGAGGGATCCTCTAACTCTACTATGGACTGAAAATCAGATGGAAACGCAGTCAATGGTTTTCCATATAGCAAGTGAGCTGGCGTTAATGGTAGTGGTTCTTGCAGGTCGGTGTACACATATGTAAGCGGGCGATCATTCACGACTGCCTCTATCTCTGTGAGGACTGTCGTCAACTCACTCTTCTTTAATAGAGCACGTCCTACAACCGCTCTTAGTCCTGACTTTACTATGCCGACACACCGTTCCCACATTCCACCAAACCAAGGTGCCTTAACTGGAATGAACCTCCATTCGCACTTCTTCTCTCCCAAAAAAGTGATGATAGTAGGATCACTACTCATATCCTTTAGATATTTTGATGCTTGGACATAAGTGGGAGCATTGTCGCTAAGAATGAGTTGAGGGAATGAACGACGGGCACAAAACCGTCTGAACGCCAGCATAAATTCTTCGCTAGACATATTATCACATAGTTCTAGGTGTACCGCTCGAGACGTCGCACAGGTAAACAATAATATATAAACCTTCTCATGCTCCCTCGTCTTCAATGCCCCTGTGTAATCTAATCCTACCGCTTGGAAAGGTTCTACGTGCTTTACACGGCATTCAGGTAGAGGTGGAGCTGGTCCAGTTGCATATGGTTTACCCTTTAGTCTCTGGCATATTACACACTTTCTCACTACGCGTCGAGCTACTTGTCGAACTCTGGGTATCCACCATATGAGACGTAAATTTGATATAATATGACATACCCCGTAGTGTTTTACTTCCCTATGTGCACGTATGATCAATAGATCAGTAACGTGATGTCTTGTTGGCATAAGTATAGGTCGGTTTGTGCCGTCTGGTACACCCGACCACTTCAGGCGACCCTCACACCTGATGAGGCCATTGTCTAGGTGCAACCTTAGTTGACGCACTATATTAGGCATTAATGTCTTATTCGAGCCTTTCAAGGATTCTAATTCATTGGAAAAGGTTTCTACTTGAACCCATTTGATCAAAGTTACTTCAGCTGCTTTAAATTCACGAGCATCAATGTTGTGACCCCTGTTGCAGAGTTGGCCCGTTACTTTAAGCTTAAGATTGGATACATATCGCAACACCCAAGCTACAACTCTGACTAGTTTATTATAGTCACCGAATCTTGCCCACTTTATGATAGGACCCGGTGGCTCATTTGGTTGGGCTGTAACTGCCACTGTTTCCAGTGGCAGAAGTCCCTCACCAACAGCATGCCATATCGTCCATTCACTTTCATGGAGCAGCCACTTTGGACCATGCCACCACAATTCGGACTTCATTAACTGGCTAGCCGTTATACCCCTAGTTATGAGATCACTAGGGTTTTCCTTTGTATTTACATAATGATAAGCAACGTCTGGCAAAAGGGCTCTAATCTCATCTACCCTATGCCGCACATAAACTGGCAGAGACTTCTTGCTATGTATCCAGTTGAGTGCGACCTGACTATCGCACCATACGTGAACGATTTCAATATTTAATTCGCTCTCGTATGCTGCGCGTACATGTTGCACCAGACGTGCTAATAGCAGCATGGCAGTCAATTCCATTTTAGTGATAGTTACCTTTTTAACCGGGGCTACTTTGGCCCGGGCTGTAACTAAATGTGCCCCAAATGAAGTAACAACATATATGGCTACCCCGTATGCCGTGGCGCTAGCATCGCAAAACGTGTGTAACGTAACGTCACCGAACGCCGCCACTTTACGAGGTATAGGTTTAGTACATAGGATGGCATATTCATTCAACAACAATGTCCCTTGGTCATTCAGGTCCTCGGGCAAACTGTCATCCCATCCTATTTTACGTCTCCAAACTGCCTGCATTAGAATCCTAGCTCTTATGGTAACAGGTAATGCTAGACCCAAAGGATCAAAAAATTGCGCAACTTTGCTCAACAGACTTCTTTTTGTGTGCGCTCCTGTCTGCTGAGCAAAAGACCTTGTTTGAAAAGTTAGTATGTCATGTTTAGGTTGCCAGATCATCCCCAAATTTCTGGACTTTTCCTGGTTAAGAGATGCCGTACCATCCACCTGTATTAAACTCTGAAGATCTTCACTATTAGTAACCCACTCGCGGAGAAATAGATGTGCATCCGCAAACAATCTGCGTGCTTGCCAGTATGCATACAACAAATCATCTTGACTATCGCTAGTACCCTGCAAATTGTCAATGTATAATCCGCGAGATAGTTTACTTGTGTCCTCATGAGTGTCAGCTAGATGTTTTCTGATTGTGGCATTTAACAAAAACTGCGAGCAAGTGGCCCCAAAGAGTACAACCCGAAAACGGTATATTATGATGGGACTTTCAGAGTCGCTAATGTCGCTGAACCAAAGAAAGCGGGTAACATCTCTATCTTCCTCCTTTAGCTTGACCATCAAGAATGCTTTCTCGATGTCACTGGTATAGGCGTACTTTCCCAGCCTAAACCGCAATAGATGTTGGGACAGGTCCGACACCATGGACGGACCTGTCAACAGGCAGTCATTCAGACTGGGTTGTTGACCTTGGTGGGCAGAACAGTCATACACCACCCGTATTGGTGTGGTGACGCTGTCTTTCTTTACCCCATGATGGGCCAGATAGTGAACCCTACCCTTCTTACACGGTTCCTTGACATCGACTCTCTCAATAAAACCCCTATCCTCATAACTCCGAAATACATCGTCATACGCCTGGCGCGTGCTCGGTTCGTTAGACAATTTCCGCTGCAATGCGCGCAAGCGACCTAATGCCAAACCATAGTTGGTAGGTAGGCTTATCTCACTGTTCTTCCAAGGTAAACTAACTTTATATTGCTTGTCTGAGGCACAGTAGCACACAGACTCGTCAAACCTTTGTAGCGCAACTTCCGAGTCATAATCAGTCTCCATAGGATTAATGCCTATGTGATCCAATCTCCACAGTCGTTCCAGGTCGAACTCGGCAGCCATCTTAGGGTCACTAGGTTGGGAATCCTCCCTTCCCAACTCCTCTTCCGCGGTTACATTGACTCTATATATCGAGACCGTGTCGACCAGGACCTTTGACTGTGTAGTATGCACCTTTCAGCTCATGCAGTATCCAAATTTAGTGGGGATTAAAATTACACCACACATCTTTTTAAATCCAGGGTATACTACTTCATAATAATGATCCACACCAAGTAGAACATGCACCTCACTCTGATTTCCCATGGGATCTGACAAGTTAACCCCTTTGCTACGTAATGCGTGTTCCACCTTCTTCACACCCACAGATACATATTCTGGTAGGGTGTCTACTACGATACAAGTCATAAAGTACCGGTTTTTACGATAGAAATATGAAATCTCCGCTATCTCGTAGTCTTGTTTATCAGTAACCCCTGTGAAGCCCTGTAATCGAAGAGTCTCAGCCCCTACGATTCGGTGCTTCAGTCCCACTAGTACGGACCTCTTTATAAAGGAACGTTGAGACCCTTGATCTAGAAGTACCCGACAAACTTTGTTACTGTCATTACCTTCCATGGGAATCTGTATTGTGGGCAATATAGTGGTGTCTTGCGTGCTACCTAGTGCCACAGTTGTAGTACCCTTTTTGACGTCTTTGACTTTATCTGCAGTAGGACACAACTTATCAAAGTGATGTCCTTTGCAGTGCCGACAGGGCCTTAAGTATGTAGCAGTACATTGTCCCTGCTTACCATGTTCCCCACTTAGACAACCTACACATAGCTTCAATCTTCTCGCCTGTGCTAGTTTTGTCTCATTTGTCGGGTATTTTACACAGAAACTCCATTTATGTTTGTTGTTACATAGCTTACATAGAATCTGAGCAGGTTTCTTATACACCCTCTTTCTTTACTTTAGTCCCCACTGTCATGCTTACTGTTCCCCTCTTCTCCACATTCTCACTCCCTCCCGACACATACATTCTCCCTTTGTTCAACTGTAGATTATTGATCTCCTTACTGAACTGAGTTTTGAATTCCCCCAGCTCAAATGATCTTACCTTATCAAGTATTGCCATAGGAAGCTTCTGACGCAAGATAATGACTATCATTTCCTGCGTGGTAAGCCCTAGGGTATCTAGCGATCGAGTATGGCACTCCATATTTGCCCTGAAGTTTGTCAACTCATCAACCTTATACTGTGGTTCTGCGAGCCCCAACAAGGCAACGACATGGGCCATCTTCAACTGCTCTCTATCCCCGTATGTGGACTCTAATAAGTGTACCGCTTCAAGATAACTACCACCTACTACTGCAAAACCCTCTATTAAATGTAAGGCCTCTCCTTCCATTTGTCCCTTCAGATAGTGAAACTTGCGGACATTATCCAAAGAGGATTCATGAACCGTAGATCGAAATACGTCCCAAAAAGCTAACCACTCGGTTAACTTGCCCCCAAATGTAGGAAGATTGAGCTTTGGGAGGTGTACAGTATGTTTTGGGTCAGCCCTTCTATGGGCCTCATTATCGCCTCCCTTCTTACTTGCGACAGCACGCTGTAATAGGCGCTTCGCTCTAAAGACAGGTTCGTCATAGAGGGCGCGATTATCACACTCTGTAACTATCTCTTCCTCCTCTATCATGTCAGCCACAATCACCTCACTCAGAGCCGTAATACGACCGTGGGTAGCCTGGACGTTATCTAATCTAGCCTCCAATTCCTCTAGATCAGCAGTAGTGATGAAAGTGTTTAAGTCCACAATTAGCCTATTTAACACTCCCCGAAGTCCCGCCCTTTGATTTTTAGGGGCTTTGCTTAGCACCCCACTAGACGGTGTCTCTTTATGGTCTTTATCCATTTTGCATGTGAGCCTATAGGCTATGTATCTAAATGTTACGTTACAAAGACAACGGCAAATCAATAGTCTAATTAAGAGACGCCAACCTGCGGACTTCTATGTTATGGAGAACAAATAGTACACTAAATAGCAATACCTACTAATGGATCATATTGAACAAGAAAAAATGTTATGTCAGGTCATATGTCACAGGAAGTCTGAAACTGAAAAGAACATTACTGGGGAAAGACGATGGGTGGGATGCAGAACTTGGGCAGGTGCAATGATGTGACCCTGCATTCCGGCTCTAACCATCGCTTGGCTAGCCTTGCCAGTTTATCATAGAGTTGTTCCTGCATCCTGTTATATGTCCCCTTGTTCATTGCCTTAAAATCCCTTACTGGTAGCTAATTCCCGGGTCTGGGCACCAATGTGGTAAACTATCAATGGAAGTTAAATATTACTAAGCTATAATGAATCAAATAAAATCAATCTAAATGAATACTCTATATCTAAATTGAATTCAATCTGAAACAAGCTAATTTATATCCAAAGGTCTCACATAATAAATGTATATAATTATAGGGTAAGGTTATAAGGGTTAATATTAGCCAGGAATTAACTCACCAATAGTTCCACGTGGCAATGAGGCAAGGGAGAACGTTTTACCCAATATGGTGGTGGACAATGGGGAACGAGACTTCGGTCCCGAGACACGAGTCAAGTTAAAGAAAGAATAAATGATTACATGGGAATGGACATGAATATTATGCTTATCTATCAGTCAGTCATGATGTCGATGAGAGCGTCGTGATGGTGTAGCTGTGTGTATTGCTGTATGTGTATTGTGATTAGAGGCACAAAAGCACGATCAACTGAGGGCGGAAAATTAGATGTTAACTGGTTGGTGTTCGTGAAGGCTCTGACGTACCTCAAAAGCACACCTTGCTGCCTTGGCAAACCGCCAGGAGCCCAAATTATCGTACCGTATTTAGGTTGCTCTATACGATAAATTATATTAATATATACGATAAATTCATATATACTACATAAGACCATGGCAATATTGCTTAATAGCATATTAGGCCTTTTATAACTTAACTTATTTACAATCTTATAATATACGATCTACTCGTCCTACATCGTGCTGTAGGAGAGATCGTGACGTCACAGAGACATACAAGATCACAAAAGAGTCATAGTCTATCGTATTTATACGATAAACTTTATGGCAAAAACAGCCACTTTACACTACTTTTCGATACTTAACAATAACATACAGGCACACACGAACAAGCGACGCACTCCTTCTTGTGGCCGGAGATGCGGGGCGTCGGTCCAGCCGGCTGTTGTTTACATGCGTCGGACGTACGCCTCGCACACCAAGCTTACAGGCTTTGAGCTCATGGGTGTTTAACCCTTTATTAGCGGCGCGCATCATATGTCGAGTGAAAGAAATTTGGACTATGTGGCGGCTCACACCATAAGTCGTGTGGCAATTTCAGCACGTAATGTTGCTGAGAGAGAGAGACAAGTGGTGGCAGGAGAGTAGCGAGCGTATGACTGCTCCAGACCACCGCGGTGGACCAACTGACATGAATCCCACCCTCCTCCACCCTCTCACACTCGCTACATAGTGAAATGTATGGGGAAAGTACCGAATTACATGGTTTTTGCACTCGTGTTGCGCGGTTGTTGCAAGAAAACTAGCAGTCATACAAGGATCGTTGTGGTGTCATTGGAAAGCTCTGTTTATGCCCTTTCAGGGATAGATACTTGTTTTACGCTCTGGGTCTTATTTAGGCATGAAAATGATCACGTAAACAGCCCTATTTTGGGTAAAAACACCCCGCTGGTGGCTACATATTATTTACCGCCTAGGCCGCTCGTTAGGTGTTAAGAGCCCTTCCGGGTAGCTCGGGTGTGTTTTTTATGGGTGTTTAAGAGCCCTTCCATGTCTGAAGGGTTAACAGCAATGTTCGTATTAACTAGCATTATGAATATGGAGTAATTTGTATATAAACATATTGATTACAAATAGTGATCATATACTGTGACCTTGACCTTTAACCTTTGACTTAAAATAAAATACATATATTTGGATGGTCGTCGCATTGACCAACTGAATTTGCCTGTATAATTTGGTGACAATACATTAAACTATCTAGGAGGAGTTTAGGGAAAATTAAAAATACTCTTGTTTTGACCCTGACCTCTGACCTTAACTTTTACAATATTTATGTGAAATTTGATATGATATTTAAGTAATAAGTCATAACACAGCCAGTTTTCCAAAAGTTGAGCAATCTTTTTTAATAAATAATAAAAGTTGTCTTTGACCTTGACCTGTGACCTTGACCTTTATGTAAATAAATTTTTGTTTGCATTGACATTGCCTATGAAATCAAATAAGCATGCCTAATTTCATTAAAACCCATCTGTTAGTTTCATATACAGTATATAATAGAATAGTTGACCTTGACCTTTATCTTGACCTTTATATGTCTCAAAATTTATTGTTTTTCTTTTCACTTAAAGTGCAAATATCTCACCAAATGTTGTGAAGTTTGGATGAAAGTAAAGAAAATAGCATATTGACCTTTTATTTGACCTTGACCTTTCATATGGAATTGAATAGTTTCTTGTATGACCTTGGCCTAGGTATTCCGAATATACATGGTAAGCCTAGTGAGAATGTAACAGTATATTAAATACTAGTAAAATAATTATTTTTACCTTTGACCTTACCCTTTAAAATATTCATCAAAGATTTGGTTAATACGATATCAAGGTTACCAGTAACTTCTATCTATCTATCTATCTATTGCCTGACGCCGTGATCCCTGAAGGGGTGGCCACGAACGAACCGCCCCCATGCACCTCTGTCCCCAGTCAGTCGACGCCCCTCCCCCCAACCAGCACCGCCCTCGTTCATGTACTTCCTCACTCCATCCTTCCACCTCATATTCGGTCTACCTCTCGCTCTCTGTCCCTTCACCTCGTTCTCGTACACCCTCTTAGTCATTCTCTCGCTTTCCATACGTTCCATATGGCCGAACCATCTCAAGTTGTTCCTTTTCACACTTTCCAGCACATCTACCTCCACACCACACTTCCTTCTTACTTCCTCATTAGTCTGTCTATCCCTCCATGTAACTCTGCACGGACTCCTTAAGTAATTCATTTCCACTGCTCTCACTCTTGGTCTGAGTCTCTCGACCAACGTCCATGCTTCGCTTCCGTAAGTCAGTGTCGGGATTACCACACTGTCATGCAAGGACTTCTTCACTTCCATCCTGACCACCCTATTTCTTGTTACTGCTTTTAGCGTTCCTACAACCCTCTTCCCCTGTTGTACCCTCTCCCGCACTTCTTCATCCATAGTCCCATCTTTACTCAACACACTGCCCAGATACTTAAAAGAGTTGACGATCTCCATAGCCTGACCGTTCAGCTTCACCTCACACTCTGTGACTTCACCCCTTTCGAAGACCAATACCTTGCTCTTCCCCGTATTTACCTTCAAATTCCGTTTTTCGCACACTGTTCCAAACTCATTTACCAGACCCTGCAACTCCCATTCATTATCACTCATCAGAACTGTATCATCCGCAAACAGCAGTATAGGTAGCTTCCACTCAATTCCCTCCCTTTTCAGCGATACACCAACATCCACTGCTCTTGATAGTATTTCTTTCATGACTCCATCCATATATACAGTAAACAACCACGGGGACATCACACACCCGTTTCAAACCAATATTCAGGTCAAAGAACTCGCTCTGCTCACTCTCCACACGTACTGCTGCCTTTGCACCCTCATACATGCTCTTCACTGCTTTCAGCAACTTGCCCTCTACTCCGTATATTCTTAGTACTTTCCACAAACCTTCTCTATCCACTCTGTCATAGGCCTTCTCCAAGTCCATAAAGGCAACATACACCTTTTGTTTCTTCTCCAGATACTTCTCCACAACACAATTCAGGGTAAAAATCTGATCTACACATCCTCTTCCCTTCCTAAAACCTCCCTGCTCATCGCCTATCCATTTCTCCGTTCTCACTCTCACTCTCTCAATCACTACCCTACTGTATACCTTCCCTACTACGCTTAGAAAACATATTCCTCGGTGGTTACCACACACTCCTCTTTCCCCTTTGCCCTTATATAGGGGGACTATTATGCCAGTCTTCCAGTCATCGGGTGCACTCCCCTTCTCCCATGCTAGTTTGCACATTTTCCATACCCATTACCAGTAACTTGTATAGTGAAAATGAAGACATTTGAGTAAAAAGTAAAATAAATAGTAAAAGTTGACCTTTGACCTTGATCTGTGACCTAGACCTTTATGTAAGAGTACTTTTTTTTCATTGAAATTGCCCTGGAAAATCAAATAAGCATGCCTAATTTCATTAAAACCCAGCAGTTAGTTCCATATATATTAATAGAATAGTTGACCTTGACCTTTGACCTTTATCTTGACCTTGATGATATGTGTGTCCAATTGTATTGTTTTCCTTTTCATTTAAAGTGCAACTATCTCACCAAATGTTGTGAAGTTTGCATGAAAAGTAAGGAAAATAGCATATTGACCTTTTATTTGACCCTGACCTTTCATATGGAATTGTATAGTTTCTTGTATGACGTTGGCCTAGGTATTCCGAATATATATGGTAAGCCTAGTGAGAATCAAACAGTTAGTATAAGAAATACTAGTGAAAAACTTATTTTGACCTTTGACCTTACCCTTTGGAATATTTACCTATAATTTGGTCAATACAATATTAAGGTTACCAGTAACTTACATAGTGAAAATGAAAAAATTTGAGTAAAAAAAAAAAAAAAAAAAAATATTGACCTTATTTTTAACCTTAACCTTTGACCTCAATCTTTAAGTTATATGGAAAATATCTTTTTGACTGACCATCACACTGACCAAATGGATATACCTGTGAAATTTGGTGAAAATCCATCGAACGGTCTAGGAGGAGTTTCCGGACAGACAGACGGACGACGACGACGACGACAGACAGGCTGGCTGGTGGTGCACAGTATACGGGCGGGATCTGTTTGCGCGGTACCACTCTGCTTCGCAGAGTTGATAATAATCTTAATTGGGAGGTGTTTGGTCTTGGGACATGAAATTAATAAATTTGATTAATGACACTCTCAACAGCAAACACCATCAAATGAAATTGATGAAAGCATGATTCTTACAGTTTCTTACAGTAGATCCTCTGGAAAAAGGCAAACTAGGTCTGTGTATCCAGCTCAGTGCCAGTAATTGCACTACTGCGGTCGTTCATTGTGTTGGCGGCGGCAGCAGACGCAACATTTTTACTATTCTGTATTTTTGCTTTATAATCAAACTTCAAGTCTTGTCTTCCCCATGCTTTATCAAGATTACTTTCAAACTTCCTTATTGATTCGGAATCGACTACATACTGGGGCAGCGCGTTCCACTCATTTACCACTCTATCACAAAATGAGTTCTTTGCCTTTTCAAGCCTATTTCTTTCTTTGTAAATTTTCTTAGAGTGTCCTCTCGTTCTTGTTCCCTCCCGCATCAAGAAGATACCTTCACACACATCCTCATCATAATTTCCTGACACTATCTTAAAAGTCTCTATCATATCCCCTCTTTCTCCTATATGCCAGTGTCGGAAGTCCCAGTGTCCTCAACCTCTGCTCATAGCCCGCGTTCTTCAACGTTGGTACTAGCTTGCTAGCTCTCCTCTGCACTTTCTCCACTGCTTCTATATCCTTTACCATATATGGAGCCCACACCTGGTTCGCATATTCCAGGTGCGGCCTAACCAGCGCTGTATAGATTCCTGAATATTTCTTCGTCAAGTGACACAAATGTCCTCCTTATCAGCCCTACAATTCTATTGGCTTTGTTATCTTTTCCGCTAAATGTTCTGAGAAATTTAACTTATTGTCTATCACTACTCCTATATCCTTTTCTGCATTCACTTCCTCCATCGCTTCATACATGCTGTATCCTACCTTGTCTATCTTGCTAGTCCCAATCCGCATGTACTTGCATTTTTTTGGATGAAAAGGCATTAAGCAATGTTCAGACCATCCCTTCATGCCCTCCACATCTCCTTGAAGCAAACCCACATCTTTCTTACTCCTCACTCTTCTATACAGCTTAGTGTCATCTGCATACAGGTATATCTCACTTCCACTGGTTATAACTTCAGGTAAGTCGATAAATATAACGAACAGTAGTGGTCCCAACACAGATCCCTGAGGTACCCCACTTGTAATTTCCCTCCACCCCGAGCCTATTCCATTCACCAGTACCCTCTGTCTCCGATCTTTCAGGAAGGCTTCTATCCATTTCACACATTTGATCCTCCCATGATTCGAACCTGGGATACCACATACCGGTACAGAACTTGAACACTAAGCATTACACCATCAAGATACCCGGTAGTTAATATATCAATATATGACCACGATTAATATCCATTTATCGAATGCTGGATATCAGTCTAATAGGAGCGTTCAATCTGTGGACACACTTGCCAGATGTCACCAGATTCTTTAATTTATCACTAATAAAATGTGAACATTGCTAATACTGTACTTACTACATCTCTTGTTGTGATTTCAAAACATCAAGTATAATTTTATTCATTTTTCCTACATTATGGTGTTTAACAGATACCTCCAATGGATATATATTTTATTAAGTACATTTCTATTTTTCATTGTAGAGTAGAATATAGTATACAGAAGATTCTGATTGGTTGTTGTTGTTGTTGTTCCCTAAGCTGCCTGGCCGAACAGCCCCGAGTCCCTGAGAAAGGCCATGGCCACGATCGGGCTTTCCCACAGAGCTCTCATTGAGTGTAGATTGTGTTGTTGGCGTAAGTGGTTGTGTGAAATGCAGTCTTCTATGATGTGTTTAATGGTATGGGGTGCTGTGTTACATCCCGGGCAGGCGTCGACAACGGAGTCATCCAGTCTCTTCTGATAGCTCAGGAGAGCTGGATGGTGTCCGCATCTCAGCCTGGCCAGGTGGACTCTGTCCTCGCGAGGAAGGGAGGATTCGGAAGGATGGATTTCGGGAGGTCGTGCATGCAGCTGTGTGTTGTCTGTGAGTGAGTGGATGGATCGGTGAGAGATATGAGTATGGATGTGCTTCTGGATGTTGGTTCGGGGTGGGCAGGGAGGGAGAGAGGACAATAATTGTGTGTGATACCGTGTGCTGGGTGTTGTTTTGATATTTCTTGGTGTCTGTGGGTGTGTTGCCATGCAGTTTAGTGGGTGGTCTTGGTTCGTGGAGGCTGCTGCCAGGAATTGAGTGCCTCTCATGTCCAGATGGTCTTTGACTTTGAGGATTTTGGTTTCTTGATGTAGGTGATCTGTGGGTGCAGTAGCTGTGCAGCCTGTAATGATCTTCAGGGCTTTGTTTTGAATAGTCTGTAAGGTCTTATGATGTGTTTCAGCTAGGTTAGAAGCCCAGGCTGGGCTTGCGTATTCCATCACTGATCTTATGTATTGTTTATATACTGTGGTGGTAGTTTCTTTGTTGTGTCCAAATTTTGTGTGAGCAAGTGACCTGAGGGCGTTAAGTCTGGGTGTCAGTTTCTTTTTAATGTTTGTGGTGTGCTGTTTGAATGTCATATGAGTATCATATGTTACTCCTAGGATTTTGGGTGTGTGTGTATGTGTTAGGGGTGTGTTGTTTATGGTGAGTTGAGGGATGTATTCGTGTTCTCCTGTCCAACTTGTGAGCAGGGTTGCGGTGGATTTGGCTGGGGCTAGATTAAGTCTGTTTGTAGTGCACCAGCCATGTAGTGTGTTGAGATAGGGTTGAAGGAGATCTGTTGCTCTTTTTGGGTCATGGTGTGTGCATGTGAGTGTTATGTCATCTGCATAGGAGGCTAAGTTTATTTGGGGCGTATTGGGTGTAGTTATATCGTGCATGTACAGATTGAAGAGTGCGGGCGATAGGACGGATCCTTGTGGGACTCCGTTTGGAAAGTTTCTGATTTTAGATGACTGACCGGCAAAAGATACGTGTGCACATCTGCCTGCTAGGAAGTTGGCCAGCCACCGTTTTGTGTTGTTGTGCATGTTTGTGTTGTAGATTTTGTTTGTTAGGTTGTGGCGGGGGATGGCATCGAAAGCTTTACTAATGTCGAGTGTGGCTAATAGTGATCTGTGTGGTGGTCTAGCTGAATTGATGCCGTCGAAAGCTCTTTGTGTAAGGTCTGTGAGAAGAGTGTTTGTGAAGTGCAGTGGCCTAAAGCCATGTTGTGTTGGAGCTAGGGGTAGGTCAGGTGTAATTAGTTGTAATACTAGGCGTTCCATGACTTTGGAGGGGGAGCAAAGGAGTGTGATGGGGCGGTGCGAGGAGGGTAGCGTGGGGTCTTTGTTGGGTTTGGGGAAAGTGATGATGATACCATGCTTCCAAATGTCTGGTATTGTGTTGTGTGAATAGCTGTAGTTTGATATGTTAGTGAGTGCTTGTATGCCTTGTGGTCCCAGGTGTCTGAGGTGTATGTTGCTTATGTTGTCTAGGCCACAGGCGGGTGAGTGCTTGAGATTGTTGATGATATGCTTTGTCTGGTGATTGGTGAAGGGTGTATAGTCAGGGTCTGTGGGGAATTGTCTCTTACGTCGGATGACACGTCGGTCGTCTTTGTGAGGTTTTAGGTGGCTGACATGTGAAAAGTGATTGATGAGAGTGTTTGCTTGTTGTTTACATGAAGGAGTAGAGTCTGTTGTTGTGATTGCAGCATGTGATTGTGTTGTGTTGCTGTTGGAAAGTGTGATGCTGTTTAGTGTTTTGTATATTTTTTTGGGGTTTGTTTTGTGATCAAGTGTTTGTAGGAAGTTATTCCAATTTAGTTTTTGTTGTTCTTGTATTTTGTTGTTAGTTTGGGTGTTGAGTGCTTGAATTTGTTGTGTGATGTCTTGTGTGTGGGGTGCTGGGGAGTGTTTCAGTATGTCGCGTTGTCTGATGAGGTTTTGAATTTCTGGTGTGAAGTTGGGGTTGTGTCTTTTTCTGTTACCTCTTGGAATGTGTTTCTTGTCAGCGTTTTGGATAGTTTTATTGAGTATGTGTACAGCATTGTTGATGTTAGTGATGGGTGTACTGTTTAGAGTTGTGAAGTGTTGTTCTGTCTCATTTGTGAATGCTTCCCAGTTAGCTCTTTTATAATTGGTGTATGTGTGTTTGTGGCTAGCTGGGGTGAGTCTGGTTTTGGTGGTGATAATGATCGGGAGGTGGTCAGAGCCTAAGGTTCTGACCACCCTCCAGGATGTTGTGGGGGCGAGTTCTGGGGAGCAAAAGGTGATGTCTGGAGATGATGGGTTATAGAGGGCTTGGTGAGGAATATGGGTATGTTGATGGATGTCGTTAAGGATGATGAGGTTATCGGTTTTGTTGATTGATTTGTGTTGATAAAGTTGAGATATCATCATTATTCCATATATATTATTGAAACTCTAAATCATTAATCGATTTTAGGAGTATAGTTGGTTGTTGGAAGGAACATAATAATTGTAAACAATTTTAATGATAATGTGATAATCTAAAGTGATATACAAACCCTGAGAGCTAAAATATATCACATAACACATTAACCCTTGTCTAGTGGGGGGTCTGTGGCCGTTTTGGGCCTTTTCAGGCCAATCTGACTGCTATATCAACCATCAGCATGAAAGGAACTGTATTGTGCCGAAAACTAGGCGGAAATCGCTACACAATGACACCACATACAGCTACGTAGCACTCGTGGAGCCCTGACAGTGTTACCTCAAAGATGGAAGTTTAGTTGATTTTGCTACATTGTTCACTTTTCGCTAACTATTGGTCACACTGTCATCCACCCGTGCGGTGGGGGAACTGGAGTTAGTGTGGGCCGGGAGGCCACAGATGTCGGACGTATGGTTCATTACTGTTCCACCCATTTTCACTCGATCTTCACCCATTTACCTTTTGATACCTTTTGATGTGTTCGCCACTCTTCTAGCGGCACCAAGGAGTGCGACGCCCCTCGTTATGGGTGGTGATTTGGTGCAGTAGACTGTTTGAAGCGACAGCTCGCTCCCTTGCGAGGATGGGCTCGTCTGGCACTTTTTGCAGTTCGACATCTAAGGCTCTCTTGAGTTGTCTAACGAGATGTCCCTCATGTCTCTTACTCGCCGTGGGAGTTTGTTGAAGAGACGTGGGCCTCTGTGTGATAACCAGCCCTCTCGCAGAGAGCCCATAGCACCCCTGTTATTCATCCGGGGGATTTCGCATTCCCAGCCTCTCCTATCACTGAATTTCATGACTATCGGAGTATGTAGGTTTGGTACTAAACCCTCTGCGATTTTCCACGTGTATATTATTAGGTAACGTTCTCTTCTACGTTCCAGTGAGTACAGATTCAGTGCTCTTAAACGCTCCCAATAGTGTAGATGTTTTATCGAACTTATATGCGAAGTGAAATTTCTTTGTACACTCTCTACGTCATTTATTTCACCTGCTTTGTATGGGGATGTTAATACGCTACAGTATTCAAGCCGCGGTAGCACTAGAGATTTGAAGAGCGTTATCATAGGTAATTCACCGCGTGTTTTAAAAGTACGCAGAATCCAACCCGTTAGACGTTTCGCAGCCGCCACTTTAACCTGGTTATGTACTTTGAAACCCATATTTTTCACCCGTTTTCTCCCAGTTTCTTTCACTCGACTTAAGTCGAGCGCCGCTAGTAAAGGGTTAATAACAGATACTATAAAGTGAACACAAGCAAAATAAAAATTGATAAAGCAAACAAGTAAGCAAGATTTGTAGACTGACTGAGTCTCGGCTTACATCTCATTCACCTTAGCCAATCACAAGCCTCTGCATTTTTAACATATGCAGTGGCTTCCTTAACACCAGGGTAAGTTACTACGGTGTTCGTAAGTTAGGATATCAGCCCCTGATTGGCTAATAGGCTCAAGAACTGAGCCGTCTCAGCAGGTAGTCTCCTCTCTCGCTTAGTGATTTTTCGCATACGTGTTTATTTTGTCTGTGTTCACTTTATAATATTTTCGTTGATAATGTATTTTATGTGACATATTTTATACCACAGTGTTCGGATATCTCTCTAGATCATGACTCAATTGTTGAAATTGCTTTTAATTAAAATTATAATGTAAAACTTTCAAAATAAACAAACCAAAACATATACGAACACAGTTAAAAGAATATTTAAAAAGTATATATGAGATAATGAAGATATCTCGATTTACTAATCATACTCCTATCCATTAGCCAATCAACAGCCTCTATAAAAAATGAGCTGCTTCTCAAGTCCTGCAGTCCTGTTCAGAGAAAAATAAGTAACTGAATGAAATGTCAATTTAATCATAAAAACATTGTTTAAGTTAGATACCACTATTATAAATATATCATTAGTATACAAAAGAAGGTAAATCATATACTATTTATTTTTTGCAACCAGTATTTACCATTGTGAAATGAATTTATTTCACAACACAATTTTTTTTTCCTGCTCTTATTTTAAATATACAGTACAATAAATTAGTGAGCTAAAATTTATAAGAGATTATTATAATATATATGAAGAATATACAAGATTAAAACCGCTTCTCATAAGACTCTATTAACTTCAGGAAAAATCGACAAATAATTTAGAAACTGACACCCTTCTTAGTCTTATTCACATTTTATTACGATAATTGGCGAATCTGGTGACATCTGGCAAGCTTGTCTACAGATTGAACGCTCCTATTATGTACTGTATTGGACCTAACTGTACAATGAATAGTGTAATGCTTATGTGAGAGGAAAAACCAAATTATGGGGCATAAATCTCAAAGGATTGACCTCGCAATGAACTTATTCCTGAACATATACTGGTATAAATAATTGTAATTAATTAATTTCACTCCCAATACCAAACAACCCCCCTGTTCGAACCTGGGATACCATATACAGAACTTAACTCCCAACGAGCGGGAGGGGGGGTCGTCGTCGTCGTCACTGTAGTGCCTGGTGGGTATATTTACCGAAAATGAGCTTCATTCCATGCTCTTTTTCATGCATAAGCAAGAGAGCCAAAGCATAATACAATTATATATTCGTGAAAGGTCGATAATAGAGATTCCAATGACACATGAATCATCATTTTACGACATCAGGTTATCTTGCAACGATCGTGCAACCGAAGGCAAAAATACCCTAAAATGAGGTATTTTTGCAGGTTTTATCCTTGTTGAGAGGTGTAGGGAGGCGAGGATAAGATACAATATTCCCCAGTGCCGGCCACGGAGCTGTGGCGAGCGGTCCAAGGCCACCTATCGTCCCCCTAACGTTCGGTCTCTCTCTCATCGCTCATAATGGCCTCAAAATGGCACCTGTCATAAGACGGGCGCCGGGCTTGATGGGCTAATGCTCACTGTATCACTGCTCTTTGTAATTTAATCCCCATTCTCAATAGTGGTACTGTAAGAACTCATTGAACTTTTTCTGCCCATTTATGGTTCATGCAACAAAACCTACCCCTGCACCACCTGTAGCACTGATCATGTCCCCCAGGTAGCAGAATTCACACTCCAGAAACATATCTCCAATGTCGGTTCTTTCCACACTGGGTTTTAAAACTTAATGGTTCACACAACTTACTAATGTATAATTATACATTAATAAAACTCAACAACTTAACTGAAATGCATGCTAAACACAGCAAACAAAACATAAGCTATTGTCTCAACACAGAAAATAGCTAAATAGAATTGTAATACACAGGTAAATCAGCCAAGTTACTCAAGTCTGCATTACATATTGCTATACCTATTTTATAGCCTACCCAAGTTTGATTTTTTTTAATAGATCCCTGTTTTGATAATAAAATAAAAATTATAAAAAATTTGAAGACTCACAACATATTTAGCATGACTGTACATTGACAAGGTGGCCCTAACCAGTAAATATAAAATACCTAATGTATGGATACAAACCAGATGGTATCATGACCAGAAACTTGGCTAAATTACAGTATACTGTATACACAACTTACTGTACTGTGAAGCAGGTCAATCCTTCGAGAAAGTTGACTACAGTACATCAGAATCCATTCCTTGTATTTTGAATAAATCCATATATATTGCATCAACCCTTAACCCTTTGCCTGCGGGAAACGTTCCCAAACGCCATGGCAATTTACAGCAATTTACAGGTTTTTAAAGCCTCTTAACCCTTAACCCTCCTCTAGTGGGTGCTCTGTGGCCGTTTTGGGCCTTTCTGGGCCGTTCTGACTGCTATATTAACCATCAGTATGAAAGGAACTGTATTGCGCCGAAAACTAGGTGGAAATCGCTACACAATGACGCCACATACAGCTACGTAGCACTCGTGGAGCACTGACAGTGTTACCTCGAAGATGGAAGTTTAGCTGATTTTGCTACCTTGCTCACTTTTAGCGAACTATTGGTTACACTGTCATCCTCACGCGCGGTGGGGGAACTGGAGTTAGTGTGGGCCGGGAGGCCACAGATGTCGGACGTATGGATCATTACTATCCCACCCATTTTCACTCGATTTCCACCCTTTTTTCACCCGTTTTTTGCCAGTTTTTTCAACACGACTTATGTGGTGAGCCGCTTTTTAAGGGTTAAAGAGCGGCGCTCGACTTAAGTCGTGCACCAATTTGCAGTAAGTTATGAGCATTATTAAGGCTTTTAAAGGGTTAAAATCGAGTGCAAATGGCCGGGAGCGCAGCATGCCACACGTCCGACACCCAGGGCTTACCGCCACCCACTGACTCACGCTCCCTCTGTTCTCGAGAGGACGGCAGTGTTACCATTAGTGAGCGTAGTGGGAAAAAATATGCCGCTATACGCTAAACTCCCATGTTGGTGGCACCACTGCATGAGAACCACGAGTGCTACGTAGCTCGTTCTGGTCTGATTTTGAAGCTTTTAGCGCCTAGTTTTTTGCTGAATACATTTCTTTTCATGCAGATACTTGATTGATCATTCAGGAGGGCCTGAATATGCCCAAAATAGCCCAAAACACCCCGCTAGACAAGGGTTAAAGCTTCTAGAATCGAGTACGAGAGAGCGGGAGCGCGACAGGCCACACGTCCTTCTCCCAGCCAGGCGGCCGCGGCACTGAGGGCTCTGAGTCAGTCTTGCGAGATATACAGTGCTGCCAAAGGCAAATGTAGCACGACATTAGCGATAATTGCTCATTTTAGCGAATGTCTATGGTAGCGCTACGGGTGAACCCCGCGAGCTACGAAGTTCGTTTTGGTGTAATTTCGAAGCTACAGTATTTTCTCCTAGTTTTGGCTGAATACATTTCATTTCATTCAGACACTTGCCTAATCAATCAGGAGTGTCTGAATGAGCCCTAATATAGCGGAAATATGCCCGCAGCGTAAGTGTTAAACCAATCTAAAAAGTCTATCTATCTATCTATCTGTTGCCTGATGCTGTGATCCCCGAAGGGGTGGCCACGAACGAACCGCCCCCATGCACCTCTGTCCCCAGTCAGTCAATGCCCCTCCTCCCAACCAGCACCGCCTTCATCCATATACTTCCTCACTCCATCCTTTCACCTCTCCCTCCTTCCACCTCGCTCTCGTACACTCTCTTAGTCATTCTCTCGCTTCCCATACGTTCCATATGGCTGAACCATCTCAAGGTGTTCCTTTTCACAATTTACAGCATATTCACCTCCACACCACACCTCCTTCTTACTTCCTCATTCGTCTGGCTATCCCTCCATGTAACTCCGCACGCACTTCTTAAGGGGACCGACCAGTTAATTTAGGCTTAAAAAACTCGAAATCCTGAAAATACCAATAGGTGTTTACTCAACAAGAGTCAACATCCCTTCATAAGCCAGTGTAATGTTATTAGTGAAAACCCATTGGAAATCATTTTTTTTTATGTTTTCCAAACTTTTCCTGTAATTCTAAAAACGTTATATAGCGAACTTTGAAATTAACATGCTCAGTAACTACTGGTCGTACGAGGAGCATACCTATATAAATCGAAAGAGCGTAAGCTACTCTATAACCTCCCATACGCTTTATCTTCTACTTTGCCATGTTCCTGCGTAAAATATTGTAAATCTAAAAAACAAAAGTAAAAATCTTCACCTAATTACCTTAGACTTGCACCTGTTTTTCTCAGAACCTATATTGCCGCAATATCGGATGTTATTCTACAGTTATTATTGGACCTATAGAAATGGTGTATATACCATTGGAAAGGTAATTAAAAACACTAAAAGGCCTATAAAGCCAATTTACTCTAGTAATTTTTTTTTTTTCACAATGTCGTCAAAGTTGTAATTTTCTATAAATATATTCGCCTGAATCCGTAATCACCTAAATCGAACAAATACACAAAATATATAAAATGTTTTTTATAGAAACTACAGATACACCTTTTGTGAGTTGTTTGATCACATAAAACATGTGCTATGGGGATTTCTGTAGGAGTTTATCATTTTCTGCAGTGCTATGATTTTCAAAGTTTGTTTACCTAAATTGCAAGAAAAAAGCAAAAAAAAATTTTTTTTTTTTTTTGTATATAGTTTTATGGTTATATACACCTGTGCCAAATTTCATTTAAATTGAAAGTAAGACCTGGAAGTTTGTAATTAACCGGTCGGTTCCCTTAACCCTTCCTACCCGGTCTGCCTTAGGTAAGGACAGCTCGAAAGAAGGGCCGCTACCCGGTATGCCTTACCTAAGGCAGCAGCTTAATAGCCTAATTAAGCTTGGTCTGAACGCCGTGCGTACGACGTATGTCAACAAACCCAAGCGTTGCGTCACCGCACCTCCGAAAACAAGAAGGAGAAGACTCTTCAATGTTATTGTTCTGACGTCAGACGAAATTAGTGTCTGAAAAGCCCCCATATTGGCAACATCTCTGCAATATTGGCTCCACTGAAATCGTCATCACAACTGAACCAGTTGACTTACAGAGCTCTACTCAATGCCAAAATACAGATTGAAAACCGCACTACGATTATAGTTGAGTGGGAAAGTTCTAGCAGTGAAAATAAACATAAATACGGTAGCCTAGGCCTAGACGTTTTTCAGCCATTTCGCCCGGGTAGGGGCGACCGTCATTGGGTAAGACAGCCCGGGTAGGAAGGGTTAAGGGGACCGGCTGCTTTTTAATAGGGGGTGTCACTGAACTACGTCCGATTTCAATGAGATTTCGCACACGTACTGTATAGAGGATGATGTAACAAGGATTTTTTGTTAATTATTTTTTATTCTAGGTCAATTAGTTCCTGAATTAGGGTGGAAATTAGCTTGAAAATTGAAAAAAAAATCGGAAGTTGTATAATTCGAAACCCAAGCACTGTATAATATTTTCAGAGGGATCAGACAACTCAGGACAGGTGGTTTTACAACTCTCTTGATCCACTTTTTTCTTTTTTTATCTAATTGCAGAATTAGGTGACTCGGAAATTAGGTAATGATTTTGTACTCGGTGGTTAGCTACATATGCCAAGGGGCTGTGTCTCAAATAAAAAAAAAAGCGTCAAGAGCTTTATAGAGCATTTCACGCGCTTTCCAATGGTATTAAAATGTAAAACTTGCAAACTAAACAAACCAAAATTGGGACAAGGACAATATAAAGTCAAATTAAATTATCAAAATCGCTATGTGGAAACAACGCTTACTAAAATGAAATTTATGAAATAAAAGAACACAATCCACCACATAGGGTGTACATTACTACATGAGCAAGTTAATCTGTTTCCCAAGCAAACTAATCGCACACATAACAACGCACTATCGTCACGTTCAAGGAATTAGTCAAATTTGGGAAGTCCGGGACGTTCTGGTAAATTTTACTAAACTCTGCATGAATAAAAAACATGTTAAATGTCAAAATATTCATTTAAAATTTGCAACATGACAAGACATTAACAATACAGTAGTATGAAATACAAATATTGACAAGATATCTATACTATTACAAAATAATATATAAAGTACAGTACAGCACTCACTAACGATAGTGCTATCGGGTAGGTACCTGTAAGCATAGCATGCCTCAAGTGACCCCTATCAATTACTACCCTACAAATAACCTACATTTATCGTACAAATAAACTAAGGAAATCGCAAAAGCAAGCAATTGATACTATCTATATAAAACATTCTTAGAGGGCCAATAATACATAAATTATAAGATCCTAAAGTGCAACAAAACAGGTTGAGAAAAACATGTGAAAGTCTAAGGTAATTGGGTGAAAAATTTTAACTTTTTGTTTTGGCTTACAATATTTTACGCAGGAACACGGCGTAGAAGATACATCTTTTGGGAGGTTGTAGAGTATTTTACGCTCTTTCCATTTATATATGTACGATCTTCGTACGACCATCAGTTACTGAGCCTGTCAATTTCAAAGTTCGCTATATAACGTTTAGAAATACCTGTACAGGAAAAGTTTGAAAAACATAAAAGAAAAAAAAAATCCAATGGGTTTTCACTAATACATTTCACTGGCTTATGAAGGGATGTTGAATAAACACATTTTAACACCTAATGGTATTTTTAGGATTTCGAGCTTTTTAAGCCTAAAAAGCGGCCGGTCCCCTTAACCCTCTCGCGTCCTGATGCAATTTTTGAGCCTATTAGGGATACTTTAAAGCCTTTGTTACCGTCCGGGGTATTTATAAACCTTTAGTTTATTTACTTCAACCTCTGCAGTTGTCTTTGAGTTAGCTGTGGGCAGAAAACTAATTTTGGAGAGGTAATTATAAGAGTGAGAGTAATCTATTTCTTATTGCTAATCTGGCAACCTCTGCGTCATAAGGATGTGAGAGGGTTAAGTAACTCATTTCCACCCCTCTCACTCTTGGTCTGAGTCTCTTCTCCGACGTCCATGCTTCGCTTCCGTAAGTCAGTGTCGGGATTACCACACTGTCATTCAAGGACTTCTTCACTTCCATACTGACCACCCTATTTCTTGTTACTGCTTTCAACGTTCCTACAACCCTCTTTCCCTGTTGCACCCTCTCCCACACTTCTTCATCCATAGTCCTATCTTTCCTCAACACACTGCCCAGATACTTAAATGAGCTGACAATTTCCATAGCCTGACCGTTCAACTTCACCTCACACTCTGTGGCTTCACCCCTTTTGAAGACCATAACCTTGCTCTTCCCCACATTTACCTTCAGATTCCGTTTTTCGCACACTGTTCCAAACATATTTACCAGACCCTGCAGCACCCATTCATTATCGCTCATCAGAATTGTATTATCAGCAAACAGCAGTACTGGTAGCTTCCACTCATTTCCCTCGTTAATCAGCGATACACCAACATCCACTGCTCTTCCTTGTATTTCTTTCATGGCTCCATCCATATTTTTTTTTTTTTTTTTTTCTATGTGATTGATGGAGGCAAAAGGCATTACTGCCTATAGCGAGTGCCTCCCCCATAGTTGAAAGAGTAACAGGGCCAAAATCAAGGGACGTTCGAGCCAAAATGCCTGGACACACGGAGTTTGAAGCAATTTAAGTCATAGGAAGAGGGAAAGACTGATTCTGGGAGAGAGTTCCAGAGCTCAGCTGTTGAGTAGAAGAAAGTTTGAGAGTAACGTTTCACTCTTGGGTTGGAGAGTTGCACAGAGTAGGGGTGGGATTGAGTTGCAAGACGGGTACCACGTGCCCTACGTAAAGGAGGTGGTATGCACTGGGATAGCTCTGAGGAACACTGATTATTATAGTAGCGATAGAATAGCGAGAGAGATGCAACATTGCGGCGGAGAGAGAGAGACTGCAGAGAGTTGGTGAGTGGACGGGAGTTAATGATACGAAAGGCCTTCCTCTCAACTTTGTCCAGGAGAGCGGTGTGAGAGGAACCTCCCCACACATGTGAACAATACTCAATACAAGGGCGCACTATGCCCCTGTACAGAGCAAGAAGCTGTGCAGGGGAAAAGAACCCCCTAAGGCGGTTGAGCACACCGAGCTTCTGGGAGGCTGCCTTAGCAAGACTGGTAATATGGTCCTTCCAAATGAGAGCAGAAGAAAAAGAGACACCAAGAATATTGAGAGAAGATGAAGGGTTGATTTTTGTATTGTTGAAGAATAAGGGATAGTCCGCTGGGAGATCCTGACGGGTAGATAGATGGAGAAATTGGGTTTTGGAAGCATTAAAGTTAACAAGGTTTTCTCTGCCCCAATTGGAAATAGTATTTAGATCAGAATTTAAGAGTTCTATGGCTTCATTACGTTTGTCGTTGAGGAATTGCTGGCTGGGGCGTTCTGAAAAACTAATGGAGTAGTGTAAGGTTGAGTCGTCTGCGTATGAATGGATGGGAATTAAGGTACAGTTAAGGAGATCATTTATAAAAATTAGAAAGAGAATAGGAGATAGGACAGAGCCCTGAGGAACACCGGAGTTTATAGGGTGAGGAAGTGAACAATGGCCGTCCACAACCGCGGCTATGGAACGGCCGGAAAGGAAATTAGAGACAAAGGCACAGATGGAGGGATAGAAACCGAAGGAGGGTAGTTTAGAAATTAAAGATTTATGCCAGACTCTATCGAAGGCTTTCGATATGTCTAGTGCAATAGAAAAAGTCTCACCGAAGTCCCGAAAGGAGGATGACCAAGAGTTAGTAAGATATGAAAGAAGATCACCAGTAGAGCGACCCTTAAGGAAGCCATACTGGCGATCTGAGAGCAGATTATGAGAAGAGAAATGCATAAGAAATTTGGAAGCAAGAATAGTTTCAAAAACTTTAGAAAGACAAGAGATGAGAGCAATTGGACGATAGTTGGAGGGTTGAGAGCGGTCACCCTTCTTTGGGACAGGTTGAATGTGAGCAAACTTCCAGCATGAAGGGAAGACGTTAGAGGATAGACAGAGACGAAAGAGTTTGCCTAGGCAGGGAGTCAGCACGGAAGCACAGTTTTTGAGAACAACAGGAGGAACACCGTCCGGACCGTACGCCTTATTAGTGTTAAGCCCAGAGAGGGTAGAAAGTACATCTTTAGAAGAGATTAGGATATTAGGCATAAGTAAGAGAGGAGGGCGGAGAGGGAGGAATAGCACCGGAATCATCCAAGGTGGAGTTTCTAGCAAAAGTTTGAGCGAAGAGTTTAGCTTTGTCAGAGGAAGAAGTGATGGTTGTGCCATCAGAGTGGGAAAGAGGAGGGAAAGACGAGGAAGAGAAATTGTTGGAGAGGTTTTTGGCTAGATGCCAGAAAGCTTGGGAAGAACTAGAGTTGGATAGTTCAGTGCATTTATTATTGATGAAAGAGTGTTTGGCAAGTCGAAGAACAGATTTGGCTTGATTCCGGGCAGAAACATAGGAAGAATGAGAGTCTTGAGTTTTAAGGCGTCGGTACCGTTTGAATGCTTCCTCCTTATTGCGGACAGCAGTAGAACAGGCGTGAGTAAACCAAGATTTTTTAGCATTAGTCTGAGAGAAGGAGAATGGAATGTATGCTTCAATGCCCGATAGGATTACCTCGGTAATGCGTTCAGCACTCTCCGAAGGTCCCCGGCCACGGAAGCAGAAATCATTCCATGGGAAATCAAAGAAGTACTGCCGGAGAGCCTCCCAGTCGGCAGCGCCAAAGTGCCACAAGCGCCACCGGCTAGGAGGATCGGGTGGCCGTACTGGAGAGATAGGACAGGTGACAGAGATAAGTTTATGGTCAGAGGAGCCCAGAGGAGAGAAAAGATCGACAGTATAAGAAGAAGGGTTAGAAGTTAGAAACAAGTCAAGAATGTTTTTGGGCCGATCTCCGATGCGATCCGGGATACGGGTGGGTTGCTGAACTCTAGGTCATTTATGATAGAAAAGATGTAGGCTTGTTCACCAGGTGGATCAGTAGTGTGAGAGGAGAGCCATTGGCGGTGGTGAACGTTGAAATCTCCTAAGATGGAGATTTCTGAGAAAGGAGAAATGGATAGAATGTGTTCCACTGTAGAGTTTAGATAGTCAAAGAATTTGGGAAAGTTGGTAGAGTTAGGGGAAAGATAGACAGTAAACAACCACGGGGACATCACACACCCCTGTTTCAACCCAACTGTATAAGAGATAGTCCAGCGGCATAGCTCAACATTATGGAAGAATTGTTCATTTTTTGATACCAGCATGAAACTTTGCACATTTGTAGAGGAATTTAGACGATCATTTTGAAATATAGTGCCAAGCTGGAAAATGAGTTGTTGCCAAGGAAACAGACTTTTACTACTTTATATATACAGTATATGTATCAAATAATAAGGGTAGGGGTGCAGAAATCATCATAACTTCATGAAAGTTTACGCTATTCATACAAGTGTGGTACATTTGTTATCATAACATGTTAACCCTCTCCGACATATGACGCGATTTTGAGCCTATTAGGGATACTTTAAAGCCTTTGTTACCATCAGGGGTATTTAGAAACCTTTAGTTTAGTTGTTGTTGTTTAGTTTAGTTACTTCAACCTCTGCAGTTGTCTTTGAGTTAGCTGTGGGCAGAAAACTAATTATGGAGAGGTCATTATAAGAGTGAGAGAACTCTATTTCTTATTGCTAATCTGGCAACCTCTGCGTCATATGTGCGTGTAAGGGTTAATAAAGCAGTATAAACATGCCTTTTTATTACAATTGGCCATTGTGGTGGCACTTCGATGACGATTTCACAAACAAATTCAAGGGAACACGTAATACTGCTTGTTGCTACTAATATGAATACTACCAACTATGCACAATCATTATCATTGACCACAAAAATAAATTTGACCCATTCGATCACTACAATTAACAATTTTCCTTTGCCCCTCAACTTTCTCTTCATAATTGCTGAGGGGCACAGGGCCCTGGGTGGGACTTTGGTTTCCCGGGCGTTTCCGCACCCTCCTCAGCTCCCCGCCATGGAGTGGCTTCGGTCACCCAGGCTTTATTGTGGTCGGCAGGGAGGGTTCTGTGGGGGCGCTCGGTTATGGCCTTGCTCGGGGCCTTGGGGCTGTTCGGCCAGGCAGCTTGGGGAACAACAACAACAACAACAACAATTACAATGCCCGTTACTTCAAAAATATTAAATATAGCAGTACATTTACTATACTACCTACAGGCTATGACATTCAGCATCTAATGGCAACTAGTAATTAATCTCTAGTGCACATCCCATCAAACATGCATAGTGGGGTGCAGGATAGGGCAGCTTTCACACATTTGCAGCGAGATGTGCAGTTTCTCTTGCACCCGCAGTGTACAAGTTTGTAGCACGCTTTTTATGCTTCTGATAGCGTCGTCCATTTAGGTTGCAGTTCACCTTCCACAAGCATCCAGCCCCAGGCCGTCTCATCTGGGAGCACTGGCATTACCACTGTGGTTTGTCCCCAATTGTAGCCCCCTTGGTAGCAAGCCTGGCGGATGTGTTGAATCAGTGCAGCCTGTGTTGGTGGTAGTCCTTCACTGGCCCGTCCCTTCTTTGTGCACAAATGCTTTCGGACATCATTGACTTTTTCACGGTCGCTGGTTCTGTCATACAACAATGACACAAACCTTTCAAGAGTAGCGAGACACTCTGCCAAGACATCTGATGGACAATGCGCTAATTCCAAGAATGCATTGGTTGCAGTAGGAAAACACTGCCATGTTGCCCATGCAGTGTTCTTTCCACGCCCACAGAAGTAAGATGTTGTGTCGCACCCTGTTATAGCATGGAAGATGGGGAGGCTTTTACACCTATCAGCACCAAGAGCAGAGGCATAAGCCTGGGCAGGTAATAATTTGTAGTTCTTCCCAGTTTCGTATGCAATCCACAGTTCCTTAACTGCACAACGGTAAGCAACGTTGACCGCTAGAACCACAACATCAGTGTCTACAGTACAAATTATAATAGACTAATGACCCTTTGCTACAGCATCCACAACATGCACCATAATGCGTGTGTCCGCTTCCTCATGCGAGCAAGGTGACAGCATACTATTGTTTTCTTGGGGTGAAAACATGAGAACCTCGGGGCCATATGTTGCCACAACCATCTTGCCTTCCGTTTGTATCTTGCTGGTTTCCTCAGACAGAAATTTGAATAACTCTTTCTTGTTGCTATCTAATCACAAGAAACTCTGCCAGTTTGGGGGGACAGAAACAGAAGGTAGGATGCAACGTCTTGTTCCACTTCCTCGTTCGGCTCTTGTGGCTGCCTTTAAGCTAGTTACAAAGTAATCATCCCATACTATAGCGATCCTGTTCACTTTTTCCAACCATGTTGAGATATATGGCAAGAAAATGTTTTCACTGTACTCCAGAAAGGTTATGCATGCTGTTGGCTTCAACATTTGAACGACAGCTGCAGCATCCATGATGAGGGCAGATGCTGTTGAGTGGCCTTCATGGACCTCCACCAGTTTGTCCAAGCATTTTACTAAATCACTTTTCATTCCCGATCTTAACTTTCCTCCATCCGACAAAGAAGGTGGGCATCCTTGATTTTCATGAGCAAAAAAATCTCCTATTTATAATAAAATGTACACAATTCCACCCTGGGATGCTACAAAAGCATAAATTTTACCAAACAATTATACATTATGAACTATGGTACTAAAGGGTATTGTGAAACATTTAATAATTATATTTGATGGATAAATGGAAAATTGTCATACAAATTATGTAGTTTTATGCCATTTTACGAAAACCACCATCTGGCTCATAAAAATGTGAATTGAGAATGGCACTATATCACAAATTAATCAGTATGTGTATCCCTAATTCTGTGCCAGGTGTCATGCTGGTATAAAAAAATTAACGATTTTTTTGACTAAGAATCTGTATTGCTTCCCTTCCATTTTCTTTTTCTCTAAGAATGGTGGACTTACCAGGACATTTTTTGAACTGTAACAAGGGAAACATGTAATGAGTAAAATATGCTAAACTACTGCTTACTCAAACATAAAAACACAAAACAACAAACAAACTCACCATCACTCTGTAGGTATTTCATGCTGGTCTCTAAAGGAATGGCTTTTCTTCTATCCTTGGCTGGGTCTATATCTCTCTTATCACCTTCTTCTCCTTCCTCTTCTTCATTTTCCATTTGGCATTGCAGCAATACAGTTGTGGAAAATCTCTGAACACAGCTGCTTCCATTCAACACCTGCAATATGGTGAAGAAAATAAAATTCAGGCAGAATTTCTATTATCATCTTATAAGTAGGAGTCACAAGGGTAGTTTTCTGGTGCTTGTACTAGCCAATATCCCATTTTTGGTTTGTGATTCTTGGATTGCAAGATAGTATTCAGTGGGAGAGAGATATCCTGACCAGGATTCAAACCCACTCACTCCAGGTATATTTGGGAGAGTCGGGCACTGTAACCACTCGCCTGGTTCTTCAAATAAGAACTAAGGTTGCTTTCCTTATATCCGCTCATGGCCGAGTGGTTATGGTGCCCGACTCTCCCAAATATACCTGGAGTGAGTGGGTCAGAATATCTCTCTCCCAACCTGTTGTACATTATCATTAGATATTTGTCATTTAGAGAGGTTCCATAATAGTACCAGGACAATTAATATTGTATCACTTAGCTGAGTTGCCGGGGGGGAAGTGTAAAATAGTCATGGTTGAAGTCTAAAAACTCATCACGTATTCGAAGGCATAGTCCTCCACGAGACTACAACCTGGTTCTTCAAATAAGAACTCAGGTTGCTTTCCTTATATCCGCTCATGGCCGAGTGGTTACGGTGCCCGACTCTCCCAAATATACCTGGAGTGAGTGGGTTCGAATCCTGGTCAGGATATCTCTCTCCCAACCTGTCGTACATTATCATTAGATAGTATTCAGTACCTATCTATACTGTATATCTATTGCCAGACGACATGATCTACGAAGGGGTGGCCACGAATGTATCGCCCCCAAGCACCTCTGTCCTGTCAGCCGACGCCCCTCCTCCCAACCAAAAGTTTGATATGATGGTGAGTGCTTGAATGCCTTGTGGTCCCCGGTGTCTAAAGAGTAAGGTGTATGTTACTTACCGGTTTATTGTCTGACCCACAGGCGGATGAGTGTTTGAGGTTATTGGTGATGTGCCATGTCTGACTGTTAATGAATGGTGCATAGTCTGGGTCTGTGGGGAATTGTCGCTTGCGTCGGATGACTCTTCGGTTGTCATAGTGGGGTTTAACCCTTCCTGCCCGGGCAGCATTTTAAAAGGACGCACCTTGCGAAGGCCTTTTAAAATCTGTATGACTGAAAGCTTCCTTAACCCTTCTTTGGCGGCGCGCAACTTATGTCATGTGAAATAAATAGGGACTAAGTGGCGGTTCACAACTTATGTCGTGTGCCATTTCCACCATGTAATGTTGCTGAGAGAGAGAGATGAGTGGTGGGAGGAGCGTAGCAAGCGTATGACTGCTCCAGACCACCGCGGCGGACTTACTGACATGAATCCCACCCTCCTCCTCCCTCTCGCACTCGCTACACAGGGAATTATGTAGGGAAAGTACCTAATTACATGGTTTTTGCACTCGTGTTGCGCGATCGTTGCAAGAGAACCAGTGGTCGTACAAGGATGGTTGGGGTGTCATTGGAAAGCTCTGTTTATGCCCTTTCAGGGATAGATACTTGTTTTACGCTCTGGGTCATATTTAGGCATGAAAATGATCACGTAAACAACCCTATTTAGGGTAAAAACACCCCGCTGGGCGGTACATATAAATTACCGCCTAGGCCGCTCGTAAGGTGTTAACCTAAGACGTACGCATGGGGGGTATGAGACACCACATTCCTGTGCGCACGTATTTGAGCTGTTCCCATCACTAACATCGTTATTTTACCATAAATAGCATTAATACTTATCCATATGCGCTTATTATAGGTTGATTATAAAGGTATTAACCTGTTACAGCAATAAAACAAGTGGAAACAGCGTTTGGATGGTCAAAATCGGCGATACAGGCCGGGAGTTACATAATGCTATCTTTGTTTATCTATCTATCTATCTATCTATTGCCTGACGCCGTGATCCCCGAAGGGGTGGCCACGAACGAACCGCCCCCATGCACCTCTGTCCCCAGTCAGTCGACGCCCCTCCCCCCAACCAGCACCACCTTCGTTCATGTACTTCCTCACTCCATCCTTCCACCTCATATTCGGTCTACCTCTCCCCCTCTGTCCCTCCACCTCGCTCTCATACACCCTCTTAGTCATTCTCTCGCTTTCCATACGTTCCATATGGCCGAACCATCTCAAGTTGTTCCTTTTCACACTTTCCAGCACATCTACCTCCACACCACACCTCCTTCTTACTTCCTCATTAGTCTGTCTATCCCTCCATGTAACTCCGCACGCACTCCTTAAGTAATTCATTTCCACTGCTCTCACTCTTGGTCTGAGTCTCTCAACCAACGTCCATGCTTCGCTTCCATAAGTCAGTGTCGGGATTACCACACTGTCATGCAAGGACTTCTTCACTTCCATACTGACCACCCTATTTCTTGTTACTGCTTTTAGCGTTCCTACAACCCTCTTCCCCTGTTGTACCCTCTCCCGCACCTCTTCATCCATAGTCCCATCTTTACTCAACACACTGCCCAGATACTTAAAAGAGTTGACGATCTCCATAGCCTGACCGTTCAGCTTCACCTCACACTCTGTGACTTCACCCCTTTCGAAGACCATAACCTTGCTCTTCCCCGTATTTACCTTCAAATTCCGTTTTTCGCACACTGTTCCAAACTCATTTACCAGACCCTGCAACTCCCATTCATTATCACTCATCAGAACTGTATCATCCGCAAACAGCAGTATAGGTAGCTTCCACTCAATTCCCTCCCTTTTCAGCGATACACCAACATCCACTGCTCTTGATAGTATTTCTTTCATAACTCCATCCATATATACAGTAAACAACCACGGGGACATCACACACCCCTGTTTCAAACCAACATTCAGGTCAAAGAACTCGCTCTGCTCACTCTCCACACGTACTGCCGCCTTTGCACCCTCATACATGCTCTTCACTGCTTTCAGCAACTTGCCCTCTACTCCGTATATTCTAAGTACTTTCCACAAACCTTCTCTATCCACTCTGTCATAGGCCTTCTCCAAGTCCATAAAGGCAACATACACCTTTTGTTTCTTCTCCAGATACTTCTCCACAACACAATTCAGGGTAAAAATCTGATCTACACATCCTCTTCCCTTCCTAAAACCTCCCTGCTCGTCGCCTATCCATTTCTCCGTTCTCACTCTCACTCTCTCAATCACTACCCTACTGTATACCTTCCCTACTACGCTTAGAAGACATATTCCTCGGTGGTTACCACACACTCCTCTTTCCCCTTTGCCCTTATATAGGGGGACTATTATGCCAGTCTTCCACTCATCGGGTGCACTCCCCTTCTCCCATGCTAGTTTGCACATTTTCCATACCCATTCTATCACTATCTCACCACCATACCTCAACATTTCCCCACACACTCCATCTGTTCCTGGTGCTTTCCCCAACTTCACCCTTTTCATGGCTTCCCACACTTCTGACCTCCTGATCCCCACCTCCTCCTCCACTACTTCTCTTCTTCTCCCTCCCATACCATATCCAGCTATGTTTGCTGGCTCTTCATTCCTTTCATTTAGCAACTCACTGAAGTACTCCCTCCACCTTTCGACTCTCTCTTGCTTCTCGGCTAGCATTCTCCCATTCTTATCTTTCACACCCTTACTGTTTCCCTTGCTACCTTCCCTAACTTTCTTGACTTCTTTCCAGAACAGTTTCTTACTCTCCCTCCATTTTACACTCAGATTCCTTCCAAATTCCTCATCTACTCTTCTCTTACTTTCCTTCACTATTCTCTTCACCACCCTCTTACTCTCCACGTACCTCGCTCGTTTCTGTCTCTCGGAATCTTCATTCCCTCTGCTACCCAACCACTCTCTATATGCTTTCTTCTTTTCTTCCACAGCTATTCGTACCTCTTCTGTCCACCATGCTGTACCTTTCACTCCCCTCCCTCTTCTCCTCACTCCACACACACCTCCTCACATGCTGCACAGATCTCATCCTTAAACACCTTGCTCATCTCCTCCACTTCCTCCATAACTTCCAGGTCGAACCCACCTAGTCGTCTTTCCACTGCTCTCCTGTACTCCTCCCTGATTTCCTCCTCCTGCAACCTCTCCACCCTCCTCACCATTCCACCCTCCTCTCGCCTCCCTCCCGCTCTCCTCACCCACTTCTTTTGTATCCTAACCTTAGCTACCACTACATAATGATCAGACAGACCCCCTCCAATACCCCTATACACCCTAGCATCCATCACAGATTTCTTCATTCGTTCATCCACACATACATAATCAATCAATGACTTTCGTTCCACCACTGTCTTATCCTTCATCGTCAACATCCGTTTCCACGTGTACCTGTGGATCATTCTGTGTCGGAAGGTGTTGGCTATCCACAGCCTCCTCCCCACACATACGTCCACAAGTGCACTACCATTCCCATTCACCTCTGATGGTACCCCCCACCCTCCCACCACTCCCTCAACTTTCCTATCACCCACCTTACCATTCATATCCCCAATCAGAAATATTCTTTCGTTCTTGTCAAACTTCTCCAGGCACGCCTCCACATTCATCCAGAACTCCTCTTTCTTTCTTTCAAGTATATCCTCTGTCGGGGCATACACGCATACAATCACCCACGTTTGTATTCCTACTTTCATTCTCACCCACACAATCCTTGAACCCACAGACCCATACTCTCTTACACATTCCTTCCATTTGCTACTTACAAACAAACATGCACCTTCTCTCGCTGTTCCTTCACTCACTCCAGCACACACACCCATTCCACACACTCCCACTCTCTCACATCTGAACCTTTCCATTTGGTCTCTGTCATTCCACATACATCCAGCCTGGCATTCACTAACACTTCCAGAACCTCTCTCTCTTTTGTGCCATCATTCATGCCACTAACATTCCACGTAGCCATTCTCAGAATGTCCGAAGGCATGTCCTTAGTCGGTCGTGGTTCGTCAACGTTGGTTCCGTCCGCATCCGAGGCTGTTCGTTCGTTTTTCCTTGCTTCGATATTTTTTCCGGGTGGGGGTCGCAAGCCCACCGACCCAACCTCTTTAGTCGCCTCTTACGACACGCAGAAGGCACGTGGGGCATATTCTATTCCCTAACCCCCAGGGGGTAAAAGCCATTAATGTTTATAAAGCCATTAATAATTACAATCCCATAAATATATTTAATTTTCGTTTAAATGAAAGATATACCTTAAGAAACACAAGAGATTTAGAAATTCCATTATTGGCATCAAATCAATCTCAAAAATCGATTCATTATCATGGTGTAAAGGTCTGGAATGCACTGCCTCAGTATATTCTGGATAAACCCTCCCTGTCTAGTTTTAAGATGTCCCTCAAATAATTTTTATTGAGTAAATATTAAAACATCCGTCAAATTGTAAGTTACTTTTGTGCAAGTTTATGGGTGCGAATTGAAAGAGTATATATTATATGTATGTAAAAATGTAAATTAATTCGGGTTAAATCAAGGTGCCTTAAAGAGTTTTCTCTCATAAGGCTTAGCCAGTTGACTTCAATGTATTTAAATTCTGAACTTATTGTATATCTGAAGGCTATATAAATATATTTGAATTTTTGAATGTATGGCTGAAGCAACCCCCCTCCCCTCCTCTCCTTCCCTTGTCTGGAGAGACACTGTTGCGCAATAGTCTCTCTCTCACTCTTTCCCACGCTTGGTAACAGTGATGACAACGCCCTGCTACCAACTCGCTAATGTTAGCACGAAAATAGACCACAGAATAAGGGAATAACAGGGAAAATAGGTGATAACTGAAGGAGGGGAGGTGATATTTGGCATGGCCCAGGGGAGAAAAAAAAAAAAAAAAAAAAAAAAAAAAAAAAAAAAAAAAAAAAAAAAAATTGGGGTGTTTTAAATGGATTTTTTTTTTCCCAGACTCTTCCCGCAGTCGCCCGGGGAAACTCTTAAGAGTCTTCCCGCACTTGCCGGGTTAAGCGTGCTTTGAAAGCCGCGCGTCGAAACGTTTGTAAACAAAGCCGATCGGAGCGCCGCCAAGCCTCAGCAAGAAGAAGAAGTCCGACCTTGTCCGCCATTATCAGTTAGAGTGAAAATTAGTCTTCCAATGTGTCCAATATTGCTAAATCCGCGGAAAAACAGCCAAAACTCTCTCCACGGAAATCGTCATCACACCTGAACCAGTTGACCTAGAGAGCTCTACTCAATGCCAGTCTACAGATACAAGTAAGGGCTACATTTTGAGATTTGTGTGAATTTTCTAGCAGTTCAAATAAAAAAAATAGGCCTATGTTTACATACAACGTTTTTTGGCCATATCGCCCGGATAGGACTATCGACCTCTATAAATGCTGCCCGGGGAGGAAGGGTTAAGGTGGCTGACTCATGAGATATGATTAATGAGAATGTTTACTTGTTGTCTGTTTGAAGGTATGGTGTCTATTGTTGTGATGGCAGAATGTGATTGTGTTGTATTGCTGTTGGAGTGTTAGAGTGTTTTGTAGAGTTTGCTAGTATTTTGTTTTGTGATCAAGTGCTTGGAGGTAACTATTCCAATTAAGTGTTTGTTGTTCTAGTATTTTGTTGTAAATTTGAGTGCTTAGTGCTTGTATTTGTTGTGTAGTGTCCTGTGTGTGGGTATTGGGGAGTATTTTAGTGTGTTGCATTGTCTGATGAGGCCTTTAATTTCTGGTGTAAAGATGGCATTGTTTTGCTTTCTGTTACATCTAGGGATGTGTTTTCTGTCTGCGTTTTGAATAATTGTATTGAAGGAGTGTACTCACCTAATTGTACTCACCTAATTGTAGTATACAGGATTTGAGCCTAAGCTCGTGTTGTCCTGTCTCTCTCTCTACATTTATCCAATTTTGCTTTAAAAGTTTGGATATTTCTTGCTCCCACCACCTCCCCATCCAACTTATTCCAACACTCAATGCTTCTATACGGGAAGCTGAACTTTCTTACATCAGACTTACATATAACTTTCCTCAACTTACAATCATGACCCCTGGTTTTTCCCTCGTCCCTCACCACAAAATCTCCCTTGTCGATCTTCTCAAAACCTTTCACACACTTAAACATCATGATCATGTCACCTCTCTCTCTCCTCTCCCTCAGCGTTGGCAGCTTTAGCCTCTCCAATCTCTCCTCATAAGGCAGGTCTCTAAGGCTAGCTATCATCTTAGTGGCAACTCTCTGAACTCTTTCCAGTTTTTTATTATGTTTTATAAGGTGTGGAGACCACACCACTGCTGCATACTCCAGTCTTGGTCGTATTATTGTCCCTATTATTTTTGCTAACATCTCTTCATCTAAATAATTCAGAGCTATTCTCATGTTAGTCAACACTGCATAGGTTTCACCAGTTATTTTATTTATATGCTGTTCAGGTGACAAGCTGTCTGCCACAACTACCCCTAGGTCTTTTGCTTTCACAGCTTTACTAATTATTTCATCTCCTATTTTATATCCCCAAGAAGGTCTATATTTACTTTTTCCCATCTCAAGAACCTGACACTTACTCGTGTTGAATTCTATTTTCCAAGTTTGACTCCACTCATATAACTTATCTAGGTCTCTCTGTAATTCTTCACAACTACTCCTACTTGTAATATGCTTCATTCATTTTGCATCATCAGCAAACATAGATATATATGAGCCTATTCCCATTTGAAGGTCGTTGATGAAAACCAAAAACATGATTGGGGCCAACACCGATCCTTGAGGCACTCCGCTTTTTACCCTTTTCCACGAGGAGAACTTTCCTTTTATTACTGTTCGCATTTCCCTCCCAATTAAATAGTTTTCCATCCACTTTAATAATACTCCCTCAACCCGCCCCACAGTCCTGAGCTTCCACAACAATCTCTTATGAGGCACCTTATCAAATGCCTTCTTAAAATCTAAGTAAATACAATCTACCCACCCCTCCCTCCCTTGTACAATGTCAATTACCCTATCATAGTAACTCAACAAGTTTGTGGTACACGAATGACCTTTTCTGAACCCGAACTGCTTGCTTGAAATTATTTCCCTCTCCTCCAACATACCCACCCATCTTTTTCTAATAATCTTTTCACAAAGCTTGCATATAACACTCGTTAAGGATACCGGTCGATAATTTAGCGGGTCTTCTTTATTTCCACTTTTATATATTGGAGTTATATTTGCTTGTTTCCATTCTAAGGGAAGTTCCCCCTTGTTTAATGAGTGTTGAACAATATTAAAAATAGGTCTCACTAGTTGTTCAGAACATTCTCTTAATACCCATCCAGCAATGTTATCTGGGCCCATAGATTTTCTCACGTCCAATTCTTCCAACAATGATTTTAGTTCATCCTTGTTGACTTCTATCGACTCTAGTCCCTGTATCTCGTTCAATTCCACCACAGGTTCTACATAGTCATCCTCCTCCACAAACACGGATGTTAATGTATCATTCATAATTTCACACATACCCACTGTGTCTTCATATAATTGACCCTCTACCCTAAGCTTTGTTATTTTGTCCTTTATTTTTGTTTTGCCGTTGATATAACTATAGAACAGTTTGGGTTCTTTATTACATTTGTTTACTATATCTTTTTCAAAGTTCTTTTTCTCCTCTCTTATAGTCTTGACATAGTTGTTTCTAGCATTCTTATACTCATTCCATTTTTCCTCAGTGTGTCTCCTTCTCACTTTATTCCATGCAGAGTCCTTTTTGTTCTGGGCAATGTGACATCGCATGTTAAACCACTCTTTCTCCTTAGCCAGCTTTCTATCCTTAAATGTTGGTACATATTTATCCACCCCCTCCCTGTAAATGTCTAGTAACATGGTGTATTTTACCTGAATATTCTGTTCTTGCTCAATAAATGACCAATCTATATTTGCAAAGTATCCTCGTAATGATTCATAATCCGCCTTACTATAATTTAGTCTATATTCCCTATGTTCCTCCTCTCTGCCTTCCAGAAATTCCACTGTCAATTCAATTTCAATCACAGCATGATCGCTTTTTCCCATGGGACTCAAATATGTTAGGTTCTTTATTTCTTGGGGGTCTTTGGTGAATAATAAGTCAAGTCTTGATGGTTCATCACCTCCTCTAAATCTTGTATTTTCCATAACGTGTTGTGGACACGTAAGTGTACAGCATCGTTGATGTTTGTGGTAGGTGTACTGTTTTGAGTTTCGAGGTGTTGTTGTCTCAGCTGTGAAAGCTTCCCAGTTGGCTCTTCTATAATTAGTGTACAGTAAACTCCCGCTAACTCTGACTCTTTTTAGTCGGAAACCCGCACTTCTCGGAATGGCATCGGCCTCTCGGAATTGTCCCTGTAGCCTATATCTCGGAAATTTCCGAGTTGGACGGGATTTGTGTCCGGTTTACAATGTTCTCTCACTCGGTTTTAAGTGATTTTAGGATGAATTGAAGCCTGTGCCTTTTAATTATTGTGTTAATATTAATTACTATGTACTGTACTGTCCCTGAAAACATAATAAGGTTCGTATTTGTCATTAACCCTCTCACCACGGAAGGGCTCTTGAACGCCCATAAAAAAGCATATAACAGGTACCCGGAAGGCCTCTTGAACGCCCAGTGGTTGAAAGCCTGTGAGCTTCGTGTGCGAGGCGTCGGTCCGACGCATGTAAACAACAGCCGGCTGGACCGACGCCCCGCATCTCCGGCCACAAGAAGGAGAGCGTCGCTTGTTCGTGTGTGCCTGTATGTTGTTGTTAAGTATCGAAAAGTGGTGTAAAGTGGCTGTTTTGGCCATAAAGTTATCTCCAATGAAATCATCATCACAGCTCAACCAGTTGACTTAGAGAGCTCTACTTAATGCCATTCTACAGGTAAATAACACAGCTACGCTTGGGGATGCGCGGGAATGCGGGAAGCAGTCTGATTAACGAATATACGGTAGCCTAGCCTAGACGTTTTTTGGCCAAAACACCCGGGTTTCGAGGAATATATATATAATACATAGCCGGGGCTGGAGGGTTAATATGATGAATTTCACATGTAAAAAAAAAAAAAAAAAAAAAAAAAAAACGTGATCTCACTTTTCTCTGACGCGGACTTTCCTCTTCTAATTCGGAATTTTCCCTCTCTTAAGGGGACCGACCGGTTATTTAGGCTTAAAAAATCGAAATCCTGAAAATGCCAATAGGTGTTTACTCAACAAGAGTCAACATCCCTTCATAAGCCAGTGAAATGTTATTTGTGAAAACCCATTGGAAATTGTGTTTTTTTTATGTTTTCCAAATTTTTCCTGTAATTCTAAAAACGTTATATAGCGAACTTTGAAATTAACATGCTCAGTAACTACTGGTCGTACGAGGAGCATACCTATATAAATGGAAAGAGCATAAGCTACTCTACAACCTCCCATATGCTTTATCTTCTACTTTGCCGTGTTCCTGCGTAAAATATTGTAAAACTAAACAAAAAAAGTTAAAAAGTTCACCTAATTACCTTAGTCTTTCACATGTTTTTCTCAGAACCTATATTGTCACACTTTCGGATGTTACTCTAATATTATTATTGGACCTATAGGAATGATGTATATACCATTGGAAAGGTAATTACAAACACTACAAGTCCTATAAAGCCAATTTACTCTAGCCAACTTTGTTTGGTTGCAGCATGTTGTCACAGTCATAACATTCTACACAATAATTTCACCTTAATTCATAATCACCTAAATCCAAAAGTACACATAATATATCAAATGTTCTTTATGGCAACTACAGACACACCTATTGTGAGTTGTTTGATCACATACAGCACGTGCTATAGGGATTTCTGTAGGTGTAGAATGGGTCGTAGTAGTGCTATAGTTTTCAACCTTTTTTTTACCTAAATTGAAAAAAAAAAAAAAAAATTTGACCTACAGTAATTTTATGGTCACATACACCTGTGCCAAATTGCATTTACATTGGAAGTAAGGCCTGGAAGTTCGTAAATAACCGGTCAGTCCCCTTAACCCTTCCTCCCCGGGCTGTCTTACCAAATGACGGTCGCCCCTACCCGGGCTATATGGCTGAAAAACGTCTAGGCCTAGGCTACCGTATTTATGTTTATTTTCACTGCTAGAACTTTCCCACTCATCTATAATCGTAGTGCGTTTTTCAATCTGTATTTTGGCATTGAGTAGAGCTCTGTAAGTCAACTGGTTCAGTTGTGATGACGATTTCAGTGGAGCCAATATTGCAGAGATGTTGCCAATATGGGGGCTTTTTAGACACTAATTTCGTCATGATGTCAGAACAATAACATTGAGGAGTCTTCTCTTTCTTGTTTTCGGAGGTGCGGTGACGAACGCTTGGGTTTGTTGACATACGTCGTACGCACGGCGTTCGGACCAAGCTTAATTAGGCTATTAAGCTCATGCCTTAGATAAGGCATACCGGGTAGCGGCCCTTCTTTCGTGCTGTCCTTACCTAAGGCAGACCGGGTAGGAAGGGTTAAAGCTCGGTTCACACATACCCGTCCTGAGCTCCCGTCCTTCCCCGACCACCAAAAACTGTTGGATGGCATAAAACGGATGACCTTGTGTCCCGAGTGGGCCCGAGTGGCCACGTGTGGCCCTGATGCCCGACCTCAACACGTCACCGCCCCGGAAGACGGCGCATGCACGGCTAGTGGACGGAGATCTCAACACGTGACCGCCCCGGCAGACGGATCATGGGCGGCGACTTGGTGCCACGACCAGTCCCTTTGGAAGGCGACCTAATAAGTCTGAATACGACCTGTCTGAGACGCACTGTGACGGCACTGCGACGACACTGCGACCACAATATGATGGACGCAGTGTCATCGGCGATGGCCCCCATCATGCATATATATAGGGGCGTGGCACAGAGACACCTCAGTCTCAACCAGCCCGCCGAGTGCCAGCCAATTATGACGGTGTGCTTCTGCCAGTGCCAGATTTTTTTTTTTTTTTTTTGGGGGCTAAATCTATCAAGTTGGGAGAGAAAGGAAGGATAATGGTAAAAAAAACACTCCCCTTGTCCATTTTCGCCAGAAATCAGGTCCCGGATGGTCCCGAAAGTAGCTGAAAAGACACTATAGACTACAGAGACTTTTATGGTATCGGAATGTATGGGTAGGAGGGTCGTGGGAGGGTGGTTTGGGGGATGGTGGGGGGAAGGTAGAAGCGTAATTGACTCATGTTACAAATATGAAGCCGATTGGTGAGGTAGTTTCGCCACCACGGATTTTCCTTTTTTTCCTTATCTTAGTACGGATACGCTGGAAGTGGGTGGTTGGAGGCGGTTGGGGGTGTGGTGGGGTGAAGGCAGAAGGGTAAGGGACTTGTCACACAAATATGGAACCGATTGGTGAAGTCGTTTCGCCGCCACAGATTTTCCTTTTTTTTCCTTCTGACGGGACCGACAGTCAGCGAGTGGGTGGGAGGAGGGATTTGGGATTTTTGTGGTGGGTAGCCAAAAGGGTAAGGTACATGTGGTAAAAATATGAAAGCCATAGGTGCAGTCGTTTCGCTGCTACGATTTTTTTTCGGCGAGGACGTACATGTATATACAGGTATACGTCCCTGGCACTCAGCGGGTTAAAATTGAAATTTTTCTACCAACAAATGTACAAATTAACAATTAAACCTACGAAGATGCAAGCCAACTGCATGCTACTATACAGTATTAATAAGGGCAGATTTCCACTCGAGGGATTTTTTATTTTGACGGCGGCTTGGGAACTGAGATAGGACCACACGCGGCTGGCTCTTTTATGGACGCTTGGTGGGCAGGGACTAGCGGGGATGCGCGGGGTGATCACGTGAGGCGACGTTGACACGTCGCAGTCTCAACTTTCAAATATTTTGGTCGGGGCATAGAGTACGTCTGGTAGGGTCTAGGCGGCGCATAGACGCTTATACACGGCGCCTATGCGCTGACCAGTCACGGGGGTGACCCGCCCTTGAACCGATTTTGGCGGTTGGTCCGTCCTGATCCGTTTATTTTAGGTATGTCAATAATGTTCGGCTCCCTCGCCCCGTGTTGTGGCGTCACTGTACGTTCATGAACAGACCATACCCGTTTATGTCGGAGTCCTTGCACGATTGCATACGTTTTCAGTGGTCGGGGAAGGACGGGAGCTCAGGACAGGATGTGTGAACCGAGCTTTAGTCGGACACAAGTCGGACTTCGGACATCTCGGAAAATCGGGCTTCTCGGAAGTGGTCTCCCCCCCCCAATTAGTCCGAGTTAGCAAGGGTTTACTGTATGTGTGCCTGTGGAGAGCCGGGGTGATTCTGGATTTGGTGGTGATGATGATCGGGAGGTGGTCAGAACTTAAGGTTTTGACCACCCTCCAGGATGTCGTGGGGGTGAGGTTGGGGGAGAAAAGGGTGATGTCTGGTAATGAGGGGAGGTAGAGGGGTGGGGAATATGGGTATGCTGATGAATGTTACTTAGTATGAAAAGGTTACCCGTTTTGTTGTTTATCACCAGCCCTTTGTGTCGGGATTGTTGACATTAAAGTCACCACCCAGGATGATGTAGGGGGATGTTAGTGATGTGCTGTATTAGCGGAGTGCAGTGGTTGGGTACTGTGTGGGACATTAGGGAAGGGATGTACCGGTACAGTATGTATTTATAATTATTATGTGTGATTTGCCAGTGCATATTTTAATAGATTGTATTTTTGTAGAAATGTTGTGTGGGGGATGGTGGTAGAGTAATGAAATGTTGGTGTTTCTTATGTTCTGTGTAGTTTTGTTTCTTTTAAGAAGGCAATGTGTATATTGTATCGTTTGATGAAGTACCGGTATTATATAAGTCCTGTTTGTTTCAATACTGATTCAAATAGGTGTAACCTTATTGGTACTCATGACCGTACAGCTGGGGCCAGATATTCAATTTATTGGTGGCTCCTTACGTCAATGACGTAAGTGCCTATGTAAGTATGGCCTCGTTCCGGGCTCCTCTGAGCCCGGGTTAACCTGGATCACGGTGGTCGAGAACCAAGATCATCATAGGGGGTACCCCTTAATCATTCCTATGGTACGTCATTGGGTCGGAGCCACTGAAAAGTAGGAAATAAAAAGAAAAGAATTAGCACAGTTTGAACACCGCGCCTACGCGCGCTCACGGTCTACCTCTGTTTCCCATACACCTGCTAGTTGGCTGTTCCTCCCAGGAACCTTCTCTCTCGCCCACCGAGCCAGCCAAGGTAGACGTGCGTGTCCTTACCTCATGCTCATGGTTACATAGCCCCTCTTGAGCATGTCATTTTTGGTCCATAGTAGTACAAAGGAAATCAAGCAACAACAGTCTAGTGACCCTTCTAGGCTGCTTGTCTTCCAAAACACTGAGGATCAAGTGTCCAATCAGTGGTTTAGAGTGGGTAAGGGAACATTGGAAAGGGAACTACTGCCCTGGAACTAATGTCCGTGGCAGGATTGGGAAGTTAGTAGGGGACAGATGGGCCAGTAACTGAGGGGAGGATAAAATAAAGTTATTCATTTACAAACGCAGTCAGTCGCGGGTTTGATGCGAGATATTTATCTAGGCGAAGTTTAAATGAATCAACGGTGCTGCAGTCTATAACATCTCGGGGAAGCCCATTCCATAAGTTGACAACTCGATTGAAGAAGACAGTTTCAGCTTCATGCAAGTTAAAAGATTTACCAATAATTTTGCAACCGTTTCCCCGCGTGTAATTAGATTGGTCGATAGTGAAGTACTTACTACAGTTCATATTGTCGATGCCTTTGATGATTTTGAACACTTGAATTAAGTCGCCTCTTAATCTGCGCTGGATTAAAGGAAATAGATTTAATTCTCTAAGACGCTCCTCGTATGGTTTGTTCTTTAGGCTAGGTATCATTTTGGTAACTCTACGTTGAACTCTTTCTAGCTTGTCTATATCTTTTTGGTAATAAGGACACCAGGATTGAACGCAGTATTCCAGAAGAGGGCGGACTAAGGAATTGTAAAGGGTTAGGATAACGTCTTTGGATTTATGCTCAAATGACCTGCCTATAAAGCCAATTATTTTGTTTGCCTTCGTAACAACTTCTGAACATTGTTGACTCGGTTTTAGGTTACTCGATATTGTTACTCCCAGATCGGTTTCTCTGTTTACATTCTAAGCTGAGTGCCATTCATCAAATACTGGAGTTTGCTTTCTCATTTTGGTATCCGATATGTAGTACTTTACATAGGCTTTCTAGGGCCTTTCCTAGCTGATGCTGAGAGGATTGGGTTCTAGTCATGTGGTGATGGGCTGGTCTATCAGAGTGAGAACTGAGCGATCTCTGCCATACCCATAGCTTACTCTGACTGTTCCTTTTACTTATAGATTTTCTAGATCTCAAGTGACGGCGTTTCTTCCGTGGATTGACCTCCCAATCTACCAAGATTGGCAGCCAAAGCGTCACATTTTTCCTTTGCCCCTCAACTTTCTCTTCATAATTGCTGAGGGGCACAGGGCCCTGGGTGGGGCTTTGGTTTCCCAGGCGTTTCCACACCCTCCTCAGCTCCCCGCCATGGAGTGGCTTCGGTCACCCAGGCTTTATTGTGGTCGGCAGGGAGGGTTCTTAGGGGACGCTCAGTTATGGCCTTGGCCTTGCTCGGGGCCTTGGGGCTGTTCGGCCAGGCAGCTTGGGGAACAACAACAACAACAACAACTTTACATTTATCCGCATTGAAACTCATTTGCCAAATTTGGGCCCAACATGACAACTTATCTAGATTGTGTTGCATATCGTCAACTTGTTCTTTTGAGAGTACGCTATTTGCAATTTTTGTATCAGCAAATTTTTAGATTGTGCAGGTGAGACCCTCATCTGTGTCGTTGATGTAAATTAGAAAGAGAATTGGTCCTAGTACCGATCCCTGGGGTACCCCGCTACTTACATTGGTCCATTTAGATGCCTTACCGTTTATGACTACTCTTTGCTTTCTGTCGCTGAGCCAATTTTCTATCCATTTCAACACACCGTCTTGTATTCCATGCACTTTTAGTTTTAGCAGTAAACGTTTGTGGGGAACTTTGTCAAAGGCCTTTTGAAAATCAAGGTATATAATATCTACAGCTTTACTCTCATCGTAGAGGTTGAGGATATCGTGGAAGAAGTCTAAGAGGTTTGTTAAACAGGAACGTTCTTTACGAAAGCCGTGTTGAGTATCTTTAACCCTCTCACCACGGAAGGGCTCTTGAACGCCCATAAAAAAGCATATAACAGGTACCCGGAAGGGCTCTTGAACACCCAATGGTTGAAAGCCTGTGAGCTTCGTGTGCGAGGCGTCGGTCCGACGCATGTAAACAACAGCCGGCTGGACCGACGCCCCGCATCTCCGGCCACAAGAAGGAGAGCGTCGCTTGTTCGTGTGTGCCTGTATGTTGTTGTTAAGTATCGAAAAGTAGTGTAAAGTGGCTGTTTTGGCCATAAAGTTATCTCCAATGAAATCATCATCACAACTCAACCAGTTGACTTAGAGAGCTCTACTTAATGCCATTCTACAGGTAAATAACACAGCTACGCTTGCGCATGCGCGGGAATGCGGGAAGCAGTCTGATTAACAAATATACGGTAGCCTAGCCTAGAAGTTTTTCGGCCAAAACTCCCGGGTTTCGAGGAATATATATATACTGTAATACATAGCCGGGGCTGGAGGGTTAACCCCTTATTGGCGGTGCTCGACTTAAGTCGTGCACCAATTTGCAGCAAGTTAGGAGCATTATTAAGGCTTTTAAAGGGTTAAAATAGAGTGCAAATGGCCGGGAGCGCAGCGGGCCAGACAGCCGACTCCCAGGGCTTACCGCCGCCCATTAACTCATGTTCCCTGTGTTCTCGAGAGGCCGGCAGTGTAGCCAGTAGTGAGCATAGCTGGGAAAAATATACTGCTATACGCTAAACTCCCATGTTAGTGGCACCACTGCAAGAGAACCACGAGTGCTACGTAGCTCGTTCTGGTCTCATTTTGAAGCTTTTAACGCCTAGTTTTTTGCTGAATACATTTCTTTTCATGCAGATACTTGATTGATCATTCAGGAGGGCCTGAATATGCCTGAATATGCCTGAATATGCCCAAATGAGCCCAAAACACCCCGCTAGACAAGGGTTAAGTATATTATTTTCCTCTAAGTGATTTACGAGTCTGTCTCTTATGAGTGTTTCTATCATTTTACATACAACTGAGGTTAAGCTAATTGGACGATAGTTACTGGGTAGGGATTTGCAGCCTTTTTTGAATATCGGTGTTACGTTGGCTAGCTTCCACTGATCAGGCATAGTTCCAGACTGCAAGGATTTATTGAATAGCAATGTCAGTGGTTTAGAGAGCTCATCCTTAGCTTCCTTTAGGACTCTAGGTGAGATTGTATCAGGTCCAGGCGTTTTATTTACCTTGAGTTTATCTAAACAATTCAATACTTCTCTCTCTGTAACGGTGATATTGCTTAGAACATCTGAATTATCAATCTGAATCGGCGATGGTGTAGGGATATCACTGAGGTCTTCTGTTGTAAAAACTGATGCAAAGAAGGTATTGAGGGCATTACTCATTTGTACTTCGTCTTTGGTGTATTCTCCATTTTCATCGACTAACGGTCCAACAGTTGAAGTAACTACTTTTTTCTTTCTGGTATAACTATAGAATTCTTTCGTGTTTGTTTTACTTTGATTCGCAACATGTAACTCCAGGGTCTTTTTACTTTGCTTAATTAACTTTTTGGCTTTGGGTCGTAGCTCTACAAATTTCACCCGTTCTTCGTCATTTTGTAAGGATTTTAATCTATCATTAGCAAACTTTTTAGCAAGCAGACATTTTGAAATATCTTTATTCCACCATTTGGGCTTATTATTACGGCCTGTACGCCGTATTTTCGATGGTATGCAGTCCTGCACTGCTTTTAGGTAAGTGGTTTCGAATAATTCCCAAGATGTATTTATGTCGTTATTGTGGATTAAAAAGCTCCAGTCAGTTTCTTTAAACATAGCTCTAAGTTTATGAAAGTTGGCTTTCTGGAAATTAGGGACTTTTTCGATGCTGCTATTTGGTTCGTTACTAGTAAACTTTAAAGTGAAAGTTATTGTACGATGGTCGCTGTTACTGAATTCATCACCAACATTCAAATTCTCTATTCTATTGAATAGCAATGTCAGTGGTTTAGAGAGCTCATCCTTAGCTTCCTTTAGGACTCTAGGTGAGATTGTATCAGGGACTTACATAATAATAGAAATACTTGCCTTTCAGTTTCAAACTGTTCAAACTGTGCTAATTCTTTTCTTTTTATTTCCTACTTTTCAGTGGCTCCGACCCAATGACGTACCATAGGAATGATTAAGGGGTACCCCCTATGATGATCTTGGTTCTCGACCACCGTGATCCAGGTTAACCCGGGCTCAGAGGAGCCCGGAACGAGGCCATACTTACATAGGCAAGTATTATATCTACATAATACACCATCGCCGATTCAGATTGATAATTCAGATGTTATAAACAATATCACCGTTACAGAGAGAGAAGTATTGAATTGTTTAGATAAACTCAAGGTAAATAAAACGCTTGGACCTGATACAATCTCACCTAGAGTCCTAAAGGAAGCTAAGGATGAGCTCTCTAAATAATTATTCAATAACTATTCAATAATTATTTCATAAATGTTTATACATATTTTAATAATGCATCACTTAGCTCTACTCCCACTAGTTCTGTATATTTTGATAGAACTAAACTTAAAGATGCCCTTAAATTCCTCCTTTTCAATACTTATGTTAGATTCGGGCCGTACATTTTCAAACAAATATTAGGAATTCCTATGGGTGGAAATGCTAGCCCTTTAATTGCAGACATATTCTTGCTTGCTTTAGAATTTAAATATATAAAAGACTTAGTTGACAGTAGCAAGAAAAATAAAATCCCAGAAAAATTAGCACTTGCTAAACTGTTAAGTAATAATAGTAGATATATTGATGATATTCTTGTTTGCAATTTGTTAAATTTTAATCAAGTTGCTAAACTTATTTACCCTAATTCTATTCCCCTCACACAATGTAACGTAAATTATAAAGTTGAAAATTTTCTTGATATAAATATAGAGATTGTTAATGAACAGTGCATACTTAAAGTATATCACAAAGTTGATGATTTTAATTTTAACGTAATAAACTTTCCTTTCCCTAGTAGTAATATCGATAGTAAAATAACTTATAATTGTTTTTATTCCCAATTAATAAGATTTTGTAAAATCTGCACTAAAGTAGATGACTTTTGGGCTAGAGCTAGGTTACTATACAGACTCTTAGTGGACAGAGGTTTTGAGGCAAGTAAATTGTTCCATAAATTTAATCTTTTTAGGGTCAATTATTGTGACTGTATTCTAAAATTTGACATCTATAATTTTAATCAAGCATTTTTAACTTGAAGTTTCTTGTATAACCTCTGCTTACTTTTTGTCTGTATTTATTGTTTTTTGTCTGTATTTATTGTTTATCTTTTTCTTTTTCTATTATTAATATTAATATTGATGATTTTTTAAATTTATTGTTCTTGTTAAAAGAGTACTCTTTGTTTAAATCTGTTGTTACTTCATATTTTGCAATTATTTGTCTTTATATTATATGTATTCATTGTCGATAGTATCAATTGCTTACTTTTGCGATTTCCTTAGTTTATTTGTGCTATAAATGTAGGTTATTTGTAGGGTAGTTATTGATAGGGGTCACTTGAGGCATGCTATGCTTACAGGTACCTACCCGATAGCACTATCGTTAGTGAGTGCTGTACTGTATTTTATTATTTACTGTACTTTATTATTTTGTAATAGTATAGTTATCTTATCAATATTTGTATTTTGTACTATTGTTAATGTCTTGTCATGTTGCAGATTTGATTTTAAATAATATTTTGACATTTAACATTTAGTTTCTTTATTCATGCAGAGTTTAGTAAAATTTGCCAGAACGTCCCGGACTTCCCAAACTTGACTACTTCCTTTAACGTGACGATAGTGCGTTGTTATATGTGCGATTAGTTTGCTTGGGAAACAGATTAACTTGCTCATGTAGTAATGTACACCCTATGTGGTGGATTGTGTTCTTTTATTTAATAATTTTCATTTTAGTAAGCGTTGTTTCCACATAGCGATTTTGATAATTTAATTTGACTTTATATTGTCCTTGTCCCAATTTTGGTTTGTTTAGTTTGCAAATTTTACATTTTAATTAATTCTTCCTTTGTTGCAAGTACTGTACAAGGTCAAGAACGTTATTACCACGGGTCGGTGATCAAACAAATTGATAGCGTGAACTCTCTTGCAAGTTCGCATACAAGTCATGTCCGGAGTGTGAAGTAAGAGTATCGCCCCACTTGGTCACAGGTAAATTAAAGTCGCCCAAAAATACGGTATCTTGTGAGTTACTTACATCTGCAATTTGTTCGTAAATTTCTCGGTCAGTTTGTACTGATTGAGCTGGAGGTCTGTATATTAATGCAAGTATTATTTTTGTACCTTTATTATTCTTTATTAGCACAAAAGATGTGTCGACGTTCACAATTTGAGGTTTTGACAAGAGAGTCGGGTTAAGACTTTCTTTGATATAAAATAAAACGTCACCTCCATTTTTATTTATTCGGCTGTTCTCAAACATTACATAACCGGGAAGTGAATACTCTGCTAAAAAGTCTCTATCTTCTGTATTGAGCCAAGATTCTGTTATACCAATCATATCATAATTTTCTGTAAACACTAGTTCCTCTAAATCTGAAAATTTATTGCGTATGCTACGAGCGTTTGCATAGAAAACCTTTAAAGTTGCGGTTTTAGAACTCGCAGAACGTTCTTTAATCAAAATTTTGGTTCTGGTTCTGAATATTAGTGCAGTTGAAATCATATACGCATTTAGGAATGTTTGTTTGGACCAATTCCACTTGTAATCCTGTAAGTAAGGACTTCGTAGTCTGGGCTGGTCGGCGGGCGTGTCATCAGAGCCACTTTCACTTTTTAAAGCCTCGAATTATTGTGTTTATTTCTGTATGTCTTATCATACGAACCTCGGCTCCTTAGCGGCAGTGTCTTTTGTTCTGTGATAGTGTGTTTTAACATTGTAGCTCGATAGATACTGACTTAAGTGTTGAATTATATGAGTGTCATCAGCTTATATCTGTGAGTCCTGACAGACAAACCCCGGTTGTGCCTAAACCAGAGGTTGTTTTTCAAGCCACCGTAAGATTTGTACTTAGGAACAAATTTCCTAGGCCTAATTTGTTCTGTGCTGGTTGTGTTTTAACATGATACCATGACAGATATTCCCTTAAGAGTGAAATTATAGGTAAGTATAAGATTCATATATCTATAATTCCTGACAGGTAGCCCCTGGTCGTGCCCTAGCCAGAGGTTATTTTTCAGGCCACCGTAATATTTTTACTTAGGATCATATTTCCTAAGCCTAATTTCCAGAAAATTTTAACCTATTTCCATTCAATGCTTCACTCCACAATTCACTACGATACTTTCAGTATTTACTTCCAAGTTTTCCTTTAAAAGTGAATACATATCACTTTAACATTAATCAAGCACTCGTATATCTTTTTTGTTTTCCAAGGGTATCAAGAGTACCCAAAATAATATCATATTTGAATATATCCCACTATGATGTAAGAATCAAATACGACATACTGTTAATTTTCCAAATATCCAGGTGCCCTAGGCCCTATCTCAAAAGGTCCGGTTCCAAGGCCCGGACACCGGGACTGCCAGATATGGTGACAGTCCCGAGTGCCCAGTTATGCGGGCGATACTAGAATACTGTACCATACAACGTCAAGTTCCCGTAGTTCCCGAGTCCTTATCTCAATAAGGCCCGGTTACCAAGGCCCGGTTACCAGGACTACCGAGTATGGCGAAAAGTCCCGGGTACCCAGATGGGCCGGAAATACAATAATAACATACCACCATACAACCTCAAGTTCCCGAGTTCCCGAGTCCTTATCTCAATAAGGCCCGGTTACCAAGGCCCGGTTACCAGGACTACCGAGTATGGCGAAAGTCCCGAGTACCCAGATGGGCCGGAAATACAATAATAACATACCTGTACCACCATACAACCTCAAGTATTAAGGTCATGTGATAATCGTTCCCTAGGCTAAAGTAAGCCTACCCAGGAACATTAATTAATTTTTAAGAGGAAACACTATGAATGCAATAAGGTTTCCAATATACTCAATAATCTCAGGTATTAGATCTAGAGTATAAATATTTTTTGGTAACATTACCTAAGGCCATGAATATGTAGGCCTACATATTAATAAATTTGGGTGATAATGATTGTTTCATTTCCCCTGGAATATATAAACTGAATGGATAGTTTATTCCTGTGTTACACCAACTGTTCTATGAAACTTAAAGGCGTTAACACCACAGGCTTCCTTTAACCCGTCGAGCCCCGGCTGATTATTAATAAATGTACACCCAGAACCCGGCCGGTTTTGAAAAATTGTTTTTATTCCAGAAACAATAGCGAATGGGTTAGGAATGAAGGAAAAACCACGAAAAACCGATCAAAAAGCTCAAAAAATGGTCCTACAGAGCCCCCGAAAACGGATTTTACAAGAGTAAAAAATTGAAGGCAATTTCCCCAAAAAACCAGGTTATTGCGCGCTCGCGCGCACGCACGTGGACTTTGAGAGTTTTCAACCATCGGCACGGTTCCGTAGGAAACGTACACAGTTCCCATACAAATTTGAGCCCTCTCGAGTGGCTACACCTGAGGTTACGGTAGGAGCAATTAGCGTGACTCGTCAGACGCGTCGCTGGGGCTGTGCGTTACATACATCGCCGACGCGCCAGACGCGTCGCTGGTGCTGGACGGGTTAAGAAACGCCGCCTGTAACCTTCTTTTATCATCATCATCAAATCTGACGCCCCACTTCCAGAGGAAGCACCCCAAAAGGGATGGCCATGGCAGAACGTGCCTCCAGGCTCCCAGACATGCCCCGACTGACCCACTCCACAGTGCCATTTCCACTAAGTGGATTATGACCATGAACACTGAAGGAGCAAGGCCCAGAGCAGTCCCTCACCCGGATGGCAGTTCCACCACGTTTTGCTATTTTATTTACCCCAGTGGGGCCCTGGCTGGAAGCATACCAAGCACAGGAATTTTCTGAAGATAATGCTCCAGAGGCTGATTGCACCACCAAAGTGGTGGGCGGTGGGGTCGCCGCATCCCTATGTTTTATTTGATATTAAACTGACCTGATTATTACATGTTCATTGGATACAATAATACCATACAAACATAAAGTCAAACCCGAATACATACAGACTACGGCCATCTACCCAAGCATTATAATACCGAGTGGTATTATAACACAATGCAACCGGGTCGTAACATAATACCATAAAATCGGCCGGGCTCCAGTAAGCCAGTTTACCAAGTACTCCAACGACTGTCAAGACGACAGCACATATTACTTTACCGAGTACTCTGATGACTGTCAAGACGACAGCATATATCCCAACAAAATTCTTTTGAAAGTCTCGCCTAGCCTAAACAACATGCAGGAATGTGGCAAGCAAACCCAACGTACATTTTTTTACGCCTTTAGATAAGACTATCTGAGATCTCAAAGTAGTTCTCTTGCTCCTTCCAGATCACAACAGGACATACCAAACACAGTTCCACTGGCTCAGGTACCTGTCCATCCTAAACAACCTGCTCGTAAAATAACAGCTCCCGATACGGGAAACAACCACCAGAGTAACACCTACTAATGCTGACACAGGTCTTCCAAATTTGGTATCAATACCAAAGTAGTGGTTTATTAAAATGGACGAGCTGAAGAATATACGTGCAAAGAAGCACAAGGCCATTTGCCGGGTATACTAAAAAAAAAAAAAAAAAAAAAAAAAAAAAATGGGTGCGAAGTACTTTTCTTACATACAGACACCCACGGTTCCTTCAGGAAACGCTGCAAACCATAGTCTGGCGTGAATAAGATGGATGGACATATTACCATTAAATATCTCTAATCTCTCTAATCTGATTATTAATAAATGTACACCCAGAACCCGGCCGGTTTTGAATTTTTTTTTTTTATTCCAGAAACAATAGCGAATGGGTTAGGAATGAAGGAAAAACCACGAAAAACCAATCAAAAAGCTCAAAAAATGGTCCTACAGAGCCCCCGAAAACGGATTTTACAAGAGTAAATAATTGAAGGCAATTTCCCCCAAAAACCAGGTTATTGCGCGCTCACGCGCACGCACGTGGACTTTGAGTTTTCAACCATCGGCACGGTTGCGTGGGATACGTACACAGTTCCCATACAAATCTGAGCCCTCTCGAGTGGCTACACCTGAGGTTACGGTCGGAGCAATTAGCGTGACTCGTCAGACGCGTCGCGTCAGACTCGTCTGACGCGTCGCGTCGGCGATGTATGTACATACATCGCCGACGCGCCAGACGCATCGCTGGTGAGGGACGGGTTAAGAAACGCCGCCTGTAACATTCTTTTATGTTTTATTTGATATTAAACTGGCCTGATTATTACATGTTCATTGGATACAATAATACCATACAAACATAAAGTCAAACCCGAATACATACAGACTACGGCCATCTACCCAAGCATTATAATACCGAGTGGCAGGCTGGGAAATTAGGTATAGCCCGGCAGCCCGGCTAGCCCGGATATGTTGCCGGGCAAGTGCTTTTTAATGTTGGTCTGCCCGGCGATTGCCCGGGGGACTAGTAGAATTTTTTGCCTTTTAACCCTTGAAAAATGCTAAAATAATTATAAAAACAAAAATACACACTTTCCATAAATATAAATAAAGTATAAGAGACAGGCAGATGTATCTACTATTTCCACTTTCAACGACCATTGGTTACTGGTAACGTAACGGCTGGTTTTCGATTCACGTTAATTTCACGTCACTATTCTCTCTATCTCCTCTCCTCTCCTCTCCTCCTCCTCCCCCCCCCCCCTCCTCCCCCCCGTAGGCCTACATAATATTATAACCGTTGGACGGTTGGATAGAGAAGAGGTACTTCCGAATAGGCGGCTCGCTCGCCGCTCTTTATCAATAACATTAGTGTTTCAATTGTCGCCGGGGAAGCACGTGTTTAGTGAGAAAATGTACTATAATGAGTGTCTAAGAAACAACAGGCTTCCTTGACAAGATTCTTAACACTAAAACAACCACCATCAACAAGTACAACTAGGTAAAACCGTTGTTTTAAAATAGTTTGTTAACTTTTTGTATCTAGCCTAGTCAGTCTGTCAGACGATAGATTTCTCTTATTGACTCGCCTCTTAAGTGAAAATTGTTGGTAAGCTACTCCACCTATGTTTTCTACCTAAGATATTTACTTAATGTTACAAAAATGTGTTTATAAACAATCTTAAGGATTTAGTTACACAATTTTAATACAAAAATATATATATGATACTCTGCAGTCTCTGTTCTCCTACTGTACAATGTAAAGTATGCCTAGGCCTAAATAAAACTATATGTATTGCCAGACAACTTGATCCCTGAGGGGATGGGTACAAACTAAGCTCCAGCATAGAGGCAACGTTCAGTTCGTTCGATTTTGTATCTTGTTTCGTGGGAGGGTTGGTAATTGATAATGTCTAACCGCGAATTATTATTTGTGTATGGGGGTTCAAGTGAAATGTGTGTTATCATAGTCATACTGTTGGAATGGCTGTGGTGGTGAATTTAGTTTGTAACCAGTGTAATCAATTCGATCATGCTGATCAGGGTCTTGTATTCACGTTCTAAATACAACACTGGTCTACTTCACCCTTAATGTCTGCCATTGCAGACATTGGTTGGGAGGCCATGGGCTTAAGTAATAAGTACCGGGTGTCGAATGTCGATTAAAGATGACTTTATCACTCACTTTCTGGGCATATTTCTATTTTCTATATAAAAAAAAAAAAAAAAAAAATCAGCAATATTTATTATCATAAACTAAAGCTAGTCCTTCGCATTCATTAGAGATGTGAACCATGAATTTTGCAATATAATATCTACACTTACACACACACACACACACACACACACACACACATACATACATACAGACAGACAGACAGATAAATAGATATTAGGCCTAGATAGATAGATAGTTATTTATTTAGTTCAGATTTCAGAATGAGTTTTCTGCAGAGGTTTACCTTACTTAATATTCAACATGAGTATGATTTCATAAGTTTTCTATAATATAACTGTACACTGACAGCGTATTACTTACTGGTACCGTATTAGTTATTTTTGACATATTAATTAGATAACTAATCATCTGATGGTATTGCATTGTTTGTAACTTTGTCACTGTCTTTATATGCTAACTTGTGAAAGCTATTTTTTGGCTATGTGCAACCTTTGTATTCCCCTAAGAAAAAAAATCTATTGAATAAAACAAAACAAAATAACTAAAAAAAAATTATACAGTGGAATCTCCAATCTCGATCATAATTGGTTCCCACAAATACCGATCGAGATTCGAAATATCGAGATACGAAGTTAACTTCTTATGGGAAAAAATACAATCGGTTCCAGCCACTTGCCGACTAACCTACATCAAATCTGTCAATTTTCACATTTGCCCCCCACAATCACATGCAATATATATAATATGTTAAAATAGATAAAATTAATAATGAAAGAGTTTTATTTTTACCTTATATTTATTGATAAAGAGGTTTGTGTGGTTGATTGTTGGTTCCGAGGCGAACGCAGTTAGGTTACTGCGTCTCCGCACCCGGCGCAAAGTCACCGTCAACAATTCTTGCAATTGCTTCCCTCACCCTGTCACCACTAGTACCGGCATTTTATGAATGCGATAAAAAAAGGTCCAGGTAGACGACTTCACAATACAAGTTTTCAAGCGAATGGCGGATGTGTGACTGGTACACCAAGTGGCCGCTAGATCTACCGACTTCAATAAATTTTCCATGGTATAAAGTTTAATCAAGTTTTCTTTTGTCTTTACTATTATTATATATTAGATTTTCCTCATACAAATAATAATGTATATTAAAACATGGTAAAGTAATTTATATTACTACGTAAATGAAAGCGGCAGAGACAGGTTAGACTACCGCTTGAGACGATCGATACTAGCGGTACATTAGTATACAGGTGAACAAAACACAATGACTGTGAGGTTCACACATCGATTTGGTCAAGATTAATATGTTTATATTAGTATATAAGCATCTAGCATCGATATTTAGCTATTAGCTATCGAGATTAACGTTTTTTCATCGAGATTTGTGATTGGGGAGAGCTTGAAGGTGGTATCGAGATGAGATTGATCGAGATATGTGAGCCTACTGTATACTGTATATACAGTATAGGCTATAGCATAATTTGTATTAATTCAACAAATTTCATATTCAGGGCAAGTACAAAAATATCAGGGCAAGTAAGGAATATATCAGGGCAAGTAAATTTCTGAATTCACTAGCCCGGGGCAACTAGATCTGGAACACTAATTTCCCAGCCTGCCGAGTGGTATTATAACACAATGCAACCGGGTCGTAACATAATACCATAAAATCGGCCGGGCTCCAGTAAGCCAGTTTACCAAGTACTCCAACGACTGTCAAGACGACAGCACATATTACTTTACCGAGTACTCTGACGACTGTCAAGACGACAGCATATATCCCAACAAAATTCTTTTGAAAGTCTCGCCTAGCCTAAACAACATGCAGGAATGTGGCAAGCAAACCCAACGTACATTTTTTACGCCTTTAGATAAGACTATCTGAGATCTCAAAGTAGTTCTCTTGCTCCTTCCAGATCACAACAGGACATACCAAACACAGTTCCACTGGCTCAGGTACCTGTCCATCCTAAACAACCTGCTCGTAAAATAACAGCTCCCGATACGGGAAACAACCACCAGAGTAACACCTACTAATGCTGACACAGGTCTTCCAAATTTGGTATCAATACCAAAGTAGTGGTTTATTAAAATGGACGAGCTGAAGAATATACGTGCAAAGAAGCACAAGGCCATTTGCCGGGTATACTAAAAAAAAAAAAAAAAAAAAATCGATTGGGTGTGAAGTACTTTTCTTACATACAGACACCCACGGTTCCTTCAGGAAACGCTGCAAACCATAGTCTGGCGTGAATAAGATGGATGGACATATTACCATTAAATCTCTCTAATCTCTATAAATCCGTAGGTTGTTCCACAAAAAATTTCAAGGAACAAAAACCCTACGATGGGGGTATACACTCTAAGAGATGACCCAGGGGCCAAGTGGTTGACTGAGTCAAATTGATTTACCCTGTAGTGGTATACCCTCGGGCATATTATCTATATGGAGTTCAGTAAAATCTAACAATTCAGGTACTTTTTACAAAAAAAAAAAAAAAAAAAAAAATCTCCAAGTACCAGCAATACTAAAATAGGTAAGCTTTTTAGAATTATCTCTTCTAGAACTCCTAGCTAGTCCCCATCTCCTGACAAGAAAATGTCCGGATCTAGCAAGAAAATGACATACAGTACTGTAGGTCGGTCGGCTCAGAGCCTTCCAGTAAAAAACGGAAGAATAATAATAATATCGATAACATTTACTCAATTAGCTTTTACAGATTGGGTACCACATAATATGTTACAAATGTGACGGGTACCAACCGGGCTTAATCCCAACTAAGGATAGTCCATTAAAGCCGTTATAGACATATTCCCATTGGGTTCCTGGGAAATTAACAAACCACAAACATAAAAGCTACCCACCTTCAAAGTCCCAACTTCCCTGACTCGCAATCAGGATTTCAAATCCTGCACCCTACACACATATCCCCAGGCCGGGGACAATTATCTGACATGGCCGGTCACCCTGCTAATCCTGTTTTCTTCGAATAAACAAAGAATTACCTACCTCCTCTACCGCCTTGGCTGAGCCAAGTGCTGAACATGTCATCCCCTCCCCCTCCTACCCTAGTATGGCTAGGTGATACTATTGAACAACAGGTTGATTCAACCCCGTTGATTTTTCTCCACCCACATTGATTCTCCCTAAAAGACTGATTCAGATGAATACTGAAGCTGAAATACATAAACCCAGGAGGCTAGTTGGGCTAATTTCAAGATTTTTTTTATTAAACCCATGCAGGAATGTGGCAAGCAAACCCAACGCACATTTTTTACGCCTTTAGATAAGACTATCTGAGATCTCAAAGTAGTTCTCTTGCTCCTTCCAGATCACAACAGGACATACCAAACACAGTTCCACTGGCTCAGGTACCTGTCCATCCTAAACAACCTGCTCGTAAAATAACAGCTCCCGATACGGGAAACAACCACCAGAGTAACACCTACTAATGCTGACACAGGTCTTCCAAATTTGGTATCAATACCAAAGTAGTGGTTTATTAAAATGGACGAGCTGAAGAATATACGTGCAAAGAAGCACAAGGCCATTTGCCGGGTATACTAAAAAAAAAAAAAAAAAAAAAAAAAAAAAAAAAAAATTGATTGGGTGCGAAGTACTTTTCTTACATACAGACACCCACGGTTCCTTCAGGAAACGCTGCAAACCATAGTCTGGCGTGAATAAGACGGATGGACATATTACCATTAAATCTCTCTAATCTCTATAAATCCGTAGGTTGTTCCACAAAAAATTTCAAGGAACAAAAACCCTACGATGGGGGTATACATTCTAAGAGATGACCCAGGGGCCAAGTGGTTGACTGAGTCAAAGTGAATTACCTACCTCCTCTACCGCCTTGGCTGAGCCAAGTGCTGAACATGTCATCCCCTCCCCCTCCTACCCTAGTATGGCTAGGTGATACTATTGAACAACAGGTTGATTCAACCCCGTTGATTTTTCTCCACCCACATTGATTCTCCCTAAAAGACTGATTCAGATGAATACTGAAGCTGAAATACATAAACCCAGGAGGCTAGTTGGGCTAATTTCAAGATTTTTTTTATTAAACCCATGCAGGAATGTGGCAAGCAAACCCAACGTACATTTTTTACGCCTTTAGATAAGACTATCTGAGATCTCAAAGTAGTTCTCTTGCTCCTTCCAGATCACAACAGGACATACCAAACACAGTTCCACTGGCTCAGGTACCTGTCCATCCTAAACAACCTGCTCGTAAAATAACAGCTCCCGATACGGGAAACAACCACCAGAGTAACACCTACTAATGCTGACACAGGTCTTCCAAATTTGGTATCAATACCAAAGTAGTGGTTTATTAAAATGGACGAGCTGAAGAATATACGTGCAAAGAAGCACAAGGCCATTTGCCGGGTATACTAAAAAAAAAAAAAAAAAAAAAATTGATTGGGTGCGAAGTACTTTTCTTACATACAGACACCCACGGTTCCTTCAGGAAACGCTGCAAACCATAGTCTGGCGTGAATAAGACGGATGGACATATTACCATTAAATCTCTCTAATCTCTATAAATCCGTAGGTTGTTCCACAAAAAATTTCAAGGAACAAAAACCCTACGATGGGGGTATACATTCTAAGAGATGACCCAGGGGCCAAGTGGTTGACTGAGTCAAAGTGATTTACCCTGCCCCCCCCCCCCCCCCCCCCCCCCCCCCCCACCACACACACACACACACACACACACACACACACACACACACACACACACACACACACACAAAACTCCCATTGGAGGATCTCCAATTTACCACTAGGCATACATAAAAAACTCCCACTCTATTCCCTAGAAGTTCTGGAAATATCTCAGATCCCCAAATAATAAGTTGTAACCACCTAATTGACCCCATGATAAATACTGTACACCTACCCTGCACGGATTGACAAAGACGTTAGACTGCGTCGAAGAACCCATGGTTACTGTCAAAATTTTATCACACAACAACACCCCGCACAAGCCATGAGGCAAGTAGCAGAGTCTACCCCTCAACAACACCCCAAGTCCACACTTCATTTTTCAGAGGAGCTCCACGGGGTAATTCTCGGACGACCACCGGGAATGTCAAGAGTGGCTCTTGTTTGCGCTTGTAGTGATGTAGGTGAAATCACCAAGGTCGATCTGGGGATCCACCGGTATTACAAATTTTGAAGCAACTAGAACTAGACAGTTTCTACTCACCCAATTGTCCAAGAATACCCAAAAGATATGGCCACTCTAGCACTCTCTTCACCTCGATTCACATGTAGTTTGCTTCCCCAAACAACCTGAACGAAGTTCAGGCTCAGGTACTAAGCCCTCATATAGATAGGTTGGATTAGTTTAATAAACAAACTAACCCCTCCTCAGAGTTCAGGCCAACAATGGACAACTTCCTCTATAACCAAAATATTAATGATCCAAATGTTGACAAACAATGTTGTGTCTTAGGTGCCAGAAGGCTTTCCAGCTTTCTATCACATATTTCTCTCCCCAAAAGAGACAGTCTACAACTAAAACCGTACGATAGACATGGTTACTCCTCAACAAATAATTCACAATAGAAAGTTCAGGATATTAACTAGTTACCAAGTAGAACTAATTCTACAGTCAAAGGTCTGGATAATTGCTCCAGATATAGAAGTCCTCTGGCACATCCCAATACAAGAGGTACCAAAAAAGGTCCTAGCTATCCCATTCAGTATAAGAGCGAGAATGTTCACCAGAATTCCTTCCAGCGCGGACATAGCTCCCAGTTTTCACCAAGGGAGTGAAACAAACTCTTCCCCCTCTACTCAAAAGTCAGCGTAAAAATACTGTTTAGCCTTCAAGATTGTAGATTACTGTAGTCCTCTCCACTCCATAGCCAAAAAATCAAACCCTGATAGTCACGTAACATGTGACAAAAGGAGGTTTCAGAATACATTTCGAGAAATCAGAATTCTCACTCCTACACAATCAGCAGGAGTAGGAGTAATCGGGGATACACAACTCCAGACTATAAAACAAAATCCATCCAATGCCAAAAGTCTTCAAATATAACCATTCACAGTATTACATACCAAGACTGTAAACAGGAACTGTGTTTTGAGTTCAAAATTACAAGGCTCCTAAGCTTCCTCAGGTTAAAAGAGCTAATCTGACCAGGCAACAAAACTGTTCCACTAACACCTCCCAATTCCCTCCTATTCATTCCAAAGAGAATTCGACATCCCCTGGCATTGCGGGGGAAAATTCTCAAGTAAAGGTAATCAGTGACACATTGGCCAAATCCACCTCCCACTTTTGGGATTGGACACAGACGCTTCGAATCTGATAGGGTGGCACTATCAGTCGTTCTGAAGTTAATCAGTCAAAAGAAAATGGACAACCTTTAGTCAGTGTCACACCATACCCAAGAACTAACAGCCCCGCGTTTTTCCCAAAGTTCATGCAATATCATTGACCTCCAGGTCAATGTCATACCAGATGGACACCATGATGACTGTAATTGGCTTGGAGAAACAGGTCCCTACCCGGACCAGTTCTCTCTAGAATTACTCGGGTAAAAGATATGCTTTCTAGCCCAAAACACTCTCCATTAATCCAGGCAACAACTCTACCAGGGATCCCCAACCCGTAGACAGATATAACACTTGCGATATGGACATCCTCTAAATGGCTACCATCCTGCGACAAGGAAGTCACAGATACACTCACTAGCCAATACACAGCTTCAACTCTAAGACAGGATAGTTTACGCTTGATACAATTTACACCTTGGAGTGCAAATTCAAAACCAGCAGTCTCCATCGGTTGCTGGTTCCCTGAAGCACCTAAATTTCTTAATTGACATTAAAAGAACTAACAATTAACACAATTATAAACCACATACCGTCATAAAGAAACCCTTCTTCTTACAGTTTCTTACAGTAGATCCTCTGGAAAAAGGCAAACTAGGCCTGTGTATCCAGCTCAGTACCAGTACTTGCACTGCTGCGGTCGTTCACGGTGTTGGCGGCGGCGGTAGCAGACGCAACATTTTTACTATTCTGTATTTTTGCTTTATAATCAAACTTCAAATCTTGTCTTCCCCATCCTTTATCAAGATTACTTTCAAACTCCCTTATTGATTCGGAATCGACTATATACTGGGGCAGTGCGTTCCACTCATTTACCACTCTATCACAAAATGAGTTCTTTGCCTTCTCAAGCCTATTTCTTTCTTTGTAAATTTTCTTAGAGTGTCCTCTCGTTCTTGTTCCCTCCCGCATCAAGAAGATACCTTCACACACATCCTCATCGTACTTTCCTGACACTATCTTAAAAGTCTCAATCATATCCCCTCTCTTTCTCCTATATGCCAGTGTCGGAAGCTCCAGTGTCCTCAACCTCTGCTCATAGCCCGCGTTCTTCAACGTTGGTACTAGCTTGCTAGCTCTCCTCTGCACTTTCTCCACTGCTTCTATATCCTTTACCATATATGGAGCTCACACCTGGTTCGCATATTTCAGGTGCAGCCTAACCAGCGCTGTATAGAGATTCCTGAAGATTTCTTCGTCAAGTGACACAAATGTCCTCCTTATCAGCCCTACAATTCTATTGGCTTTGTTTATCTTTTCCGCTAAATGTTCTGAAAAATTTAACTTATTGTCTATCACTACTCCTATATCCTTTTCTGCATTCACTTCCTCCATCGCTTCATACATACTGTATCCTACCTTGTCTATCTTGCTTGTCCCAATCTGCATGTACTTGCATTTTTTGGATGAAAAGGCATTAACCAATGCTCAGACCATCCCTTCATGCCCTCCACATCTCCTTGAAGCAAACCCACATCTTCCTTACTCCTCACTCTTCTATACAGCTTAGTGTCATCCACATACAGGTATACCTCACTTCCATTAGTTATAACTTCAGGTAAGTCGTTGATAAATATAACGAACAGTAGTGGTCCCAACACAGATCCCTGAGGAACCCCACTTGTAATTTCCCTCCACCCCGAGCCTATTCCATTCACCAGCACCCTCTGTCTCCGATCTTTCAGGAAGGCTTCTATCCATTTCACACATTTCTCCCCTATATTATAGCTTCTAACTTTCTCTATTAACCTTTTATGTGGGACCTTATCGAAGGCCTTCATAAAATCACAATATACCACGTCTATTACATCACCATCCTCTAGAATTTGCATCCAATCATCTACCACCTTAATTAGCTGTAGTACCGTCGACCTCCCCGGCAAGAATCCAAACTGTCTCCCACTGAAAAGTTGGTTTGATTTCATATGCTCCATTATTCCTTCTCTAATTACCGTTTCCATTAGTTTACACACAACACTTGTCAAACTGACTGGTCTATAATTTCCTGGGTCATTTCTCTTTCCCTTCTTAAATATAGCTGTTATGTTCGCCTCTCTCCAGTCCATCGGGATTTGTCCTGTATTAAACGATACCTCAAATAACATTTTCAATGGCTCTACTAACATCTCACCTCCTTCCTTTATGATTCTTGGGTGTATCCCATCCGGTCCCGGGGACTTACTTCTGTTCATTTTTTCTATAACCCTTCTTATTCTAGCATGGGAAAACTCTATTAGTTCTAGTGCAGGTGCCAGTTTGATGGGAATATTTGGCACTGCATCATCCGACTCTACTGTTAGTACCCCCCCAAAGTATTTCCACAGCACCTCTGCTTTCTCCTTATCCGTCTCCGCTCTACTCCCATCATCCAACCCCCCTACCAGCTCTGGGATCCCTACTCTTCTTGTTAACTTTTCCTGAATGTACTTCCAGAATATTTTTGGATTATCCTTCACGTTTCTTGCAATCTCTCTCTCCCTTTCCTTTACCCCCCTCCTTGTCTCCCTGTCTCCCACCTTATTTTATTGTTTATCTGTCTACGTTCCAAATCCACTACTTTAGCTTCTATACTAGACCCCCTGTTCTTTTTAACACTTTTAATCTATCCCACAATCGTTTCTTTCTTCTTATCAAAGTCCACAGCTTTCTTTTCATTGGTAATTCTGGGTTAGTTCTTTTCCTCAATTTTGTTTTATCCTTATATTCCCTTACTGGTACACATTTGGATATAACATCCTCCAGTTTGACTCTAAACTTCCTCCACATTCCTTCAGCGTCTTCACCGTTCAAGTATTCCCCCCAGTCAATGTCCAGACACCTTCTCAGCAGCTCATAATCTGCTCTGTCATACATGTACAGTATATTTTTTTATTGCTTCTATTATCCCTCTCTGTTTTAATATTGCAACTAAAACTTATACAGGCATGGTCACTACGACCTATAGGGCTATCCACATTGACATGTTCCACTATATCCTCCTCATTGCTAAAAATTAAATCAAGTACACTCCCCTGCTTCCTATCTCTATATCTTGTCATCTCTGTAATATGTTGCGTTAAAAAACAATCTCTTACTTTCTCTATAAACTTGTTTTCCGGGCTACACTGTCCCACTGGAGTAGTACAATTTGCCCAGTTGATCCTTGGCAAATTGAAATCTCCAATCAAAATCTTATATTTGTTCTCTTTATTATCTATTTCCTCCATTGCTTTCAGTAGGTTATCATCCTCTTCCCTACTATTATTTGGGCTTCTATATATAGAGGCAATTAGAATTGACCGTCTTGTACATTTTACTTCAATACACAAATACTCACAATACTGCCGTCTCATATCCACCTCATTTACCTTGAGCTCTTTTCTTACATAAATAAACAGTCCTCTTCCAACCTCTGCTCTAATAGCATTCCTCTCGTACAACTCAGAACTCTCCAAACAATACTCCACCATTTCCCTTTCAATTCTAGCATTTTTTGGTCTTACTTCTTGTAAGGCTATGACATCAGGTTTTTCCTCTTCATCCTGCAACCTACATATCAGTTCGCTTTTCTTGTCCTGGGTAAACACATCCACATTACTAAACATAATCCTTAATCTTTCTACCATTCCTTCAGCAGCTACATCATCCCGCTCCTCCTGTCCGTGCCCTACTCCCCCCCTCACACTACCGGTACTGTGTCTGCAGCTTCTTCTCCTGTCTCTCCCCGAGACGCTTCCACCCTGCTCTCCACCTCTGCCACAACTTCTGTCACATTCTCTTCCCTCCCAGCTCTCCTTCTCCCTTCTATTCGTATAAACCACTTCCTCAATTTCCCGTCCCTCACTCTCCAGAAAAACTACTTCTTATCCTCCTCACCCAACTTTCCATTTTCCTCATCAGCCTTTTCCTGTAGTTCCTTTATTTTATGCTCAAATCCTTCTTTAATCTTATATGTTTCAGTTCTTCATTTGTGTTTAGTCTCCAACTAAAATGTGTCACTGTCTCTACCACTGCCCTGGTTTTAAACTGTACCCTTATAGGTCTCATCTCCCCCCTTCTATATCTACCTATCCTACTGACTTCCTCCACCTGCCCATCCCATCCACATCCATCTACATCAACAGCTTTCATGACCTCCTTCACTTTCTCCATGTCTTATTCATTTTCTCCTTTACAATATCCTCCAAATCCTTAACTTTCTGTTCACCTACCACTGTCCATGCAGTTGACTCCTTCACTTCCTTGAATCGTCCTTCGTATTCCATCAGCTGCTCCTTTAATGCCACATTCTCTGCTCCCAATTCCTCTACCCTTTTTAATACCATCTCTAGGTTCATATTAGCTTCCGAAATAGGCCCACATTCGCTTCCTACACTAAGCCTAGGCCTATTCCCTGCCCCCCCCGACGCACCACATAGTTCGCACAATACCTTGATTTTCTCACCAATGTCCCCCTTCCATTTCTCCGTTTCACTCTTCCACTTTTCCAGATCCTTCACAACATTAATAATCTCTTCGACCTTCCTATCTGTACTCCTAAACCCACGAAATCGCTCTAACCTTTCTTCCGACTCCGAGATTCCCGCCGTTCCATCCGCCATGTTTGTTTACAATCACTACACTCCAGCTGACCCTTGTTAAACTACTCGTTTTACAATACTGTATAAGTTATTATGTAACTCACCCCTCCACCACACCAATTTTTCCCCCTAGCACTTCACCAGTCCTTCCTCTCCTCGCTCGCTCAGTATGTTCTCAATATTCCGTTATATTTAATCTTGCACATGATAATATGTCGGAGCTCAAAAACTACGTCCACCTCCCACCACCGCCTGACCGCACTAGTGTATCTCTGCCCCAGAAAGACCAATGGGGTTTGTTAGGCAGGCTGGTGTTAAGCTCAGAGCCCCTAATCGCCATTCGCTTCCTCAATGGTCAATCGCAAAGGACCTAACTTTGTCATAGTCCAGGCCTTCTCCTGTGAGACCACATAGGACAAGAAACTTAATAAGTGCGTACTGTCAATGGACTCAGACCATTGGCCAATGGGTCAGAATGGACATCCATGACAAAGTCTACATAATTTTGCTACTAAGCATGAACGGACATCCATGACAAAGTCTACATAATTTTGCTACTAAGCATGACTCTGTACATTTTGTTACTACACCAGAGTAATCACAAAAAGGAACATCTCCCCACACCTTTATCTATTTCCTGCCTTGACAAGAGCAACAATACTCCATGCTCTATTCCCTGTTAATACACTATATACCTACTCTAAGTCTATTATTCCTAGGAATAAGACACAATTGTGCTTCCCCCGGGAGGGTCAAATAAGGTGGGGAAAGAAAGTGTTAGCATCCCTTTTGCAAAGATAATGAATGAAGCTGAACCTCAGGTGATCGCAAAATCCCATGATAGGCACATATGGTCCGCTACCATTAGTTTTCCTAAATGGGTGTTTTCAGGGAAGATATAACTCAGACGGGCCTATTGGCCCTCTAGCAATGCGTCCCTAGCCATATACTTGTCGGTACTTCCGGAGAAGTCCCAAATTACCAAACATAGCTGTAGGGCAGGATGATGCCCCCCAAAGCCATTAAGTAGATGGTTATGTTTATTCAATGCCTTATTACCAGGGTGTAAGAAAGTACCTCCTACCTGTCACCTTAAATGAAAAAAAAATGGGGGGCACATTAAGTCCAGGACAAGTTGGCAGGACACACAACCCGGAATGGATAACAAGAGTGCTATTACTGCACTAGATCTGTTACATAACAATATCGATACATTATTGCAACTATAAATGCATAACTTTATTTTAATTTTAATTTTGTGATATACAATTATCAGTATTCACACCTCAGTAGTTCTGTCTTTCCGAGATAAGGCTTCTTTAATGGTACCCGCCTTATACATCTTTTTCTTAAGACTATACTCTTATATTTAGACACATGTCACAGTTTTCGTTTTGGTCTTCCTAATAGTTTCTCGCGGTTTAGCGTGATGAGCTTATGTAGGTCCCTCCACCGGTCGTGATATTCTAGGCACTTACGTCATTGACGTAAGGAGCCACCAATAAATTACGGTTTTGACAACCCGTAAGGGAAGGAAGGAAAAACTACTATTTATTGGTGGCTCCTGGAGTCAATGACGAAGAGTGCCGTCCCACCATCCCCTTCCCATAGTCCATACACATGCTCAACTTGATATTACATTAGAGAAGGTTCCTGGGAGGAACAGCCAACTAGCAGGTGTATGGGAAACAGAGGTAGACCGTGAGCGCGCGTAGGCGCGGTGTTCAAACTGTGCTAATTCTTTTCTTTATATTTCCTACTTTTCAGTGGCTCCGACCCAATGACGTACCGTAGGAATGATTAAGGGGTACCCCCTATGATGATCTTGGTTCTCGACCACCGTGATCCAGGTTAACCCGGGCTCAGAGGAGCCCGGAACGAGGCCATATTAACATAGGCACTTACGTCATTGACTCCAGGAGCCACCAATAAATAGTAGTTTTTCCTTCCTTCCCTTACGGGTTGTCAAAACCGTATTGTACACTACCCAAACTACAGTAGAGTAAACACTGAATAATATATACAATGATACAATGATTTTATACATTATGTCTCTCTTTCTGAAATTCAACATTGGGAGGTTTGACGTACCTCCCAACCTACCAAATAAGAAAACCTACTATTTGGTAGTAGTCTTGGAAAATCCAACGTCAAGGCTATTAACCTAATTGCAATGACGACTTGTCTATTTTGACTGCTATGTCGTCATTCCAACCGCGGTTAAAAAGAAAACGTCTAGAGGCCCAGGTTTGATGGGTAACCACACCCTACCACGCTCGATGCATCTGTGTCTACCCAGATCGTCGGCGGGGGGGCGGTCCAGGGCACAGCCGCAGAGAGAGGGCCCCGAGCAACCCAGTGTCCGAAGTGTCCGCGAATGGCACGCGGGAGCGGCAGGAGCCGATCCATAGGGGTCAACGGAAACACCTCGGTGCCCATGAGGAGGAGGCGGCGTAGCCTGAGGCTCCCCAAGGGAATGGGCAGAGCGGCCCAATGCAGCGAACCCACTAACGAGTCCCAGAGCCACCCCGGGAGGGAGACCGAGTGCAACACGGCGAAGACCTTCCGCCGAAGGTGCACCGCGTCCGGCAGACCCTGGGTCACCGGAGCGCCGGACAAAACCCAGGCGAGACCGACCCATGGCACGACACGCGACGGGGTCAAGCGTGACTTGGGAACATCGACGGGGAACCCTAACTGTGCGACGTGGCGAACGACTGTGAGGGCGTCGCGTACGCACAGTCCGAGGGCTTCGGAAACTATCAACCAATCGGCCAAGGAAAACAGGAGCTGGAGCCCGCTCCTGAGGAGAGGACCCAGAGCCTGTCCCACCAGTTCGGAGAAGACCCGCGGCGCGATGTGGAGACCGAAGGGAAGGCCGGCGAACAGGAACACACAATTGGAAGTCCGAACGGCCAAGAATCGCTGGAATCGAGGATGGAGAGGAACGAGCCAAGACGCAGCCTGGAGGGCCAGCGACACTACCCACGACAGAGGGCGCAGGGCCAGGCGTACCTGGGGTACCGGCAGCATCCGAAACCGTGTGTGCACGATACGCCCGGTGAGGGTCAACATAGCCACCACCGGGCGCATCGCGTCGCAGTTCTACTCCGGTACCAGAAATACACGGGAGAGGAAAACCGGGTGACCGGCGGTCAACTCCCTCGACGATACCCTGCTCGTGCATGGATGTGAACACGTGGGCCACCTCTGAAGAGATGGGCCGGCGTCGGTGACAAGAGCGGAGTGGGAGTCTGGACGTCCACCTCCAGGTGAGACCCCTCCGCGCAATCCGCCGCCACCAACGTCCCTCGCGGCCACAGAGGGGCGCAAGGGCGAAAACAACCCGTGGGAGCTCCCGAGAGGAGGGGAGCGACCCGGGCGGCCAGGCGAGAAGGAGAACAAGGAGACCGACCCAGAGAACCTACACATTGTTTTGACGTGGAGGTAACCCCGGTACGGTCCGTGCGGGCATGAGCGCCACGTTGACCTCCTCTACCCCCCCCCCCCCAACTTCGTCGAAAAGGGCGGGCCACCCCAACCCCTGGCCGTCGCGGGGCCGACCCCGGTGAAGGGCGGCCGGAAGTGGAAGGCCGGCCAGCCCCGACACGGCGGGGATGAAAAGGGGGCAAGAACAGAAGGGCGGGACTGAGAAGACCCCGCTCGCGACACAGCACGTCGTTGCGTGTCGTAAGCAGGGTCCGCCGATAGAGAAGCGTAGCGGACCCAAGCATCCCGCGCAAAAAAGCCCCGACGGAGAGAGCGCAGAGTACAACAAACCCTGACGAATATCCAAGGGGGCTGTCCGGCAGAACGAGGACCGTACCGTCCGGCGTTGCCGAGGTGCCACGCACAAAACCGCCTTCAGCTCGGGAACCAAAGACACCGCGAGCCGAAGGGGGATCCGCCGAACGCGGCCCAAACCCTCGCGAAGATCGCCTGGTGCAGACGCCGCGAGAAGCCGCAGGTGGTGAACAGAAGTCTGGAGGGAACCATAAGACAAGAGAAGAAGTTCGGCACCCACCGCCGCAAGGGAAAAACCCTGTCGACAGAGGACTGAACTGGGTGAGAGAAGAACGGGGTAGCAATAGAACAAAGTTCAAGAACGGGCGCGCTGAACCAGGACCAGAACGCGCCGTCCAACCCGCCGACAGACACAAGAGGAGACAAAAGCAGTGATGACTCCAGGGGAGGGACCGAAGGAGAGCCGGCGACGGAACGGCCGGCGAAGACGAAGGCCTCAGCAAACCAGGCCCCCAACGGGAGAGGGTGATCGAGCAAGATGGCTAAGCCAGGCGTACCGTCGTCGCACAAACCCGTCCCATAGGAGAACAGTCCCGTCAACACAGCCAGGGACTGAACATCCTGAAGGATGTCCCGGCGGCTGAAGTCTGACCAGAGCATAGGCCTGCAGAAGGGAGGGGGACCGTTGCAGGGGTAGGTATGGTGAGGCGCTGAGGGTGTGTCACCGCCAAGAAGCGCGATAAGAGGGAGTCTTGCATCGACTCCAAGCGCCCGTCGATGCGTGACACAAGCCACCCCTGCATAGCCGACAATCGATCCGAGAGAGGCGACCCCCCCCCAAGAATGGTCGGCCCGCAGGGGTGAGCGCGAGCGGGAGCGAGATCCACGACACGAACCAGCAGAGTCGCGGCCCAAGGAAGGCGAGCGACCACGGTTGTGTCGCCGCAGAGGGACTCGTCCCTGAACACGAACGCCCGAGGGGGAAACAGCACTATCCAGCACTTCCAGCGACACGTCAGCCCCTGAGAAAGGGGACCCCGAAACCACGCGATACCCCACCAAGCCAAGAGGAGGGGTACCCCCGTGGCGAGACGGTAAGTGAAGGTCAGGGAGAGAAGAAGGAGGAGCAGGACGACGGGAGTGGGAAGGCTGGCCGGGTGAAAAGACAGCATCTGGTGTTCCCAGGCGGTCACCCATCCAAGTACGAACCAGACCCTACGTTGCTTAACTTCGCTGATCGGACGAGAAGCGGTGCATGCAACGTGGTATGGCCGTTGGCTGAAAAGAGGTCAGAAGTAGCCGCGGGGGGAAACAGAGCAAGGATCCCCGGGGCAGAGATAACAGGGCGGCCCGACACCGAGGCGGAGGAGAGAGGGACCGCCACCGTGGGACGAGACCGTGAAGGAAGAATAGGCACCGAAGCAGGTGAAGTAGGAGGAGAAGCAACTACATCCTGGCGGACCCTACTGGACAGTGTAGGAGGAGGGAGCAGAGGGCCAGCTACAGCCTGAACCTCCACGCGCGTAGAGGACAAAGGAAGAGGACGTCGTACGAGCAGGGGAAGCGGGCGGAAGGTAGTAGAGCCCCGACCCGGAGAGGCCAGGGGAGGGCGCACAGGGGCAGAGCCGCTAACCCCGGCCTCAGGGCGAGAACCATGACGAGGGCGATGGGCGCCGTCAAGGCGATCAGGACGACAACGAGGGGCAGGAGAGGACGGGCGACGAGGCGAGCGAGAGCGTGGACGGAGCAGGGGATCCCCCCGACGATGTGACGACCGGCTGCGGGACCCAGGGGAGAGGGCCAGGCGAACGGCCTTCTGTCGGGTCAGGGATACCCAGGACGACGCGGATCCGGGCGGCAACAAAGGCCGGGGAACGGTGGCCCACAGTCCAAAAGTGGCGGGAGACTATCACCCACACCGACTGAAGGGAAGCAGAGGCCACTGCCGCCGCCGAAGAACCAGGGCTATGGTGCACCACATCCACGAGGGCCAGACACGGGCCACACAGAGCAGGGAGGTAGGCCGTAGAGGACACACAGTGCGAGTGGCGCAAGCAGCACATGTGGCTCACCAAGCACGGGGAGCTACAACCATGGCGAAAGCAAGGCAGCCTACCTGCACTGGAAGAACACACACCATAATCAGCACGTCGAAGGAGTAAGTGGAGAGAATGTCCAAGAAGAACCAGGGAAGGAGCATGGGGAAACAGGAACACACATGCAAACAGGTATCCGTACTCACCCTAAACCGGGAGCACAGAGGTAGGTGAGTAGGGCGGGCGAGGTGGAAGAGCACTAGCAGAACCTGCAAAGATGGAGAAAGTGTTAACCACCACTCAACATCTTACATGCAGGGCCTATAACACCAGTAAAGTGCACACACCAAATAGTATCAGGCAACAAGATGACATAAAAAAGGTCAATAGTGAAAGCCAACTATTACCGCAAATTTGCGGGCCAATGGAGGCATAACCGTACCGACAACACCCTCCCGCAATTTTACGGGAACCCCCAGCGATCTCCGCAAATTTGAGGGGAGCCGAAACGTCCCAGAGGACCGAATCTAGCTCCCGCAAATTCGCGGGACCGGCCGAGATGGTCCGGCGCCGAAAAAGCGAGAGGAGCGTCTAGGGAATTCCAAAAAAGGGCCACAAAAATGCGTCATCTCCTTATGAACTCCAAGCGATGATGGCCATCAAGCTGAGCAGTGTCTTCCTTGAAAAAAACCTAACTCAACCGGTAAAGGGAGAGGCAAGGAAGACACACCAGGGGAGAGGAGACACATCCCCCAGGAACCACCCAACCCACAGAGATAGAGCAAAGCCCATGAGGAGAAGTGGCAGGGAGGGTGGTTTCGCACAAACAGGGGCCCCCGTGGGGTACCCCTGGAGTGGGCAAAAAAGACTATGAAACGATGGAGGTGAAACAGGAAGAGAAAACAAAAACCAGTAAATGAAACTGGTGAGAAAAAGGGTGGCCTAGCCGAGAGCAGAGAATGTGTCAGGGGCGAAAAACCCTGTGGTGTGAAGGAGGGGCCCCCGTGGGGTACCCCTGGATTATCACGAACCACCTGTCGCCCAGGCCCTTGAGACACAGTGAAGGCTCGAAAGGGGGGACTCGGGAATAACGCTAATAATGCGGCCGACACAAACTCTACAAACAGCACCGCCACCAACGAAATCTCAGATTGTTTACCAACGGTACACCTTAGGCTATGAAAAAATGAAAACTCATAGGGGCATAGCAATTCCTGAATGAGAAAATGAGCTAGGCTAAATTAAGCTAACAGCGAAACTATGCCCAGACTAACAGGAAAAAAGAATATGAAAAGAGAAAGAATGAAAAACATATACGAGGAACGCCAGGCGCCCCCGTACCTTCGGTAGGCTATTTCCACACGCGTCTCCATTATACACACTTAGGAGCCCATTTACGTGTGCCCTAGATCACGTAACATCTGTCTAAAAAAATAGAAGGCCAGATAAGCTGAAACGAACCTAAAACAGGGTGAATTGAAGGAGCACAACAAAAGCGGACTCAACATGGAGACGCGTGAAAAAATTATGACAAGAGAGGGTCGCTCATGCGCATGTTCGACAGGGATCTGCACATGACGGAACACGGGATGGGCCTTAAGCGGTAACTAAGGTAAACCCCTTTTTCTTCTCTTCTATGCTTTTTTCACCTTCGGTGATAGTTTTGATTAATGTACAACGTCTCCTAGAGCAAGATAAGGAGTAGACTCTAGACGTTTTCTTTTTAACCGCGGTTGGAATGACGACATAGCAGTCAAAATAGACAAGTCGTCATTGCAATTAGGTTAATAGCCTTGACGTTGGATTTGCCAAGACTACTAACAAATAAAGTGATCTTCAACTTAGATCACATTATTAATACAAATATTGTGTGCAAGATTGTTAAGTCTTTAGGCCTATGCAATAAGTTGACTGTGTACAAACAAAATGGTGATGCAAAAGTGATGGGAAGGCAATGTAATAGATGAGGGAAGTATCTATAGAGTACACTAGCCAATTATATGCAGCGGTTAATGAGCATGCGAGATCAATTAATAAAAATGGTCAAGTTACATTAATATAATTCATGAATATGAACACCATGTGAGGAGATGCACTTTATTGACATCTTGCATATAGCTTCATCAGGCCTGATTAAGCTATACGCTTATGCGAAACGTTGTCAATAAAGTGGTGTTTATATTCATTCTGTATACTTTTCACAGTACAGTACAGTATATTTTTTATCAACATAATTAATGTCAAAATGTACCGGTATAAGAAGATTGACAGCTAAGGTATATTTTGATACTTAACCCTCGTCTAGCGGGAGGTTTTGGGCTATTTTGGGCATATTCAGGCCCTCCTGAATGATCAATCAAGTATCTGCATGAAAAGAAATTTATTCAGCAAAAACCTAGACGCTACAAGCTTCAAAATGAGATCAGAACGAGCTACGTAGCACTCGTCGTTTTCATGCAGTGCTACTACTAACATGGGAGTTTAGCGTATAGCGGCATATTTTTTCCAGCTACGCTTACTACTGGCTACACTGCCGGCCTCTCGAGAACAGAGGGAGCGTGAGTCAGTGGGCGGCGGTAAGCCCTGGGTGTCGGCCGTGTGGCCTGCTGCGCTCCCGGCCATTTGCACTCGATTTTAACCCTTTAACCCTTCCTGCCCGGTTGTCATTTTAAAATGACACCACGAAATAAGGGCAGGTGCCCGGGTGTCCTTTCAGGACTTTTAAGCTTGAAAGCCTATTCAGCTTGGTCTGAACGCCGTGCGTCCGACGCATGTAAACATAGCCGAACGTTGCGTCACCGCACCTCCGAAAACAAGAAGGAGAAGACTCGTTTGTTATTGTATGTCTGTATGTCGTTGTTTCATCAGTGAAAAGATCGTCGTATTGCTAACATCGCCTGAAAATGCTCTCCACTGAAATCGTCATCACAACTGAACCAGTTGACTTAGAGAGCTCTACTCAACGCCAGTCTACAGATTGGAAACCGCACTACATTTATAGATGCGTGGGAAATTTCTAGCAGTTAAAATTAACTAAAATACGGTAGCCTAGGCCTAGACATTATTCGGCCAGATCGCCCGGGTAGCCCACCCTGTCCTTTGGAGATACAGCCCGGGCCAGGAGGGTTAAAAGCCTTAATAATGCTCCTAACTTGCTCCTTTTTAGATACGGACTTAAGTCGGGCCCCGCTCTTTAACCCTCCTGGCCCGGGCAGGCTCTCAAAATGACAGTGTGGGCTACCCGGGCTATCTGGCCGAAAAACGTCCAGGCCAAGGCTACCGTATTTTTGTTTAGTTTAACTGCTAGAAATTTCCCACGCATCTATAAATGTAGTGCGGTTTCCAATCTGTAGACTGGCGTTGAGTAGAGCTCTCTATGTCAACTGGTTCAGTTGTGATGACGATTTCAGTGGAGAGCACTTGCAGGCGATGTTAGCAATATGACGATCTTTTCACTACTGAAACAACGACATACAGACATACAATAACAAACGAGTCTTCTCTTTCTTGTTTTCGGAGGTGCGGTGACGTAACGATCGGCTTTGTTTACATGCGTCGGACGCACGGCGTTCAGACCAAGCTGAATAGGCTTTCAAGCTTACAGATTTTAAAATGACACCCGGGCTCCTGCCCTTTATTCGTGGTGTCATTTTAAAATGACAACCGGGCCAGGAGGGTTAACCTAAGAAGTGCGCATGGGGGGTATGAGACAGGGGGAACTTCCCTTAGAATGGAAACAAGCAAATATAACTCCAATATATAAGAGTGGAAATAAAGAAGACCCGCTAAATTATAGACCGGTATCCTTAACGAGTGTTAGGGAAAATACTGGAAACGCTAAGTTCATGTATACAAATATTGATGGGTTAATTTCCAAAAAGATTGAGTTTGACGAATATGTAAAGAGAGAGAGGCCCGGGGTAGTATGTTTGACTGAAACTAAGCTTAACCAGGAGGTAGACACGAATATAATTAGTTGTGCAGGATACAGTACATGGAGAAGAGACAGGTTAGGAAAGCTAGGAGGAGGAGTGTTGATCATGGTAGATAATAAAATTACTGCTAAGAATTAAAACTTGGTGATAGCATTGCTGAAGTGGTAGCAGTTGAAATTGAGGATAATGATAGGTCAAAATTGGACATTGTATCAGTTTATTTACCTCCTAAGACTAAATCTTGGAGCAACGATGAATATAATGAATTAATTTTGGAAACCTTGCGTATGTTAGAAATTATTTGTAAAAGGAAAAATAGGCTTATTCTTGCAGGGGACTTTAATTGCGGGGAGGTGGATTGGGAATGTTTGGATGCGGGTTCAAATGAAAATACTTGGGTAGCAAATTTCTTGAACTAACAATGGGGTATCTATTAACACAACACGTTATGGAAAATACAAGATTTAGAGGAGGTGATGAACCATCAAGACTCGACTTATTATTCACCAAAGACCCCCAAGAAATAAAGAACCTAACATATTTGAGTCCCATGGGAAAAAGAGATCATGCTGTGATTGAATTTGAATTGACAGTGGAATTTCTGGAAGGCAGAGAGGAGGAACATAGGGAATATAGACTAAATTATAGTAAGGCGGATTATGAATCATTACGAGGATACTTTGCAAATATAGATTGGTCATTTATTGAGCAAGAACAGAATATTCAGGTAAAATACACCATGTTACTAGACATTTACAGGGAGGGGGTAGATAAATATGAACCAACATTTAAGAATAGAAAGCTGGCTAAGGAGAAAGAGTGGTTTAACATGCGATGTCACATTGCCCAGAACAAAAAGGACTCTGCATGGAATAAAGTGAGAAGGAGACACACTGAGGAAAAATGGAATGAGTATAAGAATGCTAGAAACAACTATGTCAAGACTATAAGAGAGGAGAAAAAGAACTTTGAAAAAGATATAGTAAACAAATGTAATAAAGAACCCAAACTGTTCTATAGTTATTATATCAACGGCAAAACAAAAATAAAGGACAAAATAACAAAGCTTAGGGTAGAGGGTCAATTATATGAAGACACAGTGGGTATGTGTGAAATTATGAATGATACATTAACATCCGTGTTTGTGGAGGAGGATGACTATGTAGAACCTGTGGTGGAATTGAACGAGATACAGGGACTAGAGTCGATAGAAGTCAACAAGGATGAACTAAAATCATTGTTGGAAGAATTGGACGTGAGAAAATCTATGGGCCCAGATAACATTGCTGGATGGGTATTAAGAGAATGTTCTGAACAACTAGTGAGACCTATTTTTAATATAGTTCAACACTAATTAAACAAGGGGGAACTTCCCTTAGAATGGAAACAAGCAAATATAACTCCAATATATAAGAGTGGAAATAAAGAAGACCCGCTAAATTATAGACCGGTATCCTTAACGAGTGTTATATGCAAGCTTTGTGAAAAGATTATTAGAAAAAGATGGGTGGGTATGTTGGAGGAGAGGGAAATAATTTCAAGCAAGCAGTTCGGGTTCAGAAAAGGTCATTCGTGTACCACAAATTTGTTGAGTTACTATGATAGGGTAATTGACATTGTACAAGGGAGGGAGGGGTGGGTAGATTGTATTTACTTAGATTTCAAGAAGGCATTTGATAAGGTGCCTCATAAGAGATTGTTGTGGAAGCTCAGGACTGTGGGGCGGGTTGAGGGAGTATTATTAAAGTGGATGGAAAACTATTTAATTGGGAGGGAAATGCGAACAGTAATAAAAGGAAAGTTCTCCTCGTGGAAAAGGGTAAAAAGCGGAGTGCCTCAAGGATCGGTGTTGGCCCCAATCATGTTTTTGGTTTTCATCAACGACCTTCAAATGGGAATAGGCTCATATATCTATGTTTGCTGATGATGCAAAATTAATGAAGCATATTACAAGTAGGAGTAGTTGTGAAGAATTACAGAGAGACCTAGATAAGTTATATGAGTGGAGTCAAACTTGGAAAATGGAATTCAACACGAGTAAGTGTTAGGTTCTTGAGATGGGAAAAAGTAAATATAGACCTTCTTGGGGATATAAAATAGGAGATGAAATAATTAGTAAAGCTGTGAAAGCAAAAGACCTAGGGGTAGTTGTGGCAGACAGCTTGTCACCTGAACAGCATATAAATAAAATAACTGGTGAAACCTATGCAGTGTTGACTAACATGAGAATAGCTCTGAATTATTTAGATGAAGAGATGTTAGCAAAAATAATAGGGACAATAATACGACCAAGACTGGAGTATGCAGCAGTGGTGTGGTCTCCACACCTTATAAAACATAATAAAAAACTGGAAAGAGTTCAGAGAGTTGCCACTAAGATGATAGCTAGCCTTAGAGACCTGCCTTATGAGGAGAGATTGGAGAGGCTAAAGCTGCCAACGCTGAGGGAGAGGAGAGAGAGAGAGGTGACATGATCATGATGTTTAAGTGTGTGAAAGGTTTTGAGAAGATCGACAAGGGAGATTTTGTGGTGAGGGACGAGGGAAGAACCAGGGGTCATGATTGTAAGTTGAGGAAAGTTATATGTAAGTCTGATGTAAGAAAGTTCAGCTTCCCGTATAGAAGCATTGAGTGTTGGAATAAGTTGGATGGGGAGGTGGTGGGAGCAAGAAATATCCAAACTTTTAAAGCAAAATTGGATAAATGTAGAGAGAGAGACAGGACAACACGAGCTTAGGCTCAAATCCTGTATACTACAATTAGGTGAGTACAATTAGGTGAGTACACCACACTCCTGTGCTGACGTATTTGAGCTGTTCCCATCACTAACATCGTTATTTTACCATAAATAGCATTAATACTTATCCATATGCGCCTATTATAGGTTGATTATAAAGGTATTAACCTGTTACAACAATAAAACAAGTGGAAACAGTGTTTGGATGGTCAAAATCGGCGATACAGGGTGAGTTACATAATGTATGGCTGAGGCAACCTCCCTGCCCTCCACCCCTCCCCTTGTCTGGAGAGACACTGTTCCGCAATAGTCTCTCTCTCGCTCTTTCCCACGCTTGGTAACAGTGATGACAACGCCCTGCTACCAACTCGCTAATGTTAGCATGAAAATAAACCACAGAATAAGGGAATAACAGGGAAAATAGGTGATAACTGAAGGAGGGGAAGAAAGTGGGGATGGGGAGGAGGTGGAGGAGTGATATTTGGCATGGCCCAGGGGCAAAAAAAAAAAAAAAAAAAAAAATGGGGTGTTTTAAATGGATTTTTTTTTTAAGAGTCTTCCGGCAGTCCGCCGGGGGAACTCTTAAGAGTCTCCCCACAGTTCCCGGGTTAAGTGTTAATGTACTAATCTAACTACAGTACAGTACTCATTTTGTGTTTTGTTTGTACCTATATTTTTGTTTTAAATTGGCCAATTTACCCAATGATAGAAAAATATCAGACATTATATTTAATAATGGGAGCCTAGAGGCTAGGGATGAGAAAAACGTTAAAGTACATGTACAATATTCTTTATCTTAATAGACTGCAGTGCAAGAAACGGCATATAGCCAAAGCTACAGAGAAGTCCAATGTTAAAGTACATCTACAATATTCTTTACCTTATTTGACTGCAGTGCAAGCAAAGGCATATAGCCAAACTCTCTGACTCCATCATGCACAGTAGTCACCGGAAGATGGACTGCAAGAGGTCGACACATGAAGAGATATCGGCCTAAGCCCTGAGACAGTGACCGAATCATCTGAAATAAATTACTGTATTACTTTAGTTAATATGAACTTAACTCGCTAACAAAACATTTCCAGCCTTATAATTTGATCTAATGTATTAAAATTATAAACAGTATTATTGATACTACCAGGCCAGGATTTGAAACCAAAACGTCTTTGTTGACTATTAAACTTTAATTTAATACCACTACACCCAATGCATGCATACATACAGTATATTAGGGATGGAGTACCGTACTGTATTCGTATTTGAATGCATTCGAATACAGTAATTCAGGGTATTCGTATTCGTGATCGAATTCTTAAAAAAAAAAGTACAGTATAAGTAGGCCCTACATGCATTCGTATTTGAATATTTGGACAAATTATTTGTATTCGTAGAATAATCTGGCCAATACAGACAGAGAAAAAGAGAGCTGTCATAGTTATATCTCGTCATATTCACGAATCTGATACCATACCATATACAGTATCTAATTACTACACTATATAGGTTGATATCCCAGTATTGAATATAGGTAGTGTCTGTTATCAGTCATAAAATAGTTAACCATTGCATAACTACGGTACCACACTTAACCCGTACAGCCCCAGCGACGCGTCTGACGCGTCGGCGATGTATGTAACGCACAGCCCCAGCGACGCGTCACCCTAATTGCTCCGACCGTAACCTCAGGTGTAGCCACTCGAGAGGGCTCAGATTTGTATGGGAACTGTGTACGTATCCCACGCAACCGTGCCGATGGTTGAAAACTCTCAAAGTCCACGTGCGTGCGCGTGAGCGCGCAATAACCTGGTTTTTTGGGGTAATTGCCTTCAATTTTTTACTCTTGTAAAATACGTTTTCGGGGGCTCTGTAGGACCATTCTTTAAGCTTTTTGAGCGGTTTTTCGTGGTTTTTCCTTCATTCCTAACCCATTCGCTATTGTTTCTGGAATAAAACCATTTTTTGAAAACCGGCCGGGTTCTGGTGAACAAACATTACAAAACTAGCCGGGGCTCCACGGGTTAATAGTTATAGTAAAAAAGATAATTAATTTTACGAAAAGTATTTGTATTCGTATTCTAAGAGACAATATTTCCTTGTACAGTACTGTTGTTGTTGTTGTTCCCCAAGCTGCCTGGCCGAACAGCCCCAAGGCCCCGAGCAATTCCAAGGCCATAACCGAGCGCCCCCACAGAACCCTCCCTGCCGACCACAATAAAGCCTGGGTGACCGAAGCGGAAAATATTAAGGAAACCACCCACCAAATATTTTCATTATTTTTTGTTTAGTTTTAGTTTATTTGCATCAATATATAGTGATTGACAATAGTTTCAATCTCCGCAATTTTTTTTTTCCCCTTTATGCAACGATCTTAAGACACGGCGCCCGATAGTGGGGAGGGCTATGAAGATCAGGGAAAATGTGGGGTTAAAGACATAAAAAGGCGATATAATGGCTTTTATGATGAAAGTTGGCTCGGGTTTTGTTGTTTTTCAACTTAAGAAAACCCCAAAATGAAAAAAACCCGAGCCAAGTTTTGGCAAAAGTTGGCTTGGATTTTAAGATTTTTCAGCTGCATAAAAGACAGCAAGTGCAAAAAAGAAGTTGGCTCGGGTTTTCTTGTTTTTCAACTTAAGAAAACCCCAAAATGAAAAAAAAATCGAGCCAAGGGTAGCATTCAAGGAGACTACTGCAGGACTCTGACTCTTCTTCTTCTTACCTCTGACCGGGTATAGGCTATCCTAGTGTTTACTAGCCTATACCCCTTTGAAAGAACATTAGCCTAACCTAACAACCTTACCTAACCTATCCTAGTATTATAGGTGGGGGCTGCCGCCCCCACACCCCCGCTTTGACTTAGATTTTTGGTGTATTTGTCTGTGAAGTGGGTATTTTTCAATGTGTTGATAACGAAAATCCTCCATGCGGACTATATGGAGAAAAATATGGCGAATCTATTGGTGCCTATTTTCCCTAATAAATTGTTTCTCATAACGTCGCGAAAAGTATTTGTATTCGTATTCTAAGAGACAATATTTCCTTGTACAGTACTGTTGTTGTTGTTGTTGTTCCCCAAGCTGCCTGGCCGAACAGCCCCAAGGCCCCGAGCAATTCCAAGGCCATAACCGAGCGCCCCCACAGAACCCTTGTCCTGTGTCCTTGAATATTATCAAGTTTTCTTGTTTTTCAACTTAAGAAACCCCCACAATGAAAAAACAGTCAAGTTTTGGCAAAAGTAGTTGGATGATACATGGGATAGAAAATGAACTTAACCAGTAAGCTCATTATCCATTATCCAACAATTAAGCAACATTAAATATTTTAGCCTAACCTACCAACCTTACCTAACCTAACCTAGTATTATGGGTGGGGGCTGCCGCCCCCACACCCCCGCTGGTTGGATAGTACATTGGATAGAAAATTAGGTAAATTCCTAGTGTTAATTAGACTGAAAGGCAGGGAGAAAGAGGTCCGCCGAGTCGTGTTGTGTGCCATCTATGGGGTGACAAACCCTGGACAAATATCGTTACAGGTTCTAGGTTCTGTATCTCCCTTAATAGATTTTTTCGAGGGTTGACACTTATTTTAACATGGAGTATAGGTAATATTACATCCTAAATGAAATTTAAAAAATCTGTGAAAATTCTTGGGTTGTTTATATAATAGAAGTTACTGTGGGACACGTAATATGTTGAAGGGGGAGTTCTGCCCCCTCTAAACACACGTCACTTATGTCATCATAATCTGTTGTACTTCATAGGGGGTCCAATTAACCCTTCAAACTCGGATGGTACACGTGTGTACCATTATGTTTTGCCCCAGGAACCCGGGTGGTACAACATTGTACCAGTGGTTGAAAGCCTGTGAGCTTGGTGTGCGAGGCGTCGGTCCGACGCATGTAAACAACAGCCGGCTGGACCGACGCCCCGCATCTCCGGCCACAAGAAGGAGAGCGTCGCTTGTTCGTGTGTGCCTGTATGTTGTTGTTAAGTATCGAAAAGTATTGTAAAGTGGCTGTTGTTGCTGTAAGTTATCTCCACTGAAATCATCATCACAACTCAACCAGTTGACTTAGAGAGCTCTACTTAACGCCATTCTACAGGTAAATAACACAGCTACGCTTGGGGATGCGTGGGAATCAGTCAGCATAACAATGATACGGTAGCCTAGCCTAGACGTTTTTCGGCCAAAACACCCGGGTTTCGGCCAATATTTATGTAATGCGTAGCCGGGGCTGGAGGGTTAAGGATAAAGTGAATTAACAGACGACATTAGGCCGCAAATTACAATAACATAGCGGCCCGCCGTTTATGGGAGATTTTTACACATCATTTTCAATGTTAATTTTCTCCCTTAATCGATTTTTCCAAATTATCAAACTTACATATAAATGAAGTACAGTTTATAGGGATTCCAACATGCATTTCAAAAATTGTCATGAAAATTGGTGGGTGGTTTGCTTAATATATACCACCGAAGCCACTCCATGGCGGGGAGCTGAGGAGGGTGCAGAAACGCCCGGGAAACCAAAGCCCCACCCAGGGCCCTGTGCCCCTCAGCAATTATGAAGAGAAAGTTGTACTGTATTCGTATTCGCATTCGTAGAAATGTAAATAATTTGTATTTGAATACTGAGCTTGTGTATTCACTCCATCCCTGCAGTATATGTATAGCCTACAGTATACTGTACAATGATGTAAAGTCCTTTTCTATTAGATCTTATATAATGGTTAACCCAAGAACGGCAAGCAGACTCTCGAGAGGTTTAATTGGTGGAAGGTGAGCGTCCTCTATAAAGCTAACGCATAAAACAAAAACTTTCAAAACACCCCACTGGCACTCAAAACAAAGTAATATGTGATTAGGTGAGATAATTCCCCTCCATACCTCCTATCATTCCTCCATATGTGTCCCAACCCCCCCCCTTCTCCCCTCCTCAATTATCGGGTATTTTCCATATTATTCCCGATATTTATCGAGTATTTTCGCGCGAGGACGGCTGGGAGAGAGGGGGGAAGAGGGGGGAGGATGGGGGAGTCTTTCTCCGACCCTCTAGCAGCCTAGCTAGTCTGAGACATCCCATATGTCTCTCAGTAACATACAAGATGATGGAGAGGATGGATGTTGTCTCTTGACGGTCCGCTTCAGATTACAACCTTCTAAATATACGTTTTTCACCAGCCAATTGCTGTTACCAATTCTTTTATTGCTCTTCAATGTTCATATGTTCATATTTAAAGTAAATAAAGCGCAAATGGACTCGACCCTCCATTTGGCTTACATCAAATTGCCGGATTTCGGATTTCCCGGACATCACCGCCCCCCGACAATATTAGGACATTAAGGAAATTAAAGGCATTCTAATTTCCCGCGCGGTGAGGTTCCCGGTCATTAGTCCGGAGACGCCGTCACTAAGGATCAGGGTGGGTCGACACAGCCACTCGGGGTCAGGGCAAGCAGGTACATTCATTGTCTTAGTATCCACGCCATTGTTAACACATCCTCCGCTCTCGCTCCGTGATTAGTATTGCCACAATGCCTCTCGTAGTGCCCCTTAAGCAGCCAAAACGTACTAGAAAACCAGTACACCTTACTGTACTACAGAAACTAGAGTTAATTAAGAAACTAGAAACGGGTAGAAGTGTTGTGAGTGTTTGCGAAGCATACGGTGTTAAAAAACAAACTGTGTCGGATATTCGTTGTGCGAAGGATAAGCTACAACTATACCGGTATGCAGTGAAGTTTTCCGTTGAAAGCACAACCAAAGACGGTGATAGAAAAGCTAGAAAACATATGGAAGTCAGTAAAAATTTGGACTTAGACACGGCTGTTTACAAATAGTTCGTTCAGCAGCATTCGTGTGGGGTGGCTGTGCGTAGTTGTGAACTGGCTGCAGGTGCTGCCAAATTAGGCACAGTGCGCCTATGTTTCGAGTACCGGTATTGTTCACATGTTACATGTGTGCGGAGGTTCCACCAATACCGCACTTCTCAAAATAGTAGAGTCAAAAGCATTTCGCCTTATTAACTCAATTCCTCTTACCAGTTCCCTACAATCTCTTTATACATGCCGCAATGTTGTATCTCTTTCATTCTTCAATCGCTATTGCAACCATCAGTGTTTTTCAGAGCTCTCTCATTGCATACCCTCTCCCATTTCTATTCTGTCTAACTCTCCAATCCTTATCCAAGAAATGGATAATTAGAGGGGAAAAGGCTTGCCGTCTTATTATAAATAATTTATTAGGGACAATGAAGGTCTATGGAATCCTTAGGCCTACACTGTACTCATGTATACTCCACTGTGGGAGTATAATTTTGATCAATTTTATAAAACCCGATATTACTGGAAATTGGAAAAAAGGCACTGTCCCATCACTCCCAGAGCTCCCTCGGACATCCCCACTGTTTACAAACATCTTCATTATGGAGTATAATCGATATTTATCCCCTGCTGGCAACATAGATGATGATTTCAATAAGTCATGGGCCATGGAGGGTGAGGGGAGGCTTTCCTCAACTCATCTTGTATCCCACGCTGGAATTGTAACTATGATAGGCCCATCATTAAAAACGTCTAGCATCTATAGGCCTATTCCTTGAAAAAATAGGCCTATAAAGAAAACTTGGTAGGCCTAAATATGGCTGCTCTAGTTTTCTTAAATGGTACGGTACCGTAACTACAACCATGAAAACACTCATTTTGACAAGGATGTAGTATTCAGGAGTACCGCCCGCCTTGTTTACACTACTGTACTCGCATGCTCGCAATCATGTTATCGTCTTTTTTGACTGCCATAGGATATAATAAAAGGTTGAGGGGGGGGGGGGCCCCACTCCATGACTTATTGTCACCTCATCATCATAGCTTATATATTGCTAGCAGGAGGCAAATAACAGAAAAAATCAAAATAGACGCGAGCGCACAACCTACGTAAACATGACAACCGTACGCCCGGATACTATATCTTTCGGTGTGATTTTACTTCAGGGGCGCGCATTTGACAGGTACCACCTCAGACTTATTAGAGACTTTTATTAGGTTTCCACGCATCCAACACCAAGCTACACCCCTTTTCTGGTATACAAAACACTGAAAAAGGAAATAGGAAAATAAAATATAAATTAGACAAAATATAATGATAACTCTGTGGAAAAGTTGCGTTCGCGGGAGTAACGTCGATCGTTTTGTTTACATTGAGCTCGAGGTTAGTAGGCTACTTCGCGCATTTAAATTATTTCCCATATTGGAAGTTCAATTAAAATTAAGGCCATGGGATACAGTAGCTTATGTGTTGAGGGGAAGCTTTGCTCCACCCCCCAGACTTATTGTCAATTTGTCATTATCATATAGGCCTACAGTAGGCCTATATTGCCAGCTGCAGGGGGCAAAAAAACAACGGCGAACGTAACTAACTAGCCTAGTGTCGGCGAATGTAACTAACTAGCCTAGTGTCGAGCGTCATGTCAACAAACCGACGATCGGAAAAGGCAGTAAACTCCTGATTTTCGGCCCAAACGCAGTGTTTTATTCTCGTCGAAAACCACATTAAAAACGTAATTAGGCTAAATAGCCTAGTTTCTATTGATAGCATGAGACCAGAAAAAGGGTGTAGGCTAGGTTGTTGATGGATGCGTGGAAACCTAAATCAAATCTCGGTGAAGATATAAAAAGGGTGAGATGAGACCGATAAAAGCAGAGTTTAAATCTAGGTAAGTGGTTGACGCATTAACCAATGTAAGCTGGAGGCTAAATAGTTGTACTGAAATTAAACATATTAGGGTGAAAAAGGACTTAAGCATAGAAGAAAGGGAAAAGTTAAGAGAAGTTCAAGCGAGGGCTGATGATGAAAATCGAAAATTGTCAGATGAGGAGAAAAGGATTTTTTTTTGGGAGAGTAAAGGAAGGGAAACTAAAGAAGTGGTACATTCAGAGTCAGAAAGAACGGAAAATACGAGGAAAAATGAACAAGGAGACAGTGAGTCAGGTAGTGGATCAAATCGAGGACAAAGAGATAGTGAGGGAGGAGCAGGAGATGGAGACAGTTAGTCAGGTAGTGGATCAAACCGAAGACAAAGAGATAGTGAGGGAGGAGCAGGAGACAAGAAACAGGAGAAAGTCAGGATATGGAGAGAGTGGGAGATTAAGAAAGTTTGTGAGGACAGGAAAGCAATAACGAGCCAGCTGAAATTGGGTCTCTTGAATATCCGGTCTTTATGTAATAAGATGGATCATATCTGCGAGATCTTGAATGAATCCAATCTTAACATACTTTGTCTTACTGAGACTTGGTTATCTGAGTCAGATCAGGACATAATTCGTGCTGCATTGCCCAAAACTTATTCTATAATCAGTGTCCCCAGACCCGGCGCACGTCTGGGTGGTGGCGTAGCAATAATTTACTCTCAGGCATTGATGAACATTACCCAAATTATTACTTGTGACCTCGTTGCTACCTCCTTTGAGTTCGTGGAAGTGTTTATCAATCTTCATCGGCAGGTGATTAGGATTGCAGTAGTTTATCGTCCTCCCCACCCTGGTTCAGATAGAGTTTTTATTAATGAGTTTGGAGAGTTTCTGGAGGCCTTAGCTGAGAAGTCTGGATCGTTGCTGATATGTGGCAATTTTAATTTCTGGGTTGATCATCCATCCCTCAAGCCTTATTCAACTGAATTTCTCGAGTTAACAATTTTGTAAATCATGTTACTACTCCCAACACATGTTGCAGGTCATATTTTGGATTTTGTCTTGTCTCCCTCTGATTGTGATCACGTTGCAGATGTGGAGGTGGATGTTGTTGATTCAGTGGTCTGATCATGCTCTGGTTAGCCTACTTTTAGCTTTGATGTCCCGAGACCACCCTCTTGCAACAAGACAATCAAATTCAGAAACTATGCTAGTATTGATCATACACAGTTATCTTGTGCGGTTCGTACTTCTCTCAACTCTATCGACCCGTCTGATCTCTCTACTGATGAGTTGGTTATATTACATAATCAGTTGCTGAGCTTGATTTTCACTAGATACTGCCCCGAGGTTGAAAAGAGAATTATTGTACGTGATGATTGCCCGTGGTATGATTCGTCCATCACTTCTCTCCGGCGACATCGTAGGAAGGCTGAACGTGACTGGTGTATGACGGATGGATGAAGCTCGTACCCAATATGTGAATGCAAGAAATGCTGTTCTCTTGGCTGTAAAACAACGCAAGGTCGATTACTATAGATCCAGGATTGTGTCCTGTGGTGGTGACCAGAAAATTTTACGGCATTCTGAGAAACTTGCTTGGAAAAAAAAAATTCATCTTCAAAACCTGCATCAGTGTGTGATATGAAGCTTGCCTCAGATTTTGCCTCCTTCTTTAGTTCCAAGGTGTCGGGTATATGCGATGAATTAAATATATGTAACGTGCCAGATGATTTCTCTGTTAGGTTCCAAACTCACCACAGCAATTATTTGACTATTTCCACCTTCCAACCAGTTGAGGTCAGTGATGTTCTTTGCTATATTAGGAACTCTAAAGACCTTTTGCAATCTTGATCCTCTCGATGTATCAAGGTTGCAGGACATTTATCAACACGCAGCAGACCTTGTTTGTAGAATCATTAATAAATCGTTCTCTGAAGGTACATTTCCTCAGACTGAGAAATCAGCTATTGTACATCCTCTCATTAAAAAATCAGGTCTTGACGTGCAGGACTTGTCAAGCTACCGCCCAGTCTCTAATTTGTCATTCCTCTCTAAGATTATGGAATGCGCTATCCTAGACCAGCTACTACCTGTGTTGGAGGCCAATGGGACTATTCCCCACCTTCAATCTGCTTATAAGAAACATCACTCTACCGAGACCGCTCTTTGTAGGGTTCATAACGATCTGGTGATGGAGTGCTGTGCCGGTAACTCATCTCTATTGGTCTTGTTGGATCTCTCTGCTGCTTTTGACACGGTCGATCTTCGGTTGTTGCTAGATGACCTACAGCAGTCCGGAATTAGTGACAGGGCACTTGCTTTGCTTGAATTACAGTACGCGCGGTTGCAATAAGAGCGAGAGGGCACGCACTTATAGCAACCACGTAATTCATAAAACTCCTCTTTTACCCCCAAAATCTGGTGAGATATGGCAACTGCGACATCTGGCAACTCAGCCAGCTCAGTCTTAGTGCGGGAACGTAGCTAGAACCCTTCAGTGTGCCTACGGCTCTGGTACAGGGAGGATATACGCGAATGATAGGGCCGAGTTGGCTCCATTGTTTTACGTGTGACGCCTACCCTTTGGGACCACCCACGCCCGTCATGCCAAAGAAAACACAAATAACTCCGGCTCAAATTGCGGCCATAAGTGCACTGATGAAGGAGGGTAAAACAAACAAGGAAATTAGTTCAAACACAGGAGTTACAGTGCGATCGGTTCAAAATTGGACAAAGAAAATCCGCGATTCAGGGCCGGGGCCGTTACCTACCCAGAAGAAAAGGCCCGGTAAGAAGCGTAAACTATCACAGAGGACCCTGAATATGCTTAAGAGGCAGCTAGAGACTGATCCCAGCCTTACTGCCAGGAAAATTAAAGAACAAAATCCAAACCTGCTTGGTAGTGTTGCCATCCGAACGCTACAAGATTACCTTCATAAAGTGCTACACTACAGACGATGCCGCTGCATTCCTAAGCCCTGGGTAACTCGCGTGCATAGACGGAATAGGGTGAAATTTGCCAGGCAATATCGACATTGGACCCTTGCCCAATGGCAGAAAGTACTATGGTCCGATGAATCGTCATTCACAGTTACTGACGGCACTAGGAACTATGTTTACCGCCGCCGCGGTAGCAACCCTCTGGACCCCCGCTATACCCGGCACACCATAAAACACCCAGATTCAGTGATGGTATGGGGTGCTTTTTCGTTCCACGGCACTGGTGATTTAGTTTTCTACCAAAGAACATTCGCATGAATCAACATAATTACCTTGACCTACTAATTGATCACTTGGAGCCATCTATGACAAAGTGCCAAGCGAATTATTTTATGCAGGACGGCGCACCCTGCCATACCGCTAAGACAGTGGTACAGGCCATGGACTTCGGTGGTATTAGGCACTTCAACCCTTGGCCTGGTAACTCACCAGACCTCAACCCCATTGAGAACCTGTGGGGCAAGATGAAAAGCGGCCTGCAGGACTACGACACATCTTCCGTGCCGAAGCTGAAGATCGCTATTCAGCAGTTGTGGGACGGTTTGAAGCCTGCATATATTCAAGCCATCGCCAATTCTCTTCCTAAACGTCTGAGCTTAGTCAGGAAGAGCAAAGGATACCCTATAAAGTACTAAAATAAAGTAAATATAAGTCAATTTTGTTTTTTTGTCCAATTTTTATGAATGAATGTTGGTGCGCGAGGGTAGAGAGTGCCCGCTCCTATTGCAACCGCGCGCACTGTATATTTGTCTAATCGAACCCAATCAGTGATGGTGGGTGATGCTATGTCTGATCAAGTTTCTCTACTGTGTGGGGTGCCTCAGGGTTCTGTGCTAGGCCCTATTCTATTTGCTGTGTACACAAGCAGTCTGGCATCTCTTCTTCGTGCCCATGGATTATCATATCATTTTTATGCTGATGACACTCAAGTCTATGTTAAGATATTTAATGATGTAGGAGATATAAAGGACAGAATGAAATTTTTTATGTCGGATATAAAGATCTGGATGGTTCGCAGAAAGCTGAAACTGAACGATGGGAAAACTGAACTAATTGTTATCCATGGAAACAGGAGGACTGGTGTCAACGACTCTGGATCACTTAACATTGGTGAAGCAGAACTCTCTCCTGCTGTCAGGGTGTCAAACGACGCTGTTTTTTTGAGTGATAACGCAATGAACTTTTTGTATAATGATAACAGAAACTCCCCTCCCCCCAAAAAAAAAAGGTAGGCTAGGCTAAATTGACACAATTTTGGTCTCCATATTTTCCATATTGATTGTTTTTTTATTGCAGGAAATACTGTTTTAGACACCTAAATTCTCCAAAAAAAAATCTGGGGGGCATGCCCCCGGACCCCCCTAGAGCTCGCGCCTTCGCCGCGCTATAATGATAACAAAATAATAAACCATAATGATAACACAATTCATATTTTGTGGATTGACACCCTGCCTGCTGTATGTTTCAAGAATCTTGGTGTGTTCTTTGACTCAAAACTTAGTTTTAAAAAGCAAATTGATCAAATAGTCAAAACTTGCAACTACCAGATTCGTAACTTATAGGCCTATGCTGTCCGAAAATCGCTGGACAAAGTGTATTTTGACAGTGTATTTTTTATTCACTCTCAAATCATGTCTCGCATAGACTATTGTAACTCTCTATGGTTTGACCTACCCAAATATTTGCTACAAAAACTGCAGTCAGTAATAAATAGTGCTGCTCGACTGGTTTTTGGCCTCCCACCTAGAACGCTTACTACATCGAGTTTGATTGAGTTGCATTGGCTCCCGATCAAGGCCAGAATTGAGTTCAAGCTTTGTCTTATGGTTTTCAAAGGGGTTAAGTTTGGTGAGCCTAAAATCCTAAATACCTGGCTGAACTTTTGCTCCCCCAACGGGATCGACCTTGTAGGCTATGTTTCTGCGCAGTGGGGATGATCTTTTGAGATTGGATGAGCCTACCGTTGCTTATCAGTCGGTTTCTGTATCTCGTGCTTTCTCCCACACGGCTCCAAGGTTGTATAATCGGTTGCCGGACTGTATTAAGCGGTCTATATCTGTTGAGTCCTTCAAGAAGCATTTAAAGACCTTTATGTTTCAAAAGTGTTACGACCTGGGGAATGGTGTAGTGACAGATGATTATAGTTTAGTGGTTATAATTATTGTATTAATAACTGTGAAAATTGTGTTGTAAATATGTTAATGTAGTTTTATTGAAATTGTGTTTTGTGTTCGAGCACTTGCGAATTCATTTTGAAGATTGAGCGCTCTTTTAAATAAGTAAAATTATTATTATTATCATTAGGCTATTATTAAATTGCATCACCAGCCCGATACAAGTTTTTCAAGTTCCTAGGCCTAGGCCCTATTTTTTTTATATAGGCCTAAGTATATTATTATGTGACCTAGGTACAAAATATGCATATATATGCAAAGCTGAAGGTTTTCCGAATCATATGTAGGGGGTATAAGAAAGATATGAATTACATTACCAATGTTATATAGGTGGTACCAACATCCGGTAACCCAGAACTTTCCACCATCCACCAATAAATTCGCTGTTTTGCGCCACTTTCACGAAGGTTCACCATGTTATTACATGGCTACCGTAAGCCGATTTTAGTGTTTTAAGTGACTTATGAATAGCTTAGAGTGTGCTCTTTATGAATATACCAATGAAACATAACATACACTAAGTTTTTATATGCGTAATGTGCAAATGAAAATCGGTATTTTTATTGACCGACGTTACTTTCATCAGCGTTTTACCCTATAATCCCCAGCTAAAGTTGGAGGTTTGCAATTATGGTAGGTGAGACCGGAGTAGCATAGGCTACTTTTATCGGCGTTTTACCCTAGGCTTAGGCCTAGGCTATGCCTACAGTGTTGTTCAATACCGAGGACCATCGCATTTTAGTATTTTCCCATTAGGCCTATCCATCAATCTTAAGACACGGCCCCGGATAGTGGGGACTGGGGACTCGGGAGGGCTAGGCTATGAAGATCAGGGAAATTGTGGGGTAAAAAGACGAAAATAAGGGGTAATATTAGCCTAACCTAACAACCTTACCTAACCTATCCTAGTATTATAGGTGGGGTGGCAGCCCACACCCCCGCTGGTTGGGTATTAAAAATAATACTGTAAAAGATTGACGGGCGCCGAAAGAAAAAGATTGCCCAAACGATCTCCACCAGCCGAGAATCGAACTCGGTCCTCCCGGTTAGAAACCGAGCGCTAGGCTATACCAATGTCGCTACTGGTCACCCCTGCCCATCCTTCCCCCTATTTTTTTAAATCTAGGCTAGAGAACAAAACATGAAAAATAGCCTAGGCCTAAGGCTAAGGGTTCTAGCGGCTCTAGCCTGTTCCCTAGGCTAATTACCAAGAATTGCCCGCGGGCGGGCTCATACCCTACATTAACTAGCATAGGCCTAGACTAGCCTATAGCAAGCCTGATAGGCCTACAGCCTAAAGGCTTCTCCCTCAATACCTTTACCTAAGCCCATGAGCTTAGGCCTAGCTTAGCAACGGCTAAGCAACCATAGCCTAGGCCTAATCCCAAATAGGCTAAACCGTGATTGTCCAAATGTAAATATTTTCCAAAATCAGTAATACTATTACCAAAGTTGTTGTTGGTGTATTTTATATGGCAACAGTAGGCTAACACGCGCAAAATCACAAATTGGTTAATTTTTGTTTCCGTTCTTGAGCACTATGGCTACGGAAGTAGACCTAATAAACCCTCTCAGGTGCAGGTATTGAGGGGATGAGGGATAAACTTTTACAATAGCACCTCAGATCAGATGTTGTTCGGGAAGTAATGCCTTAACAACGGCACTTCCCTGAGAGGTTCTTGTAATTTTCCTTTTGTGACGTGCTCTGTTAAATTATATTGTATTTCTTTTTCTTTTTTCTCTATGTTGCATTATAATCTATTTCTTCTTATTCCAGCTCCTTCATTTTCTTGGTTATTGTTCTCCACATACCATATAACATCTTCTTCACTCGTTCCTGGTTTTCTTCTTTGAACAGTGTTATGCCCTGTTTTTCTACAGGTTTAACTTGGGTAATGTGAGTTCTAATTGACTGGGTATATAAGGCTGCATGTGTAAAGTCAGTGAAAATAGGCTATCCTAAACAGACCTCAGATGCAGAAATACCCTGAGCCGAACAGGCCAAGTGGGATATCTCTATTGGTCTAACTGGTAAGGTGCCTGCCTCACACCCAAGGGTCGAGAGTTCGTGCCCCCACCAGGGCATGATATTTTCGTGAGGCTATTTCCGCATTTAACGAAGTTTAGGTGTGCTGGTTAAAATTGTTCAGATGGTTGAGAGTAAGATCGGAGCTCCATAAATCCTCTTTCGGGTATGGTGTAAAAACCGATCCCCACACATGCACAATACAAGATATGAGGAATAGAGAACACAAAGAAACACATGGTAGCAAGTTACACGATCACGTTTATTTATATACCACTGCAGAATACTCGTGTAAGACAATATAATAGAATCGAACAACACTAGCATAAGTGGATCTGGATGGAGCCTAGTCTCCCACTTCCAACGTTCAGGTATTAATCTTCTGATCACTGGCTTTAATTCAACAGGTTTATATACCGAAGACCATCAATGTTACTTATAGAATCATACTCACTGTTAGATTTCTTACTGGTAGCTCTGGTGCACAAGTAGTAGTTCACAGACTAGATTAGACACGCGTATTTTAGAGCACGGGAATTCTAGTAACCTCAGGGGGTACTGATCTAAGTTTTATATTCTTGTCTCAGAAATACATAGAACGCAAATCAGTGGGCGAACATTCAGATATCACTAGGGTTTCCTTCTAGGTAATAATATCTGGATATATGGTTGATTACGAGTTAGTATCACCTGTTAATTATTGAACACTGATACGCTTAGCACTTCCTAATTGAATGGTTATATGAATTATACTGGGGCAAAGAGATAGCCACTTCGTAGAAATATTAATTAGTGAATCTCTAAACAGCACAGTAATATGTAGTACTGCTAAAGGGAATCTTGGGTAGTATCTGATGGGTCTGGTCCTGGTTATCTTGCGTCCATGATGTTGGGGGCTAACGACTGGTTCCGCGGCCGTCCAGGGGGTCCATATGTGTGAAGTTCTCAAATACGTGGGCAGGTCCTTCTATCCGAATCTGCCACAGAGTCTGCCGGCTCTGGAATCTCACTCCGGAACAACACAAGGGCAGAGCTAGAAGTTAACTGCAGGGTAGTGACCCCTGGTTGGTGTCTAGCTTTCAACTGATTTGACTGGGGGCGGGAGCTAGATTTATAGGCTCGGTTCTGGACCCTGTAGACAGTAGGGATCTCGAGTCTTATGGACTTATTTGAGCTCTCAATAGATATGGGGACTAGGTAAGATGGTATTTACTGTTGTGGCACATGGCTATAGGAAGCCTTTATATTTTCATATAACTGAGCCTTAGTAAGAGGTACTATTTTGGCTATACTGGAAGTATTTAGGGGAGAGAGACTGGATCTACTTTGCGAGGAGGATGGGGACAGCTGTGATAGGAGCGTCTCTCTTAGATTGTTCAATCTTCATTCTATGGTATAGCTGAGGTGCTAATTTAGTGATCAGAGCATGCAAGAAAGGTAAATGGTTTATTGTGAGTTAATAGAGGTTAGTAAAGGTGTTAGTCATGCATGGTTAGTTCATTGATAGGAAGAATTCCTGTGCTACCTGGCAATGACTCGGAAGTCAAAACAGGGGCCAGGTATACCTCCGCGGGGGTGGGGGTCTCCCTCCTCGGGTGGGCAAAAAGGGGGAGCTGGGCGCCCTCTCTCTGTGATAGTCGTCCGGCGGCTGTGGCTAGGGGCTTGCCATATCACCAGTGTTTGTAATAACCCTCCGTGTATGAGACAGATGTGGGCGTCCTTAATACCAAAACCGAAGGTGCCTTAGCTAGCTGGTTTTACTCGGCTGGTTGTTAATTGTAGGGTTTGCTGGATGTGGTGGAGACTGGGTTGCTAACTCTGCCACATTTATCTGGAAGTATGGCAATAGAAGTTAGTTACTGGCGAGGCGGCTAGCCTCGCACCGACGACCATTGGGTGCAGGGTTGTGAATGGGTTGTAAGAGAATAGATGGCATGCAAGGGGCTAGTAAAGTTCTAATATTGTTCTGGCCTACTAAGTGAAGGTAGGCTGGATAGGAGTATATATATAGAAGGTTGGAGAGCGTTAGCAACGGACAATTCAAGGATCTTCAAGAGGTATGAGAGAGAGGCTAGGTCGGACAAGAGTAGAGAAGTGCGGGGTCTTATAATGAGAGGGGAGGAGTGCAGGGGGGCTATAGGGGAATTTGACCCTAAGGTCTCTGGGCGTGGGGGTGGCATTAGGCTGCAGTTGATATGGAAGTTTGAAAAGGCAGTAGAATACGTTAGCCAAATGCTACCGGGGAATGCAACTATGGGGTGGTATATGAGTCTGGAAAAGATAGAGTTATGTGATCAGTCCGAGGGGTTATGGATACTATTAGTTGGCCCTGGGAACTGCGTTTTCTATTAAATATAAATATACCAACAACAGCGGCAGTTCGTAGGGGTACTTAGTTATTGTTTCGGGGTACTTATGACAGATACTGGTAACCAGGTTATCTTATACAATCTCTGGTTGGGGTAAGAGGTGTATGACACGAAGTAAATTGGCGTAGTGTGGACTGTGGATACGAAGGAGGCAAGGGGAAGACGTATGACAATTGTGGAAAAGTAAATGGAAAAAGGTGAACACAATGGCAGATAAAAATACTTAACCTAAGGATTGAATACATAGATTTATGGGGCGATGGGTCTTCAGAAGCTTAGTCTGGCAAGACAAGATGTTCGGGAATGTTAATATTAATACTTAAAACTAAGGATTGCATACATCGATGAACGACGACATTATAGTCGTCGTCCTAATAAGGTGATGAAACCTGGTTGATCTGTACTTGGCACAATACGACACAAGGACAGTGCCGCTATGTCGTATCAATGCTGGTGGCAGTTAATATTATAGACTTAGTTACTAGAGGAACAATGCAAGGGGCGACTGAGCACGGGTTACATATATCTATACTCGTCATGGGAAATGATATACGAGGTCTAGGGACAAGCGTGGGTGTTTTAACTTCTAAGTTATATAACATCTACTTCTCGGATGTAAGAACATACATAGATATAATTATGGCTGTCTGATGTGTTGGCATTGGCTCAACGTCGGGACAGGGCATGGGTGTTTTTTAATATGAATGTATATTCCTGTTCATCATCTTTGTAGTTAGGAGTGTAGGACACGAGGGGTAGTGTACGTGAGGTGTGGAAAATGGTCAGTTTAGAAAAGGTAGGTGGGTGCGGCCTGGAGCTGCTTAGCCCTGCGGGCTTGGGCCTGTCTGAAATGGCTGGCTCGGTCAGCTGGTCCTTTCGTTCTGTGGACCTTTCCTTTGGGTGTTTCTGTGTGGTGTTCGTTCGTGGCTTCTGTGGTGGGCTTCTCGTTCTGGGGCATTTTAAACAGTAGATTTCCTATCACTTGATTTTCCTCCTCAACGTAAGGTTGTTGTAGCGCTGTTTCCTTTACTCTCTCCTCTATATATATAGGGCACCATAAAATAAAGTGTTTGATGTCCTCTATCTCAGCATTACATAGTAAGCATTTTATATCTCCTCCTACATGCCTGTTCCTGTCTCTTAAATTTAAATTATTCGTTCTACACCTATATAATATGACTGAAGCTTCTGTATTATCATAAAGTTCTTCTTCTCCCTTTATTTCTGATTTAAAAGCCCTGTATATTTCTAAACTGCTTTTCTCCCCTAGCTCTTCCTGCCATTTCCTTGTATCCCAATTTTTAACTTTCTTCTTAATTTTTTCCTTCAGTATACTCGCTAAATCTGTTTCTCCTAAATTTAAATTTTTTATATATTTTCTAATTTCCATTGTCCATGGATCTTTTTTGTTGTTTAATTTTTCTTCTGTTATTCTTCTAAGTAAATCATTACTGTCTTCTCTTAAATATTTTAAATATTTTATACTTCCTTCCATTGTGGATGCTCCTATCTCCCCTCTCAGGGTCACTTTTTGTGCATATCTCGGTGCCCCTAATATTTGTCTAAATACCCTATTTTCAATATTTTGTAACTTGTTTATTTCTGTTTTTGTAAATCCTATTATGCTTGAGCCATACAGGACCGACGGGAGCACCACACTCTTCCAGTATGTTTTACCAATTAGAATTTTGTTGCAGCTTTGTGCTATTACCGGATAGGTCATATTAGCCATTCTATTCGCTTTTCCTATTGCCTCAGATTTCTGGTCTTTGAAACAATTTCTAGTATCATTTACTTTTATTCCTAAATACTTAATCTGCTTAACTACTTCTATTTCTTTGATATTGTTTGGTTTCTCCTTCATATTAAATATTAATATATGACTTTTATTTTTATTTATGTTTAGCCCACATTCATTTCCTATTTTAATTAGATCTTCTATTGCTTTTTCAGCCTCTTTTATTGTATGTGCCATAAGTAGACCATCGTCAGCATAGAATAGCGCCTTTATTTAAAAAAAACTCATCTGTGAATCCTCCTTCTTTTTCCAAGTTTTTTATAATTTCATAAGTTAAAAGTTTAAAAAGTGTGGTAGATCCCGTGCAGCCCTGTCTAATGCCACTAGTGACTTGAATCTGTGTTTCATTTGTATAACCTTTATTTATAATTGTGCTGTCATCAATATAAACTTTACTTATTACATTAATTATATCTGAATTTATATTATAGTCCTTTACCACTTCAATCATCTTCTCTCTTCTTACTGAATCGTACGCTTTAGAAAAATCAATAGAGATGACAATTAGTGGTTTCTTTAGTTCAAAAGCTCTCTGTATACAGTACTTCAAGATAAAGGTTATTTTCTATTCTGCCTTTACTTGTGAATCCACTTTGAGTCTCTCTAACCTCTTTATTATATGTTACATGTTCTTCTATTTTATTTGTAATTGCAGTTGTCATAAATAATTTATTTGTTAGTAGTCTTGGCAAATCCAACGTCAAGGCTATTAACCTAATTGCAATGACGACTTGTCTATTTTGACTGCTATGTCGTCATTCCAACCGCGGTTAAAAAGAAAACGTCTAGAGTCTACTCCTTATCTTGCTCTAGGAGACGTTGTACATTAACCAAAACTACCACCGAAGGTGAAAAAAGTATAGAAGAGAAGAAAAAGGGGTTTACCTTAGTTACCGCTCAAGGCCCATCCCGTGTTCCGTCATGCGCCGATCCCTGTCGAACGTGCGCATGAGCGACCCTCTCTTGTTATCATTTTTTCACGCGTCGCCATTGTTGAGTCCGCTTTTGTTGTGCTCCTTCAATTCACCCTGTTTTAGGTTCGTTTCGGCTTTTCTGGCCTTCTTTTTGTTAGACAGATGTTACGTGATCTAGGACACACGTAAATGGGCTCCTCAGTGTGTTTAATGGAGACGCGTGTGGAAATAGCTACCGAAGGTACGGGGGCGCCTGGCGTTCCTCGTATGTGTTTTTCATTCCTTTCTCTTTTCATATTCTTTTTTCCTGTTAGTCTGGGCATAGTTTAGCTTATTTTAGCCTAGCTTGTTTCTCATTCAGGAATTGCTATGCCCTATGAGTTTTCATATTTTCATAGCCTAGGTGTACAGTTGGTTCACAATCTGAGATTTCGTGGTGGCGGTGCTGTTTGTAGGGTTTGTGTCGGCCGCATTATTAGCGTTATTCCCGAGTCCCCCCTTTCGAGCCTTCACTGTGTCTCAAGGGCCTGGGCGCTTGGTGGTTCGTGATATCCAGGGGTACCCCACGGGGGCCTCTCCCTCACACCACAGGGTTTTTCGCCCCTGACACATTCTCTCCTCACGGCTAGGCCACCCTTTTTCTCGCCAGTTTCATTTACTGGTTTTTGTGTTCCCTTACTGTTTTCACCTCCATCCTTTCATTCCCTTTTGCCCAATCCTGGGGTACCCTACGGGGGCCCCTGTTTGTGCCAAACCACCCTTCCTGCCACTTCTCCTCATGGGCTTTGCTCTATCTCTGTGGGTGGGGTGGTTCCTGGGGGATGTGCCTCCTCTCCCCTGGTGTGTCTTCCTTGCCTCTCCCTTGACCGGTTGAGTCAGGATATTATCAAGGAAGACACTGCTCAGCTTGATGGCCATCGTCGCTTGGAGTCATAAGGAGTTGACGCTTTTTTCTGGGCCTGTGTTGGTATTCCCTAGACGCTCCTCTCGCTTTTTCGGCGCCGGACCATCTCGGCCGGTCCCGCAAATTTGCGGAGTGCTCGATTCGGTCCACGGACGATTCGGCCCCCCGCAAATTTGCGGAGATCGCTGGGGGGTCTCGCGGTGAGGCGGGAGGGTTGTGTCGGTACGGTTATGCCTCCATTGGCCCGCAAATTTGCGGTTATAGTTGGCTTTCCCGGTGACCCTTTTTTGTGTCATCTTGTTGCCTGGTACTATATTGGTGTATGCACTTGCCTGGTGTTATGGACCCTGCATGTGAGGTGTTGAGTGGTGGTTAACACTTTCTCCATCTTTGCAGGTTCTGCTTGTGCTCTTCCGCCTCACCCGCCCTCCTCACCTCCATCGGTGCTCCCGGTTTAGAGTGAGTACGACTTCCAGTTTGCATGTGTGTTCCTGTTTACCCATGCTCATTCCCTGGTTTTTATTGGACATTATCTTCACTTACTCCGTCAACGTGCTGCTTATGGTGTGTGTTCTTCCATTGCAGGGGGGATGCCTTGCTTTCGCCAGGGCTGTGGCTCCCCGTGCTTGGACTGCCACAGGTCCTGCTTACGGCACTCTCAATGTGTGTCCTCTACGGCCTACCTCCCGGCTTTGTGTGGCCCGTGTATGGACCTGGTGGATGTGGTGGACCATCACCCTGGTTCCTCTGACGCGGCAGTGGCCTCTGCATCCCTTCAGTCTGTGTGGGCGGTGGTCTCCCACCACATCAGGACTGTGGGCCACCGTTCCCCGGCCTTTGTTGACGACCGGATCCGCGTCGCCCTGGGCATCCCTGACCCGTCTGGGGGCCGTTTACCTGACCCTCTCCCTGCTCGGGCCCTCCTCCCTGAGTCCCGTGGTCGGTCGTCACATCGTCGGGTGGATCCCCAGCTCCGTCCACGCTCTCGCTCTCCTCGTCGCTCGTCCTCTACTGCCCCTCCTCGTCCTCCTGCTCACCTTGACTCCGCCGTTCGCCCTCGTCATGGTTCTCGCCCTGAGGCCGGGGTTAGCGTCTCTGCCCCTGTACGCCCTCCCCTGGCCTCTCCGGATAGGGGCTCTACTACCTTCCGCCCGCTTCCCCTGCACAAAAGACGTCCTCTTCATTTGTCCTCTACGCGCGCGGATGTTCATGCTGTAGCTGGCCCTCTGCTCCCTCCTTCTACTCTGTCCAGGAGGGTCCGCCAGGATGTAGTTGCTTCTCCTCCTACTTCTCCTGCTTCGGTGCCTCTTCTTCCTTCTAGGTCTCGTCCCAAGGTGGAGGTTCCTCCCTCCTCCGCCTCGGTGTCGGGCCGCCCTGTTCTCTCAGCCCCGGGGATCCTTGCTCTGTTTCCCCCCGCGGCTCCTTCTGACCTTTCACCCGGCCAGCCTTCCCCCTCCCGTCATCCTGCTCCTCTTCCTTCTTCTATTCCTGATCTTCGCTTGCCGGCTCCCCTTGAGGGTACCCCGCCGCTTGACTCGGTAGAGTATAGCGAGGCTTCGGGGTCCCCTTTCTCGGGGGCTGATGTGTCGCTGGAAGAGGGGGATGGTGATGTTTCCCCCTCGGGCGTTAGTGATCGGGAACGAGACCCTCAGGACCGCCACGGCCGTCGTCGCTCGCCTTCTTTGGGCCGCGACGCTGCTGTTTCGTGTCATGGGTCTCGCTCTCGCTCACGCTCGCCCCTGCAGGCCGAACTATCTTCGGGGGGGTCGCCTCTCTCGGATCGATTTTCGGCTATGCAGGGGTGGGTTGTGTCACACTTCGACGCGCGCTTGGAGGCAATGCAAGAATCCCTCTTATCGCGCTTCTTGGCGGTGACACAACCTCAGCGCCTCACCCAACCTACCCCTGCTTTGGTCCCCCTCCCCTCTGCGGTGGACCACATTCCTTCTCGCCCTGCTTCTCCGCCTGCCCGGTCGTCGGCTAGTACTGCTCCTGCCCTGGCTCAGGTGGTTGCCCCTACTGTCTCACATGCGGGGGTCCTCCGTCTGCTAGGGCAGGGTCCGCGCTTGCCCCCCATCCAAAAGGCCAAGGTCCCGTCGCGGACTATGCCGCTCCTCTATGGCTCCTTGGCTGTTTGGAAGGGGGTGCAGGCCTCCCACCCGGAGCGTGCTACCGACTTCCCGTCAGGTGAGAGGGCCCTACCTTTGGACTGGTCGGTCCAAATAAATGATAAGATGCAGTTCAGGGCGATCAGGGTGGATGGTCAGGTGGCCGACGTGGAGGTGCGGGCGTACCCGACAAGGACTGACCTTCAGTACTTTTCGGTGAAGCCCAAGCCCCCGTCTGCTCCTCGTACTAAGCTCTGGTCAGACTTCAGCCGCCAGGACATCCTTCAGGATGTTCAGTCCCTGGCTGTGTTAACGGGACTGTCCTCCTATGGGACGGGTTTGTGCGACGACGGTAAGCCTGGCTTAGCCGTCGTGCTCGATAACCCTCTCCCATTGGAGGCCTGGTTTGCTGAGGCCTTAGACTTTGCCAACCGTTCCGTCGACAGATCTATTTCAGTCCCTCCCCCAGAGTCGTCACTGCTTTTGCCTCCTCTGGTATCTGTCGGCGGATTGGATGGCAAGTTCTGGTCCTGGATTAGCGCTCCCAAACTTGAAATTTGTGCTATTGCTAACCTGTTCTTCTCCCACCCAGATAAGTCCTCTGTCGACAGGGATTTTACCTTGCGGCAGAGGGTGGCGAACTTATTGTCTTGTCTTCTAGGTTCCCTCCAGACGTCTGTTCACCACCTGCGACTTATCGAGGCGACTGCACCTGGCGATCTTCGCGAGGGTTTGGACCACGTTCGGCGGATCCACCTTCAGCTCGCGGTGTCTTTGGTTCCCGAGCTGAAGGCGGTTTTGTGCGAGGCAACTCGACAACGCCAGACGGTAAGGTCCTCGTTCTGCCGGAGAGCCCCTTTGGATATTCGTCAGGGTCTGTTATACTCTGAGCTATATACATCGGGGCTTTTTGCGCATGATGCTTGGGAACGCTACGCTTCTCTGTCAGCGGACCCTGCTTACGACACGCAAAGACGCGCTGTGTCGCGACCAGGGTCTTCGCAGTCCCGTCCTTCTGCCGGTCCCCTTCGGGGTGCTGCCGCCACTGCTGCCGCCAAGAAAGGGCGCAGGAAAGGGAAGTTGCCGGCCAGAGCGTCGGTTCCGCCTCGCACTTCTGCTCCTGCTCCCTTTCATCCCCGCCGAGAAGGGGCTGGCCAGCCTTCCACTTCCGGCCGCACTTCGACGGGGTCAGACGCACGACGGACAGGGGATGGGGTGACCCGCCCTTTTCGGCGAGGTGGGGGGGGTAGGGGTGGTCAACGTGGCTCTTATGACCGCAGGGACCGTACCGGGGGACCCTCCACGTCAAAAAATTTGTAGGTTCTCCAGGTCGGTCTCCTCCTTGTTCTCCTTCTCGCCTCGCAGAAAGGGTCGCTCACCTCATCTCGGGGGCTCCCACAGGTTATTTTCGCCCTTGCGCCCTTCGGTGGCCACGAGGGACGTGGGGGCGGAAGATTGCACGGAGGGGTCTAACCTGGAGATGGAAGTCCAGACCCCCACTCAGCTCTTGTCAACGAAGCCGGCCTGTCTCTTCGGAGGTGGCCGACGTGATTACATCCATGCACGAGCAGGGAATCGTCAAGGAGGTGAAAGCCGGTCTACCGGTTTTCCTCTCCCGTGTTTTTCTGGTACCAAAGAAGGACTGCGACGCGATGCGACCGGTGGTGGATCTGTCGGCCCTCAACGGGCACATCGTGAACACACGGTTTCGGATGCTGACGGTGCACCAGGTACGACTGGCCCTGCGACCTCTGTCGTGGGTAGTGTCGCTGGACCTCAAGGATGCGTATTGGCACGTTCCGATCCATCCTCGTTTCCAGCGATTCTTGGCCGTTCAGACTTCCGATCGTGTGTTCATGTTCGACAGACTTCCCTTCGGTCTCAACATCGCGCCGCGGATCTTCTCGAAACTGGTAAAGCAGGCTCTGGATCCTCTCCTCAGGGGCGGCCTCCAGATCCTGTTTTACTTGGACGACTGGTTGATAGTTTCAGACACCCTAGAACAGTGCGTCCGCGACACCCTCACAGTAGTTCAACACATCACACAGTTAGGGTTCAAAATCAATATTCCCAAGTCGCGCCTGACCCCGTCGCGTGTCGTGACGTGGGTAGGTCTCGAATGGGATCTGACCAACGCTACAGTGACCCAGAGTCAGCCAAACGCGTTGAAACTTCGCAGGAAGGTCTTCGCCGTGTTGCACTCGGTCTCCCTCACGAGGAGGATCTGGGACTCGTTAGTGGGTTCGCTGAATTGGGCCGCTCTGACCATTCCCTTAGGGAGGCTCAGGCTGCGCCGCCTAATACTCATGGGCAACAAGGTGTTTCCGTTGGCCCCTATGGATCGGCTCATGCCGATCCCGCGTACCATTCACAGACACTTAGGACACTGGGTTGCTCGGGGCACGCTCTCTGCGGCTGTGCCCTGGACCGCCCCCCTGCCGACGATCTGGGTAGATACAGATGCGTCGAGCGAGGTAGGGTGGGGTTACCAATCCAACCTGGGACATCAACATCACGGCAGATGGGTGGGACACACACACCTACACATCAATGCCCTCGAACTGTTGGTTCCCTTGTTCTTCCTGAGGGACCACGCGCTGGCCCTTCGGGGAAAGTCGGTGGCCTTCAGGATGGACAATCAGACAGCTGTCCACTGTATCCAAAAGCAGGGGTCCTCCAGGTCTTTGACTCTGTTGGGGATCTCAGAGAAGTTGTTCTTCCTCGCGAACCGACACAACATCTCCCTGCACGCCTCCTACCTGCCCGGGACTGCCAACCTGTGGGCGGACGCCCTGTCGCGAGGACAGGGCGTTCTTGTAGAATGGGCGATGAAACAGACTGTATTCGACGACCTCGCAGCTTCCTGGGGTGTTCCGGAGGTCGACTTGTTCGCATCGACGGAGACGCGCAAGTTGCCTCAGTACCTATCCCTCCGGACTCGCACTCCGGAGGGGGGTCCGGACGCTTTCATGGAAGACTGGAACAGGTGGCAGTCGATATACATATTTCCGCCACCAGACGCACTGTTGATGTGCAAAGTCCTCGCGCGGCTGCGGCTGTACCGCGGCAGAGTCTGGCTAATAGCGCCTCTGTGGCCAGCCCAGGCTTGGTACTCCCAGTTGAAGCGGTGGTGCCCGAGTCCGGTCCCTCTCCCTCTCTCAAACTTCCACTTGAGCCAGGTTGGCGACCTGCGGACCTCGTTGGCCTTCGCATCGTGGATGTTCGTGAGGCACGGTGGCTCCCAGTCCACGGACGGGACCTGACTGACTTCCTGAAGCGTTCATGGACGTCTTCGACTTGGGGGACTTACGAGTCCCACTGGAGGTCTTTTACTAGGTGGATACAGGACACTCACCAGACTGTTAGCTCTCCTTCCCTCGTCCTACACTACTTGTTTCACCTCTTCCGTACACGTCGCTCTCAAGTCAACACTATACGTAACCACTTGTCTGCCATCCGGGAGGTCTTTGAGTCCGTCACTGGGCTGGTCGTTCCACCGAAGGAGCTGGATTCCTTCATGAAGGCTGCCTTCAGGGAGCGACCGCCTCCGCGCCAGATCCCTCCTCAGTGGGATCTGGGGCGTGCTCTGGACCTTCTGGCTTCACACACATATACACGGGACACTACACCGGTTCAGTTGCTCGAGCGTACACTCTTCCTTGTCGCTCTGGCCACTGGGGATAGGGTGTCTGAACTAGCTGCCATGTCGCGGTCCCAGGAATGCATGCGATTCTCCCCGTCCTTGAATGTCGTCACGTTAGCCCCCTCCCCTCATTTTGTTGCCAAGAATGAGAGAGAGACCCACGTTTTCAAGCCTTTCACCATCCAGGCTTTAAAGCGTGGGCATACTCACCATGTGTTGTGCCCGGTGCAGGCCTTGCACTCCTATGTTGAGTCTGTGGCTCCGACTTCGGGTACTGCTGTGTGGGTGTCTCCTCGGACTGGTAGGAGGCTCTCGAAGGTACAGATAGGACGCCACATTTGTCGGGTCATTCGTGCCAGTAACCCTGCTTGTCGGGGTTCTGCGCACGATGTGCGATCCTTTGCTGCCTCCTTACGGTTCCTGCAGACTCGTTCGTTGCCTGACGTTGCCTCGGCGGGTTTGTGGTCTTCTGTCCATACCTTCGTCTCCTCCTACCTCTCCATGTCCATTGTTAGACCCCCTCGGCCTGTGATAGCTCTCGGGAGTCGTGTTTCCTAGGGCTCTCGCGAAGTTGCCTGGTCTTCCCCCCTCGTCACTCTTTCTTTTCCTTTGTTTTATTTCGAAAAGGGGAGGGAGGGAAGTACGGGTTTGCAACACTGGATTACAAGTTTGGGGTTATGTTATATGTATACAGTACATAAGTGTTTTTGCCTCATTGATAATTGTGGTTCATATTGGGAGGTTTGACGTACCGTCAAACCTCCCAATATGATACATCTGTAAGTGCCAATGGTCTTAATTCATTCACCTTTGGTTTACTTATTTTTGGTATCATCACGGTCTTTGATTTTTTCCAAACTTCTGGTATTATGCTAGTATCTAAGATTCTATTAAAGCAGCTTGTCAGTTTCTTTAAACATATATCACTTTGAATAATAGCTTTATAAAACTCAGGTTTTAATGAATCCAACCCAGCTGCTTTCCTGTTTTTTAACTTCTTCAAACTCTTTTTAACTTCTATAGTTATTTTGGGTCTATCCATATATTTAATATAATTATCAATCTTAAAAGCCATATCCATGTGCTCCGTTAACTCTTCTGTTACTGTTAGTGTTACTGTATGGATACCGGTACTATAGTTATGGTCTTCAACTACTGGTACTCCTATTCTTATTTTTCTTACTTCCCCCCCTTGTCTGTCTTGCATTTCTCTCTCCCTATCTTCTCTATATTGATTCTGAATATCTTGATTCCATACTTCGTCAATCTTATTCTCATGCATTTTATATATATTGCTCCAGAAATTCTTTAAATCCTCAGCTGCTTCTACATCTGTTAATTGCCTCCCTTGATCATTATAAATTTTTAATTCATTCTTCTGGCTTACATTTTTATTTCTTAGTTTATTTATATGTGTCCACATATTTTTACTTGTATCCCCACTATCTTTTATTTCTTTAGTTAGGTTTTTCTCATGTGCATAGATAGCTTCCCTAACTTCCTTTTGTACTTTACCTTTTTGTTTTATATATAAAGTTTTATATCTTTCTTCTTCGTCTCTGTCTTTTGCGTTCCTCCTTCTTCTGTTATACTGTCTCCTCTTTTTAATTCCTTGTCTTATACTGTCATTTATCCATGGTGCCTCTGTTTTAGTTTTATCCTTCCCTATTCTTCTTCTGTATGTAGTTTTAAGTTTATCATCTGCTACCTCCTTCATAGTTTGGTTGAATATTTGTATATCATTGCTTTCACTATTTAACAATCGTCTTTCCAGTTCTGTTATATATTTTGACAAAGACTCATTATCTGTTTTGTAATATTATCTTGTTTCCCACTTCTTCCTGTTAAAACCTTTGCCTTTACCTGTACTCCCTTTGCAGTCAAAATCTACCTGTATCATATTGTGAGCTGTCAAATCAAACATTTCCTGTTTCTCATCTATTTTCATTTTTCGGAAGTCAACATAAATTTTATTTGAAATGAAAACATAATCTATTGTACTGTATTGTTCATTTCTCCTCCATGTCACTTCCCCTTCACATCCTGGGTCATCATTTAACATGATTAATTTATATTTCTCCATCCACTCAAGTATAATTTTACCATTTCTATTAAGTTTTTGCTTTCCCTTAAACCCGACATGTGCGTTTAAGTCTCCAAGTACAATAATGCTATCCTCTTCTAACTTATCCAAATGAATCTCAATTTCTCTCTTAATTTCAGAGTTTCTTCCCTCATCTTTTACTGATAAATAAACTAGAAATATATGAGTTTCCTTTCCATATATATTATAAAATGCCCCAGAACGAGAAGCCCACCACAGAAGCCACGAACGAACACCACACAGAAACACCCAAAGGAAAGGTCCACAGAACGAAAGGACCAGCTGACCGAGCCAGCCAATTCAGACAGGCCCAAGCCCGCAGGGCTAAGCAGCTCCAGGCCGCACCCACCTACCTTTTCTAAACTGACCATTTTCCACACCTCACGTACACTACCCCCCTCGTGTCCTACACTCCTAACTACAAAGATGATGAACAGGAATATACATTCATATTAAAAACACCCATGCCCTGTCCCGACGTTGAGCCAATGCCAACACATCAGACAGCCATAATTATATCTATGTATGTTCTTACATCCGAGAAGTAGATGTTATATATCTTAGAAGTTAAAACACCCACGCCTGTCCCTAGAGCTTGTATATAATTTCCCATGACGAGTATAGATATATGTAACCCGTGCTCAGTCGCCCCCTTGCATTGTTCCTCTAGTAACTAAGTGTCTCTAATATTAACTGCCACCAGTATTGATACGACATAGCGGCACTGTCCTTGTGTCGTATTGTGCCAAGTACAGATCAACCAGGTTTCATCACCTTATTAGGACGACGACTATAATGTCATCGTTCATCGATGTATGCAATCCTTAGTTTAAGTATTAATATTAACATTCCCTAACATCTTGTCTTGCCAGACTAAGCTTCTGAAGACCCATCGCCCCATAAATCTATGTATTCAATCCTTAGGTTAAGTATTTTTATCCGCCATTGTGTTCACCTTTTTCCATTTACTTTTCCACAATTGTCATACGTCTTCCCCTTGCCTCCTTCGTATCCACAGTCCACACTACGCCAATTTACTTCGTGTCATACACCTCTTACCCCAACCAGAGATTGTATAAGATAACCTGGTTACCAGTATCTGTCATAAGTACCCCGAAACAATAACTAAGTACCCCTACGAACTGCCGCTGTTGTTGGTATATTTATATTTAATAGAAAACGCAGTTCCCAGGGCCAACTAATAGTATCCATAACCCCTCGGACTGATCACATAACTCTATCTTTTCCAGACTCATATACTACCCCATAGTTGCATTCCCCGGTAGCATTTGGCTAACGTATTCTACTGCCTTTTCAAACTTCCATATCAACTGCAGCCTAATGCCACCCCCACGCCCAGACCTTAGGGTCAAATTCCCCTATAGCCCCCCTGCACTCCTCCCCTCTCATTATAAGACCCCGCACTTCTCTACTCTTGTCCGACCTAGCCTCTCTCTCATACCTCTTGAAGATCCTTGAATTGTCCGTTGCTAACGCTCTCCAACCTTTTATATATATACTCCTATCCAGCCTACCTTCACTTAGTAGGCCAGAACAACATTAGAACTTTACTAGCCCCTTGCATGCCATCTATTCTCTTACAACCCATTCACAACCCTGCACCCAATGGTCGTCGGTGCAAGGCTAGCCGCCTCGCCAGTAACTAACTTCTATTGCCATACTTCCAGATAAATGTGGCAGAGTTAGCAACCCAGTCTCCACCACATCCAGCAAACCCTACAATTAACAACCAGCCGAGTAAAACCAGCTAGCTAAGGCACCTTCGGTTTTGGTATTAAGGACACCCACATCTGTCTCATACACAGAGGCTTATTACGAACACTGGTGATATGGCAAGCCCCTAGCCACAGCCGCCGGACGACTATCACAGAGAGAGGGCGCCCAGCTCCCCCTTTTTGCCCACCCGAGGAGGGAGACCCCCACCCCCGCGGAGGTATACCTGGCCCCTGTTTTGACTTCCGAGTCATTGCCAGGTAGCACAGGAATTCTTCCTATCAATGAACTAACCATGCATGACTAACACCTTTACTAACCTCTATTAACTCACAATAAACCATTTACCTTTCTTGCATGCTCTGATCACTAAATTAGCACCTCAGCTATACCATAGAATGAAGATTGAACAATCTAAGAGAGACGCTCCTATCACAGCTGTCCCCATCCTCCTCGCAAAGTAGATCCAGTCTCTCTCCCCTAAATACTTCCCGTATAGCCAAAATAGTACCTCTTACTAAGGCTCAGTTATATGAAAATATAAAGGCTTCCTATAGCCATGTGCCACAACAGTAAATACCATCTTACCTAGTCCCCATATCTATTGAGAGCTCAAATAAGTCCATAAGACTCGAGATCCCTACTGTCTACAGGGTCCAGAACCGAGCCTATAAATCTAGCTCCCGCCCCCAGTCAAATCAGTTGAAAGCTAGACACCAACCAGGGGTCACTACCCTGCAGTTAACTTCTAGCTCTGCCCTTGTGTTGTTCCGGAGTGAGATTCCAGAGCCGGCAGACTCCGTGGCAGATTCGGATAGAAGGACCTGCCCACGTATTTGAGAACTTCACACATATGGACCCCCTGGACGGCCGCGGAACCAGTCGTTAGCCCCCAACATCATGGACGCAAGATAACCAGGACCAGACCCATCAGATAGTACCCAAGATTCCCTTTAGCAGTACTACATATTACTGTGCTGTTTAGAGATTCACTAATTAATATTTCTATGAAGTGGCTATCTCTTTGCCCCAGTATAATTCATATAACCATTCAATTAGGAAGTGCTAAGCGTATCAGTGTTCAATAATTAACAGGCGATACTAACTCTCGTAATCAACCATATATCCAGATATTATTACCTAGAAGGAAACCCTAGTGATATCTGAATGTTCGCCCACTGATTTGCGTTCTATGTATTTCTGAGACAAGAATATAAAACTTAGATCAGTACCCCCTGAGGTTACTAGAATTCCCGTGCTCTAAAATACGCGTGTCTAATCTAGTCTGAAGTACTACTTGTGCATCAGAGCTACCAGTAATAAATCTAACAGTGAATATGATTCTATAAGTAACATTGATGGTCTTCGGTATATAAACCTGTTGAATTAAAGCCAGTGATCAGAAGATTAATACCTGAACGTTGGAAGTGGGAGACTAGGCTCCATCCAGATCCACTTATACTAGTGTAGTTCGATTCTATTATATTGTCTTACACGAGTATTCTGCAGTGGTATATAAATAAACGTGATCGTGTAACTTGCTACCATGTGTTTCTTTGTGTTCTCTATTCCTCATATCTTGTATTGTGCATGCAGCCTTATATACCCAGTCAGTTAGAACTCACATTACCCAAGTTAAACCTGTAGAAAAACAGGGCATAACATATTACCCTTTACATACAAAAAATCTGTGTTTTTAGATTCTATTTTACTTAAATTTATTTTGTCATTTTCTTCCAATAGTAACATTATAACCCTCCTCCTTTTTTGTCTCGCATATTTTCATATACGTTAATGTTTTATCAATAAATATGTTTCTTACCTTTAATACCACAGATATCGGCGATCCAAGTAGCACAACATGCAACAAGAACAACAATAAAAACAGGTAGCACTCGCAAATACATCAACAGGGAAGCAGCATTAACGGACAATGAAAACAACAACAACAACCAACCACAGCCCGACCGCGAGTATCCCCTACCCTCTCCCGCACAAACAGCTGATCGATGCGGACCAAACCACACCTCCAGTCGTATGATAAACAGTAAGAAAAAACTATGTATAGTCTGTAATATTGGTTTCAACAATAGGAGTTCACTTTTACAATGCAACAGTTGTAATGAAATTGTTCATAACCGATGTACTTACGTTAACAGTAGAAACGAAGTTGAATGTGTTAAATGTAGGAACTCAGCTGTGCAACATCGCGAAACCATTTGTTTTATTTGTGAATCACTCATAACCCGACGTCAGAAGATCCAAAACTGTGTAAAGTGTAAACATGTAGCTCACATGAAGTGCATATCTAAGAAGACCAACAGTGAAGAACGGGAATTCCTTTGCAATAAGTGTGCCTTGCATTCATTACCGAATATTAATGTAAATGATCCAAGTATTAACAACTCAGAATCCAGCCAGGACACATTCAAAATCAAAGATGAATACAGTGTTCACCAACAAAGGGCTCCATCTTATCCACATTAACGCCAGATCAATGTACCATAAATTGTCAGAAATAAACTTGTTAGCTAATAAGGCCAAAGCTTCAATAATTGCAATCACAGAAACCTGGCTGGATTCAAGTATAAACGATGGTGAAATAAACATTCAAGGTTTCAACATGGTTAGGAATGATCGCAATAGGCATGGGGGAGGAGTATGTCTGTATGTAAAAAACAACCTCACACACACAACTAGGACCGACCTCCATGTAGAAAATCACGAAGCTCTGTGGATCGACCTACACCTGCCGAGGACAAAACCCATCACAATTGGGGTATGCTATAGGCCACCAGCCGACACACAATTCTTGACCAAATTTGAACGAACTTTGTCATCGCTAGACCCTCGGAATGAATCCATCATACTAGGGGATTTTAAGCTGTGTTACAAACAACGAAATGATAGGCTTGTACGAGAATATAGGCATATACTGACAATGCACAATCACAAACAACTCATCACAACCCCCACACGTATCTGAGAACACTGCCACAATATTAGACCACATAAACTGTAACAGAGAGGACAAAATATCCCAATCAGGGGTTATACAGACTGGGATAAGTGATCACTTCGTCACATATTGCACACGGAAAACCACAAAAATTACCCTAGAGAATCACAAGGTTATCAAAACAAGGTCACTCAGAAACTACAATAAGGAAACATTTCTGGACATTTTATGGAATACAGACTGGTCTCCAGTGTTTGGAAGTACAAACGTTAATGACGCATGGGTTGGCTTCAGAACCATCATCACAAACATCCTAGACGAAATAGCTCCTCTGAAAGACATACGAATTAAAGCAAGGTCAGACCCATGGATCAACAATGACATACTACACCATCTGGAACACAGAGACAATCTGTTAAAAAGGCTAGCGAAACATAGACAGGATCAAGGTCTGAAACATGAGTTCAACAGGGCCAGGAATAAACTAAGTAGGAAAATGAAATCAGCGAAAACTAATTATTTTCACAATAAGGCAGAGGAATATCAGAATAACCCAAAGAAACTATGGAGGCACCTAAAAACAACAGGCTACAGCAACAAGACAAGGGATTCGTCTAACACTAATATTGCTCTCACCATTAATGATCAGGTTTGCCACGATAAACGACAAATTTCAACTTACTTCAACTCCTTCACTTCCATAGCAAACACACTTGCACAGAACCTACCTCAACCTCTCAATAAATACACGACAACAACGGCCACCTTTCGTAATTTCTACAGAGATAAAGACATACACCCGAACACATTTAGATTGCAAAATGTTACACCAAAATACACTTTTGACGAGCTGTCTAACCTAAATGTACATAAGAGCACAGGACCAGACAAAATTCCTGCCAAATTTCTACGAGATGGAGCCATTGGTATAGCAGGCCCCCTAACCCACATCATCAACTTGTCAATTAACACCAACACAGTACCTGCTGAACTGAAGGAAGCTATTGTAACCCCTCTATTCAAGAAAGGAAATAAACTAGAAGTTGGCAACTACAGACCAGTTAGCATATTATGTATTGTATCTAAAATCCTTGAAAGAGCGGTATACACCCAAATTGAACACTACCTCAAACAAAATTATCTATTCTATAAGTTTCAATCAGGTTTCAGATGCATGTACTCGACAGACTCCTGTCTCATCCACTTAACGGATCACATTCGTAAAGAAATGTCTAAAGGTAACTACACCGGTATGGTTCTTCTTGATCTACAAAAAGCGTTTGACACAGTAGACCATGATATCCTATGTAATAAACTACAAGCAATGGGCATAGGGTCTGTGAACTGGTTTAAATCTTATCTTAGTGGTAGAACCCAAAGAGTCAAAATTGATGATAATATATCTGATCCTATGCCAATTAACTGTGGGGTCCCACAGGGAAGCATCCTTGGTCCCTTACTCTTTCTCTGTTATGTGAACGACATGGAACTGAGCGTCTCATGTAAATTATTACTGTATGCAGACGACAGCGTGCTTCTGGTTTCAGGAAAAGACCCAATAAGTATTGCCGCTTCACTTTCCAAAGAACTAGCATCATGTAGTGAATGGCTAGTGGACAATAGACTATCTCTTCACCTGGGCAAGACGGAAGCCATCTTATGTGGAACAAAACGCAAACTGAAAGACATTGTGGGCTTCTCGGTCAACTGTAATGATATTCCTATAACAACAGTGTCACAAGTTAAATATCTCGGACTGAAACTGGACGCGAGTTTGTCAGGTGAAACAATTTTGGAATCTATCCTGAGTAAGTGTAGAGCACGTATAAAATACCTGTATAGACAGGTGGGATGCTTGCCCGCGGTGACCAAAAAGACCCTCTGCCAAGCGCTTGTTCAATGTCATTTTGACTATTCTGTGTCATCCTGGTACTCTGCATCATCTAAATCAGCACAGCACAAACTTCAGGTCACTCAAAATAAAATGGTTAGGTTCATGCTGAACCTAGGACCCAGATCACATGTTGGCCAGGAACAACTTCAGTCACTAGGTATGCTCAATGTCTCTGACAGGGCCAAACAAATCAGGCTAACTAATGCCTTCAAAATTTTCTATGACAGAGCTCCAGAGTATCTAAAGAATGATTTTGTTAAAGCAAATGAGAGGAGTGGACATAATACAAGAAACAGGATGTTTAATTTTAAGGTCCCGAGAATCCAAGGACAGGGTAAGCAAACATTCTTCTTCACTGCCATCAAAGACTGGAACGACCTACCCCAGTCAGTCCGTGAAAAGAGAACACTGTATTCCTTCAGACGTAGCCTGAAGGAACACCTGAACCGGACAGCTGCGAGAAGGGAGCACCAAGCTTATGTCTACTACTAAATACGACATAAGAGATAGACAAACCAAACTGAAATGATTACTGATTACGGATTACTGATATTTACTATAGGATGTAAGGTATCTTAAAATAACCCCCTAGAAATACTTTCTCTAAAGTATCTATTTCTTTATCCTCCCCATTTCCCCAGCTAACCTAATCCCACAAGGACCCCAATGGAAATACGCCTAACGGCCTTATTGGGCTATCCTTAGTTAGAATTATGCAAGGCTGGTACATGTCATATTTATAACATACTATGTGGTACCAACTCTGTAAATTGCTAACTTAATAAATATTATTATTATTATTATTATTATTATAAATGTTTGCCTGGGCGTACGTCACATCCTCACGTGAGTACTAGTTGCAAGGGGTCGCAATTCAATATCTATTTTTGATTTGTTCTCCAATATTGAAGATTAGTTTTGACAAAGGAGTAGTCAGGTTGATTACTGGAGATCTAAACATCTCTTTAAATACATTATAAATTAATTTTAATTTCGGACGCACCACCACCTTTAAAGGAGGTACCAAAATAGGTTTGTACTCTCTGCTTACGGAAGCTTGAGAAAATGACTTGCTCGGCATAAATTAACATCCTGATGGCGTCCTTTTTAGAGGGTGTTATTAAGCTTGGGTTGGTATGGAAAGAAACGACAGGTTGGATAACAGGTTACAACTGAGCACGCTTGTTACTACGCAAAGTATTGGTGGATCAATGAGAGTTAACTTAGGAAAAGTTGACATGCAGGAAAGACGGTATTTTTCCGTCGTTAATATAAAAGTATAGAACCTGGTTGACTAACTCAAGTTCAATTGCATAACTACTTAGGTGCTAGAAACGAATCCCGGAGCATGGGGTAATATACGTTTATCTTCTTAAATGGAGAGAGAAACTAAGTGGCTTCCCTAGAGCTCTCTGGAGAGGATCGTATTCAGATTTGTCATAATTAATCATATAAAACAACAGAGATACGAAAACAGAGTAGTGTGGACTGTGAACTAGAAGGGGTGACTGATTAGATGTATAATAGGTGTGGAAAGACGGAAAGGAGGAACACAATGGTGAAGGAAAACAAAAAATACTTAACTTACGAAAACGAAATGCATGCATAATTGACGGTATTAGTCGTCGTTAAAATAAAGCGAATGAACCCTGGTTGAAATGCACGGAATACGATTCGACATGGGCAGTGCCTGTGTGTCATATCCATATCGATCGGGAAATTTCTGGTTCATATAATATCCTAGGCACTAAAACGAAACAGCTGAGCTTGGGGTCGGTGGAGTTGACATTTTTATGGCCTACCCTCTTCCAAGGGGATGGGAGGGGGTTATAGCCTCGCGCGCTTTACCCCTACGGTTCAGGTGGTGAGTGTGGTTTACTTAGGTTAGAGGATAGTGAAAGAGATACCAGAATAGGTTTGCACTCTCTGTATACTGGGGTTATAATAATAATAATAATAATAGTTCTTAAAGCTAGCGCATGCTAAGCTAGCTAAGGATAGCTCAATAAGGCCGATTAGGCGTATTTCCATTGGGGTCCTGTACTACTACCCCATCCCTTTGCTCATGAGGGATGGTAACGACTCAGTGCTTGTGAAAAATCTTTAATGCGCCGAGCGTGGGCGCGAACCCGGGCCTTCTGGGTGGAAGTCCGAGACGCTAGTCACTACACCAAGCGAGCCGCTTCGAGTCGGAACTGACTCAGCACGGAATATAAAACATCCTGATGGGCGTCATGCGAGGGGAAGGTTTGTGAAGTTGGGTTGGTAGGCCTACGGGGAGAGGAAAAAGGACAGGGTGGCTCAAAAGGTTACCACTGGGCACGCGGTCACTAAGCAGAGTATTGTGGATAAAACTTTTTCTTTAACTTAGGAATGGGTACATGCATGAGTGACATCGATCTATCTCATAATGGAGAGAGAGAGACTAGGTAGTTTTTCCTGCACTTCTCTGGAGATGACCGTATGCAAATTGGTTATTATTAATTATATAAATCAACAGATATGGATTAGTACAAGCACAGCGTTAGTTTAGTTTTCTGTGGATCGGTGGCATACATAGAAAAATGGGTTTTCATGGGGTAACAATTTTGAGGCGGTTGTACCGAGTTTGACCCGTAGCCAAACTCACGCGAAATTAATACGACGATATTGTCCGGCACGACAATTTCCTAAGCACAGACCCGCATACGAAATTGGGGATGGTCTGGGGCTTTCTTAATCAACACAGTCACCGTGGACACACACGACGCGGGTATTATAGTTTACGTCGTCTAAAATTAGGGGGCAGGGTTGCTACATAATTAAATACATGACTGACCTAATCACGATCTGATTGGTTTGAATGGAGACAAGGGTGTCTTTAGATCGCCGTCGTACCTACACAATGAAAGTAACATATTTATTAGTGGCCCCTCCATTATTGACGAACATGCCTATTACATAAGGCATCCTCTTCAAACACTAATCCGCCGTAGTTTTGAATCTACCGCGCAGAGCATTTAAAAACTGAGGAGCCTTCATCATGAGCGCACGCGACCTCACTCATGGCTTCAGTCATTATGAATTGGGTTCTCACTACGAAAAAACTTCGTAAAAAAATAAAAACAAAAAGAAAATAAGAATAACTATCCAATAAGCTTTCCATCATATCGTGGATGTACTTGTGTGGATTTCTGACCAGACGCTGATTCAGGCGTCATTCTTCCTTCTCTGCTCTGCGCTCAGCCCGCCCGGACGTGCCTCCCCACGCTCCGCTGGTTCCGCATTCGTTGCGTCCCTAGTGAGTTTTTTCTCATTTGTTTACTCCAGGATGTATCGAGTAAGGTTAGGATAGGCGTAGCAGGAGTGTCCTGGGCTGGTTGCCCGCAGTGCAGTGTATTTTGGGTCGAGTGTATGGGGCATCTATTTCGGATGTACCCTCGTGGTCACGTTGTGGACATGTGAACTTTTTCACAGTTGAGTTAGTTTGTGATGCAGGCGGCTTTCACTACGCGTTAATTATTGCTGCCTTTTATCTTTCTGATGAGGTAAGCTTTGTTTTCTGACGTTCCCAGCGTATTTTTCTTCACTTAGTGAAGTTTTTTCTGGGTCCCGAGTCAGTCTTCCCTAGGTTGGAAGTTGTTGCTACGGTGGTGTGTTGGCGGTGGTTCCTGTTGTGATATTTCCAGTGTGTGTGTATATTTCAACTGTTATTATGCCGTCCGCCTAGGCCTAGCCAGCCGCTCGTAGCTTTGCCACATGTACTAGTGTTATTATTTATTATTTATAAATATGCCCTACTGTGTCATGTGTATCCGGGTTTTAGTTGTGTATTGGCTAATTCCTCGGACTATAATTGTTTCCTGGTTTAGTTGTGTATTGGCTAATTCCACGGATTATGGTGTGACCTTGGGTTAGTCGTGCGTGGCTCTCCTCGTGTCTTGTGTTGTTCAGATGGTGTCTGTTCAGGGTGGGTTTCCTTCCGGCGGGTTTTTTCTCGGTTTCACCATGAAAAAATCCTGGCCGAGAGCAGTGTTGGGCCACACGTGGTTGTTAACTCTGGCTTGTATCCCCGGCGGGGGGGGGGGGTGTCTGTGGCTCTCCAGGACTGCGTCTATGTAGGTGCCTGGTTTCAGGCCTCCTTTGATTCCCGGCGGGATGGCTGTACCCATCCATACAAAACGGCGTTCTTGTGGACATACGTTTTGGGGGGTTTTCTACCTGGTTTTACAACAACCACATGAAAAACCTAGCTGTTGTTTAGGCTTTCCTCCCCGGCAATCTTTTACAAAGAAGTGGGGACAGGAACTTATGGGGTTAACTTTTAAACTTCTCACCCGGCGGGTGCACCTGGGTAGGGTGGGATGAACGACTTGTGTCTTTCAGTTAGCCAATCCATTTTAGTGATACTCTGTGTATCGCTGCCTTTACTCTTACGGCGATTGAAGGTTCAATTAGGTTAAATATCGATTCTCACACCCGGCGGGTGCTCCTAGGTGGAGGAACTAAGGAATTTACAAAATTCAATTTAACCTCTTAAATTAGTGATACAATTAGGTATCGCCGCCTTCTAACTTACGGCGATCTTTTGTGACAATTCGTTAAACATCAGATCTCGTATCATCCTGCCCTGGGCTATTCTACTAAAATAATTCAAGGGCCGGCGTCTTTATGGGGGGTTGCTTTGTTACAAAATTGAATCTTGAGACAGTCACCTCCTCTAAGAGACTATAAGTGCCATGCTGGACCATTATATCAGAGGGTATTCTTCACTTTCTTTAGCAAAAGATTTGTTTAGACTTTTTACACCCCGCCGCGTAGCGAGATGTGTTAGTTGTGTCTTTGTATCTCGTTACCCGGCGGGTTATTAACACTTGTGTGCGAACATGTTGGATTAACCTTATGAGCATTAATTCCTGGAAATTTTATTTTTTCCAGAGCTGAGCTCCGGCGGACCAATACAGACCCGGCGGTAGTTTTCACCCACCAGTCTCTGTCATGGCTACCGTGGCCCCAGTTTTTGCCCTGTGCATTACCCCTACTTGTGCTGGTATCCCTATTTTTGCACACACCCTTTGCATAAGGTGTGTTAAATGTCTAGACCGTTCAAGGGGTCTCTGGGTTATGCATAATTGTTCCTTTTGCTCTCAATTAGCTGTTAAAGTCCTTTGTGAAAATGATAAGACCGCGGCGGTAGCGTTGAGAGAGGTTCGACAACAGATGTCGGCCTACACTACCATTGTCGCGCATAAGTCACTGCAATGTGACAACGTCCCACTTTGGGATAGATTGCTGTCAGAACACCCTCCCCCTAAACGTTCCTCTAGAGTCACGAGTATTAAGCCGACGGAGACTAGTCAGGGTTCTGTATCGTCTGCGACTACACCTAAAAGCCCGAGAGATCCTACACCCCCGGCATCCGCCTCCTCGTCGCGGGCGAGATCTAGGTCAAGGTCACCTCTCAGACACCAGTCATCTAGTCGTGCCTCTTCACCGGCGAGTAAGAAGAGTAAGACGGAAGGTTCCACCAGTGGTCACGGCGGAGATTCCTCCTCCAGATCTAAGACTAGTTCGCTGTCACACCGCAGCCATAAATCCTCCAAAAAGGATTCACATCGGAAGTCCTCTCGACATTCCCCAAAGTCTAGTGCATCTCATCGTACCTCTACACCTGACAGAGTTTGTGTTACGGCCTCAGAGTCCAGTGCAGCGCCTGTCCCTAAGGAGGATTTGCCAATTAATATTTTAACCCTGGAAATGGAAAGTTCAGGAGGGTCAATAATTGAGAATGTTTCAGACTCTCAAGAGAGCGTAGGCCAGGGCCTCGGTGTTTGGCGGTTTGCTCAACCAGGGTCTGACCACCCACGTCCGACTCATACGAGTCACACAGTAGCCGACGTCCACAGGGACGCGGCGATCCCATCCTCTATCCCAGACTTATCTTGGATACCCCTGCCTCGGCGGGGTCTTCTCAGGAGGATCGGGAGGAAAAAGACGAAGTTTCAATAATTTCGGATATGGAAGGACAAGGGTCAGGCTCAGGCTTGGACGCCGCACGGGATAATAATGATTCACCTGTAAGTTCTTCATCAAACCAGTTTGTTACAGCACAAGAAATTGATGGGTTGCTTACTCATGCTTTATCTAAATTTTTTGGTCAACAACAGGAAAACCCCACAATGGACTTGGGGGCTCCCCCGACAAGTTCTACGGTACGGCCTCTGATGACGTCAATTGATTTATCTAAGATTCCTAACCCTCCTACTCTGTCACCTGCAAGGAGCACTAAGCCTGCTACGGCGGCATTGACAACTTCAAATGTCAGGGTCATAACGGATGTCAATCCACCCCCTCTAGACAAAGCGCCTCTTAGAAAGGTAGCTATGCCCCTGCTTTATGGGCCAGACGAGTCATGGGTTCTTTTGAACCCCTCTAAACCAGAGCTTGCCCAACCTACCTTGTCAGGGGAACTCCCGGTACCGCGTGAGTGGTTTATCCAGGGCAACAAGTCAAAGAAATTAAGGGCCATGGATGCCTTGGGTAATGTTTTGGACGTTAACATCAAGGCTATACCTAGTTATTATCACCAGGATTATTTTGTGTATGCTTCTAAGCCTGCTTTACCCCCTGCCTCAGCTTTAAAACTATTTTCAGACTGGTCTAAGCTCGATGGGTTTAATGATATTAAGACTCTGTCAGCTCTTACTCCTGAACTAGATTTACAGACCGTCACAGACGACGCAGCTAATCCAGTTTTGAAGGTGGGACAGTTGGGTCCAGGACCTTGGGTGGATTGGGAGGTAGAGGCTCAAAACTTTGCAACCACTTTCACTTCTAAATCTTCCCACCAGATCCCTCAAGATACACATTCATGGTTTTCCATGCCGGTGGGTTCTGCCGGCGGAGTCCCGGCAGCTTTGTTTGCATTCCTAGCTGCCCCTAAGATTAATCTTTGTGAACTGAAGGACCCGTTCACTACACCTACCCCTACTCACCTAGACAGAGAATTTAGGCTACGGGGAAAAGCTTTTCGCCTGTTTTCACAGTACATAGTATCTCAGCAGGTGGCTAAGTCTTTACTACGGTCCACTCAGGCAATCGCAGACGCGGATGCTCGAAGATCGGTTGAGTTATCCCGGCGACTGATTCTTCAGTCGTCAATCCAATCCTTAGGTGACATACGCACCGCCTTGCTTGAGGCGGTGCGAGCACGACAAGATCTTAGGATGTCGTTAGTTCGCAAGCTACCTGATCGCATTGCTAACCAGGTGGTGATGTCACCAGTACTTACTCCATCTTTAATGTCCCCTGAAGTATGGCGAACGGTGTTCAATATGGCACAGGCCGTTAAGCCCAGTCCCACCCCTTCTAAGAAACCTGCATTTAACTTCCCCAAACCCAGGCCTCCTACTAAAGCTCAGCCAGGGGGATCTAAACCTTTTCTTCCGCCTAAGTCCTCCCACTCCCCCCAGGGTCAGTACAGGCATAGACAGAGTAGGTTTTCAGGTCAGAGAGGACGCGGCCAAAATAAACCAGGTCAGGGCCAGTCTTCGGCCAACACCAGCCAGCCGGCGAAGCGGCCAGCACCAACCCCACCATCAAAAAACTAAAGTCTCTCTCACTCCCGGCGCCTACCTTAAGGCCGGAGGAACCGAGGGTAGTACAGCCGGCGAACCCTTGTCTGCTAACTGGGTCGTTCCGAACGTGTCACCAAGCATGGCCGTTAAACACTTGGGCACGGATGGTGGCACGCAAAGGCATCACTTGGCAGTGGCTCCGGCGACCTCAGGGGCTTTGGTCCCACTTAGAAATCTCGCACATCAATGTCAAAGAATTACTAGTCCCCTTGTATTTCCTTCAGGCTCACAGCCCGGCGTTACGGGGCAAGTCGGTGGCCTTCAGAATGGACAATCTGAATGCAGTCCACTGTATTCAGAAACAAGGGTCAACGAGGTCAAGGAAGTTGCTAAACGTGTCGGAAGAGATTTTTGCTCTAGCCAACAGTCTAGATATTTATCTTCACGCATCTTATCTCCCAGGCGTAGCAAACGTCTGGGCAGACGCTCTGTCCCGGAGACAGAGCACGACAGTAGAATGGGAGCTCAAGCAACCCATTTTCAACCTAATGATTGCAGAGCTCTCCCATCCACAAGTGGATCTTTTTGCGTCCGAGGAGACTCACAAACTCCCTCTATACCTCACCCGCCGGGCGAAAACGCCAGCAGGGGGGCCAGACGCCCTAGTGACAGACTGGAACAGATGGAGCTCCATCTATCTGTTTCCGCCGCCAGATGCGTCACTAATGTGCCACGTAGTGAACAAACTACGAGATTATCGAGGCTTAGTCTCGCTAATCGCGCCACTGTGGCCGGCGCAGTTGTGGTACCAGCAATTGAAAATGTGGTGCCCGGACCCGGTATCGCTCCCGGTCGGGTATTTCCACTTAGACACGATTGGCAACCTAGCGACCTCGCTGACTTTTGCATTATGGACATTCAGGAGGCCAAGTGGCTAGCACCATACGATAGAGATGTGACAAATAAATTACTTAATCAATATACTCAGTCTACAAAACGACAGTATCAATCACATTGGCAAGCCTTTACTTCTTGGATCGTTAGGACAGAACAAACTGTACCCTCAGTGGCATTAGTTTTTAATTATTTAAATTATCTGTTTGAGCAGAAACGTTTATCTGTGGTAACATTAAAAAATCACTTAACTGCGATTAGAGTGCCCTTTTTAGACCTTACGGGTCTTTCCATACCGGTAGCGGAGGAAACAGGTTTTATGAGAGCATGTTTTAAACTCCGCCCACCTCCCCGTCAGCTCATGCCTACTTGGTCTCTGGACAAAGCTTTGTCTTTGCTTCACTCTCGTCTGTACCAAAATACTGCAGACTTTGCATTACTCTTAAAAAAGGCGGTTTTCCTTTTGGCTTTGGCCACCGGAAACAGAGTGTCTGAGCTGGCGGCGATGAGCAACACACCTAATTGTCTTAGGTTTGGTAGACTTAATGAATGTATTTCCATTGCACCATCCCCAAGTTTTGTAGCCAAGAATGAGCATAGTGCACACGTGTTTTCTGAGTTCACGGTGCCGGCGTTAAAAAGGGGAAAGGTGCATCATAATTTATGTCCAGTACAAGCTCTAACCAAATATTTGAGAGTAGCTCCTCAAAACCCCCAAGGTGCTTTATGGGTAGCAAGTACGGGTAAACGCTTACTTAAACGGCGATTAGCCTCTCTTCTGGTAGAAGTCATTAAAGAAAGTAATCCCGGCGTTGTGGGTCGGGCCCACGATTTACGCAAATGGGCAGCCTCTTTACGTTTCCTGAAAAAAAATTCAGTTGAAGACATAGCGTCCACACAGTTGTGGGCGTCTAATCATACGTTTCTGTCTAGATACTTGTCAGTTGCTCTAGACAAACCTTCCTTACCATGTATAGCTTTAAGGCAGAGGGTCTAGGTGGCCCTGCAGTCACTTTCACGGGAAAGGGGGGGGGGGGGGTGTGCAGTCAGTTGACATAGGACACCCTAGACCCCGCCGGAGTATGAGAGCTGTGATACAATTTAAGGTTAAAATGTGATATGAAAATTTCTCAGTGAGAAATTGTGCTAGTACAATGTTAAGTACAAAACAACGGTGTTGTTAGAGTAGTTTAGCTGCGAAAGCAATTTAATTTTAGAATAATGGAGTTCCTTTGCAATTTATCTCCAAGTTTATGTTGGGGTTTAATATGTGCACATATAAACTGATAACTTGTTATTTTTTGTCACCACTCGTTGAGTGGGGTGCCTTTGTAACTACAGATCTGTGTTCAGAATCTTCAGGGTTACCCATTTTTTGTCAGGCAGGCTTCTTTGAAGCACGCACCTGCCTGAACCCCCTTTTTCTTGTATTTTTTCGGCTACGCCGTTGTTAAATATATTTTCAAAGTAAGAATACTATGTGGTTGTTTTTATTATCTGCTTTTCTAGAGTTATGATATGATTACGAATGTCCCCCTCCAGTCTTAGAAATCAGGCATGTTCGTCAATGATGGAGGGGCCACTAATAAATTATAGGTTTGACTCCTGTAAGGAGATAAAGAAAACCTAATATTTAGTAGTGGCCCCGTAATCATTGACGACTGGGGCCCTCCCGACCGTCCCCTTCCCATTCGTTGATGTATTAAGGATTTTGGTTTACTTGATATGTCAGTGAAGGAAGAATGACGCCTGAATCAGCGTCTGGTCAGAAATCCACACAAGTACATCCACGATATGATGGAAAGCTTATTGGATAGTTATTCTTATTTTCTTTTTGTTTTTAATTTTTACGAAGTTTTTTCGTAGTGAGAACCCAATTCATAATGACTGAAGCCATGAGTGAGGTCGCGTGCGCTCATGATGAAGGCTCCTCAGTTTTTAAATGCTCTGCGCGGTAGATTCAAAACTACGGCGGATTAGTGTTTGAAGAGGATGCCTTATGTAATAGGCATGTTCGTCAATGATTACGGGGCCACTACTAAATATTAGGTTTTCTTTATCTCCTTACAGGAGTCAAACCTATAATATAGTCTGCATGCATGGTTGGTACCTTCATTAAATACATACTTAGTCGGTACATCAAGAATGTTCATTGTTAAAGTAATGTGGTTTGTATATTAGAAGGCTGTGATTGAGGAGACTTAAACATATGTAGAGTTATGTGGAAGGAAGAAAAACGAAGTTGGTGTGTTGTGGGAGTGTCTTGGATATGGGAACATACTACTTGTGGTCGACGTGCCTTTGGGGCCTTTTGTTTTCCGGCCGTGTTGGGGTCGGTCCTTTGGTCCCTTCGTTTGAACCTAACATATTCGAAAGGTTGTGAGTATAACACCTTTGGTCGAAGTGTCTTTGGGATCTCTTGTTTTCCGGCCGTGTCGGCTTCCTTTGATTCTGTGGGTGCGTACTTCTCTTTCCGGCTGCTGGGTCCTTTCGTCCCTGCCGGCTTCCGTTCTGGTTCTTGCGGAATTGTTACTGGGTTGTTGGTCGGGAGGTTGGTGGGGGGCATTCCTTTTGGTGGTATTTTACTTCCCTCCCCTTCGTCGTAGGTTCGTCCCGGAGCCTCAAGGGTGAAGAAGAAAGAGAGTCCTTGGTGGTGTGTCATAGGTAGTGTATGTAGGAGTTTCCACCAATGGATGGAGCGGGCATCCGGGGTTTGGATGGGATCGATGATTACCTGAAGGAATGACATAGTGGTGTTTATTATGGAGGCTGTGATTGCTTCGTGGGGGGCTGGAATGCGGACTATACGTGTCCATAGTCTGTGGATATTTTGACTCTCTTAATGAATGGTGTCGTGTTCATTGGGGTGGCCGAGTGGTGAGTTGGGGAGGGTGGTGGGAGGTGGGGCTTTAATTTTATGGGTTTGTTTACAGTCTGGCTGGGAGGGCGGGCGGACCGCTAGGTTTGCGGTTAGTGTAGGGTTTCCCTTTACGTCTGGAGGCTGTCTGGAGTACTGGGAGGGGGTTTGTTGTTGGGGGGGGGGGGGTTTGACCTTGGGTTTTTGTTGTCATGGTGGGAAGGCGAAGAGTGTTTACCGTTATGTTTTCTGTGGGTATAGGGAGGCTGGGTAGACAGAGTGCGGTTTGCTGTTGGGGGTTGAATAGGGGCAAGTCTTAGTATAGGTGTGTGGATTGTTTGAGAGGTCGTGGTTTTGTTTGTATTAGTTTCGTGGATAGGAGAAAATCGGAGAGGTCGGGTGACTAAGCGTCCTGATGTAGTTCGTAGGGGGGGGGTGCGATTTATGATTTCGGGGCTTGATTCACTGGATGAGGTTCTGTATTGGGGTAGGATTTGGTTGGGTTTTCGAGGAGGTGAGTTGGGGGGAGTGTTAGTGGTCGTATTTGTGGTTGATGAGGTAGGTGTTTTGTGGTGTTTCTTTATGGAGGAAGGGATGGTGGAAGGAAATGGTGCAGTGGAGGGGGGTGCGAGTCTAATCAGTAGGGAAAAGGGGTGTAAGTTGGTGGTCATTTTGGAGCAGCTGGGTTGGTTGTCGATTATGCCGGTTGTTGGATTCTTGAGGGCATAATCGTGATCTAAGATTTTGGGGGGTTGGCGATGGGAGAACTGAGAGATGTGGATTTGGAGGAGGCTGGTTGTAGACTGGGGGTTGATAGAGGGGGAGAAGGGGTTGGTGAGGAAGTTAGAGGTGTTTCTATGGAAGCGGTGGGGCTTTCTTTCTTTTGAGATGAGCGGGTCGGTGGGGGTTTGTGGGTGGAAGTAGAAGTTTTGTGTTGGTGGAAACGTGGTAATGTAGTTCTTTTTCGCAAGTGTTTGGTAGGCCATGGTTTGGTAGGGTAGGTTTTGGATAAGACACGTGGACGTAGTTGGTAACGGTTGGTGGCTTGAGAGCGTTGGTGAGGTATGGTTTTTGTTTGTTGAGATTTGCTGTGTGAAGTTGAAGGAATAGGTACCGAAGGGGGGGGGGGGGGGGGGGGTGTTACCGCGGGTGACAATGTGAAGGGGGCAGGAGTTCAGGGGGGGGGGGGGTATGCTGGCGAAAAGTAGGGATAGGTGGTGTAGGAGGTTTTGGTGGTGTTGTGATGTTGGTTGGAGTGGTGGGTTTGCACAAGAGGTGTGGTTGGGTACAGGGAGTTGTAAACTCGTCGTCAGGGTTGGTAGGGGAAATACTATCCTCGTTAGTAAGGGGGTTTGAATATTCTAACGAATCTATTTCGGTAGGTGCGAGTCTCGCCGTGATAATTGATGGTGGTTTGGAAGGCATTTGGAATTTGGGTGACAATATAAGGTCCAACATATCTTGGGCCTAATTTATTGATGACCGGAAGCTTGGCCACCATCACGGTATCGTGAATGGCGAAGGGGTTCTGGTCAAGGGAATTGTCATTCTTCGTGTCTTGGCAGTTTTGGGCGGTGCGTAGGGTGTTTTGGAGTTGCTGCAAAGGGTCGATTTGGAGGGATGTAGTGGAGGGGTGTGCTTGGTGATGAAAGGGTAGTAGGAGGGGTGCTACGCCATACACACGTTCATGGGGGGAAATTCCGTCTTCTTTGGGGCAGGTGTTCATACCCCACTGGATCATTTTTAACTGAGAGGGGCAGTCGGTGGTGTTTAGAGCAATCATCCGGGTACGTTATTGGTTGTTAATCGTACGGTGACTGCGTTCGCAGACGGCGTTGCCTTGCGGCCAGTAAGGGGACGAGTGTTTGACCTTTAGTCCGCATTACTTTGAGAATTCTTCCCAAACCTGACCACTGAATTCAGGAGCGTTGTCTGATAATATGGCAATAGGTAAGCCAAAAATGGGAAAAACTTCGGTGGCGAGGAGGGTGGCCACTGTGGTGGCAGTGCGATCTTTGGCGGGGCAAGCTATGAGAAATTTTGAGTAAATGTCAACAAAGGTGACGACATAACGGTTGCCGGTGCGAGCAGGGAAAGGGCCCATTACATCCAGGGAAAGTATCTGGAAGGGTTTCTGAGCTGAAATGGTGCCAGCGGGTCCTGCTGTGCGGCATCTGTCTTTACCCAGTGCACAGGGTTTGCATGCTTCGGTCACCCGCTTGGCAATTCCGGATGGGTTGGGTGTCCAATACTGGTCCTGGAAGATTTTGAGCATTTTCTTTTGACCGAGATGAATTCCGTTCCCTTCATGAATGGCAATCATGTATTCTTGTGCGATTGTTGGGTCGAGGGCTATGTGTCCAGATTCCGTGGCGAGTTGATCTCCCCAACGTGTCAAAGTTGAGAATACATGCTTGGGCATCCAAGTCGGTTTGATTCTCCTTTCCCAGGATTGGAGCAGTGACACAGCGGGTTTGTGTAGGTCCTGCACTACAGACGTATTGACAAACTGAGTCTGCTGTAAGGCGGCTAGGTTGGTGGGGGGATCTTCAGGTACCGGAAGACGTGAGAGGGCGTCAGCATTTGTGTGGAGTTTTCCCGGTCGGTAGTGTATCACGAAGTCATATTCTTCGAGCGTTTCTCTCCATCGTACTAGTAAGGCAGAATTGGTCTCGCATTTCCGTAGCCATTGCAAAGATTGGTGGTCGGTAATAATGTCCAGTTTTGCTCCTAGGACAAATGACCGGAAATAGTTTAGGGCCCAAATGACCGGAAATAGTTTAGGGCCCAAATGACCCCGACACTCGCGTTTGGTGGCAGCATAATTTTGTTGGGCTAGATTTAAAGTGGAGCTAGCATAGGCAATGACGTGCTCTTTTCCTTCCTGTACTTGGGCGAGAACTGCTCCAATGGCGTATAATGATACGTCCGTGTAGAGACGAAAAGGTTGCTGGTAGTTGGGAAATGACACGGTAGGTGCTTGTACTAGTTTATCTTTCAACTCTTCGAAGGCTGTGTTTCTGTCAGGTGTCCAAGAAAAGACTGTGTCCTTACGGGTGAGTTGATGCAGTGGGCGGGCTATATCGGCGAAGTGTGGGACGAAACGTCTGTAGTAGGTAGCTAATCCCAGAAACGAGCGAACTCCTTTCACAGTAGTAGGGGGTTGTTGGTTATGGATGGCAGATAGTGTCTTGGGGTCAGGGGCTATTCCTTGGTCAGATAGATATTACGTGACCTAAGAAATCGACCTTGTTCTTTGCCATTTCGCACTTGGAGGGTTTGAGTTTGAGTCCGGCTTCTCTTATTCTCTGTAGTACTTGTTCTAACCGACGCAGGTGCTCCTTCCAGGTATCAGAGTAGACTATTACATCATCCAAGTAGGCGAGACAGGTTTCCCAAGTCAACCCTTTGAGGACTGACTCCATCAGTTGGGAGAAGGTGGCAGGGCCGTTGCAGAGGCCAAATGGTAGGACATTAAATTCGTACAAGTGGCCGCCGCTGGTGGAGAATGCCGTTTTCTGTTGATCTTCTGATTTTATCGGCACTTGCCAATACCCGGCTTGAAGATCCAACGTGATGAACCATTTGGAGCCGTGGAGAGAGTCGAGGGAGTCGTCGATCCGGGGAAGAGGGGTGGCGTCTTTGATGGTGGCATCGTTCAATCGGCGATAGTCCACGCAGAAGCAAGTGGACCCATCTTTCTTTTTTACTAGCACGATGGGAGAGGACCAGGGGCTAATGGATGGTGTAGCAATGCCTGCATCCAATATGTGGGCCCCCTCCTTTGATAGCACCAGCTGTAGTGAGCGACGCAATCAATAAAATGAAGGACGGTAAAGCTCCAGGTTGCTCCGACATTGTCGCTGAGATGATAAAAGCCTCAGGGGAGATTGGTGTAAACTTAGTCACTGAGTTGATAAACACCATTATTAAAGATGAGAAAATCCCAGAGGATTGGCTCAAAAGTGTAATAGTAAATATATACAAAGGAAAAGGGGATGCGCTAGATAGAGGAAATTATAGGGGCCTGAAAATGCTTGACCAAATCATGAAGGTCTGTGAGAGAGTCCTTGAGGGTTTGATCAGGCAAAGCATCTCTATTGATGATATGCAGTTTGGTTTTATGCCAGGACGTGGTACAACCGATGCTATCTTCATAGTCAGGCAGATACAGGAAAGATACCTACTAAAAGGCAGGGATCTTTACTTTGTGTTTGTGGACCTGGAGAAGGCCTTTGATAGGGTACCTAGAGATGTTGTACAGTGGGCTATGAGGAAACTTGGTGTGGAAGAGTGGCTGGTGCGTGTGATAATGAAGATGTATGAGGATTCGCGAAGTTCGGTGAGGGTGAAAGGTGTACTGAGTGATGAATTCGCAGTCCGTGTTGGAGTCCATCAGGGTTCAGTGTTAAGCCCCCTCCTCTTTATTATGGTCTTGGAGGCGCTGTCTAGAGTTTTTAGAGGCGGACTCCCGTTGGAACTGTTTTATGCAGACGATTTAGTCCTAATAGCTGACAGTATGCAGGATGCTGAGGCCAAATTCAGAAAGTGGAGAGAGGGCATGGCGAGCAAGGGTTTAAGAGTCAATATTAACAAAACCAAGGTTATGCATTGTAGTTTGAGACGAGGCAATGTGGAAAAGAGCGGTGCATACCCATGTGCAGTGTGTGGAAAGGGAGTGGGCGTTAACTCAATTCAATGTAGCATCTGTCGATGTTGGGTACACCATGGGAGTAAGCGCTGTAGTAGAATAAAGGGGCCCCTGCCGAAGGATAAGTCAGAAATAAAGAAATTTGAGTGCGTAGTGTGCAAAGGCGAGCTTGTGTTAAGTGATGATCCTGTGGCTGTGAATTTTGGAAATGAGTCTTTGGAGCTGGTGAACAAGTTTTGTTACCTAGGAGATACCATCTCTGCCGGTGGTGGGGCCGAGGCTGCCACTGTTGCTAGAACTAGGTGTGGCTGGGGGAAGTTCAGAGAATTGATGCCAATCCTGACCATGAAAAGAATGCCTCTCCCCCTGAAGGGAAAGGTGTATGCCTCATGTGTTAGAAGTGCAATGACGTATGCCTCAGAAACATGGGCCGTTAAAGTAGAGGATGTCAACAGAATGGAGCGTAATGAGATGAGAATGGTGAGATGGATGTGTGGGGCCAGGCTACAGGATAGAATAACAAATGTTGAGCTGAGGAGACGTTTAGGTATAAAGAGTATTAGCGAGGTGATGCGTACAAGTAGACTGGGATGGTATGGACATGTGGAGAGAATGGATGAACAAAATTGGGTGACAAAATGCAGGTCTGTGATTGTGGAGGGAGCTGCACCAAGGGGTGGACCGAGGAAGACCTGGGATCGGACTATACGCGCCGATCTCAAATCCAAGAACTTGACAAGTGAAGCAGCCCTTAACAGGGTTGCCTGGAACGCCGCCATTAGGACAAGAGACTGAAACTGCACTTATGTGTGGAACACTCAGTCTTAAAATGTTATGTATGTATGTATGTAATATGTCTTGTACTTGTTGTTCTTCTTCTTGTCGCTGAAGGGGGTTCTTCTGGCGGGAGGGTTGACGCAAGGGTGGTCCTGTGGTGTTTATGGTGTGTTGTTCTAGGTTGGTCTTCCCTATTTCGGTGGCAGTTTGGGCAAAAACGTCGCTAAATTCTACTAAGAGGGAATGCATTTGGTGTTTTTGTTGGTCTGAAAGGGATTCGGGAATGGAGGGTAATTTCAAACTACTGGGGGCCGGGGTGGGGGGTATGGCTAGGTCATCAAAAGTCTCTAGGTCCCCCGATAATGAGACCTCTTGGCAAAGTGAGTACCTCCTCTGAGATATTGGCAATTATTATGGTATTTGTTTGAGAGGAGATGATAGATGGTTGGATTAGGCAGCGGCCTTGATTGATTGACAGGTTAGTGGGTGTCAATATCATGGAGTCCTGAGGAATGGGGCGGAGGTTAACCAATTTCTGATGGTTAGGGGGAATGTTGCATTTATCCTGGATGAAGGCGGGGCTGACTACAATGGGACTGTATGGGAGGGGAGATTCTGGGCCGTAGTTAGTGTTAGTGTGTGTGGGTAGGTTTGTTGTCTGCGTTTGGTTAGTCATAGAAAACGCGGAGGGGATGGGGATCTGTGACATTTCGGCTTGAGTCGGAAGAGTGGGAAACATAGAAAACGGGACTTCCGAGGGGGACTTAAGGGTGTTGGATGGTACCTGCACATTCATTTGATCATTAGATAGGGTATGTATAGGACGTGACATTGTATCAGGGGTGATCTGAAAAGATGGAGGCATGGAAAATTGTACAGGATGGTCATTGTTATGGGGAGTATTCAGCAAAACATGTGAAGAAGGGTGCTTAATGTTTTCTGGAAGAATGGTGGCAGAATATGGGTGAGGGGAATGAGCATTATACAAATATGTGGGTTTATCTCTTGATATTGGGAGGGGGATAGGGACTGAGTGGGTAGGGTTGTTGGGGGTAGCATTTTTTTGTTTACGTCTCGTATTCTTAGGGGGTATTTTGTGAATTTGGTGTGAAGGATTTTCCTTATTTCCGGACGATGTTTGAGGGAGTTGAGTTTTAGAGGTTACCTTGTTCTTACTTTGGGGGTGATTGGCTAATCCACAGTCTTGTGATTCAGGGGGCAACAGGACTCTCGAATGAACTCGGGGGGGGGGGGGGGGGGGTATTTGGATTTTTTTCTTTTCTTGAATGAGATGAGTCGTTGGCCGCAATCTACTTGGGTCTGGAGCTTGTGGAGGAGGTCAAGTCCTAAATATCCGTCGTAATGTTGACAATCGGAAGCAAAAACTATGAAGGAATGGTAGCAATTGGCATGGGGAGCAGGGGTAGTCACGCTGAGAGGTTGTGTTTCGCCCCGGAGTGTCTCCGGCACTGATTAACTTCGATTTAGTGGGCAACAGCGCCCCAAACCTGCGGTGATGTTGGTCAAAGAAAGAATTGAACAGGCATGATCTAGCAGCGCCAGTGTCGATCAAGAAACGGACAGGTACGTCCTTAACTCTGACAAGATGATAAACAGGGGCAGTATTTTCACTGCGGGCATCCCCCGCCGAGGCCATTGTGGGCAGGGGAGAATTCAAAAATCCTGGTGGTCTATTTCTGACTCTTCCAGTATGTCGTCCGTAGCTGCAGGGCTCATTGGGTAAACAGCATCCTTCTGTTCAAAAATTATCGACCTCTTCTTCATCAACAAACTCCTCATTTACAGAAATGCGAGGTTGGTTTGGTCGGGATTTTGCGGAGTCGCGAATTTCATGCAGGGCACACCTTGGGCTACACGCAGGGAAATCATAGGGGTTTATAATGACATGAGTGGGGTTCTTACTTTGGCTGCCGCTGTAGGCCTTGTTGCGGTTATAAATCCGCCGTAAGGAGTTGGGCTGGAATCGTGGTCTGCTAGGCTGAGGTTTTCCGGAGTTGTAGGCTGGTTTTGAGGGTTGCGATAGAGGTTGGCATCTCTAGGGTTCGTAGCGTTTTGTGGGTGGGTGGTATACCTTTTTATGGCGGCAATTTTTGGCGTCTTCGCGGGTTGCACTGCCAAAATTCGCCGGATGGTGACTAGATCTTTCTGGAACCCAACGGGGTCGTGCACTGCGAAATATTCTTTAACTGCTGAGGGCAACACTGAGACTAAGTTAACTAAAGTCTGCTGATCCTGTTGGACTTTAGGTAGGGTTGGGAATGAAGATTTGATATGTTGTGAAATGGTGCTCAACGCTGCATCCAAATCACCTTCGTACTTTGTATCCTGAATTCGGGTGTGGGCGACGAAGAATGAGGGTTTGATGGCTTCAATAACAATGGGCCTGAAGTCTTCCCACGAGAGGTCAGGGGTTACCTGTGATGCGACTAGGGAAACGGCTTTTCCCAAGTGCGTAAGTAATACGTCAATTTTCTCTCGATCCGTAGTATTTGCCAAATCTAGCACGGGCTTCACAATGTCCATGTATGTTTCTATTTCGTAGGTCTCCCCATCGTATTTCGGGATGGGAATGTGAGAACGGGCTGCCATTTCTCTTACTGTTATGCTTCTATTGCTTCCAACAAATGAATTGCAATGAAATCCTTTTAGCCGAATCGAGAACCACCGATAGCCACCAATGTTATACCCTGATTTTCTACAGGTTTAACTGAGTGTAGGTGGGTTCGGCAGGACTGGGCTATGGGACTTCATGCACAGGGCACAAATGAAAACAATAGAGGGCATAAATAATAGCTGAGTAAATGGTTTATAATGCAGCTTTATTCTCCGAAAAATCACTGGTAGAATATTGGTTATATGTGAATTCGAAACAATGGCAAATTGGATAAGTCCGATGTGTACTTCTGGACTTTTATAATCTCTTAGCACTGTTCGCGGATTTGGATAGAGTTCGTTCGCTTCCCACTTCCAACGTTCAGGAATAATTCTTCTGATCACCTGTCCTCAACGATACGTATGCTATGCGGCTCGCTTGGTGTAGTGACTAGCGTCTCGGACTTCCACCCAGAAGGCCCGGGTTCGCGCCCACGCTCGGCGCACTAAAGATTTTTCACAAGCACCGAGTCGTTACCATCCCTCATGAGCAAAGGGATGGGGTAGTAGTACAGGACCCCAATGGAAATACGCCTAATCGGCCTTATTGAGCTATCCTTAGCTAGCTTAGCATGTGCTAGCTTTAAGAACTATTATTATTATTATTATTATTATTATTATTATTATTATGCTAATCACTAGTTATCTTGAGCTGGTGGTCGGGGGTTAACAGCGACTCCGTGGCCGTCCAAGTTATCCGGTAGTGTAGAGAAGGTTTACAGTTGGGCTAATTTGTCTAGCCGTTGATGACAGGTCGTTATGGGACTCCTACTGAAAGCCTTAAATGCCTCTGTCATCGGCGTAGCTAGAGAAAACAGTGGATCGAAGTAACGTAAGACAGTCGGGAGAACGACTTTTCTTACTAATTCAGGCCTTATGGGAGGTTCAGACGTGCAAACGGCTTTTTGCCTTTCGGTCAAACAGACAATTGTTTGCCCAGGAATCTTCTCGTCGAGTCTTCTCCTAAACTCGCGTAATCCCTTCTAACATAACCAGATCTTTCTACCTGGGACCGGTTATGAGTTATGATTGCTCTTAAGCCCAAAGTAGTGGCGAGCCGGCTGACAATACGTTTATGAGACAATCAAAAAGAATTTATGAATCGGTTGTTGAAAGATATAATCTTGCCCCTGGTTTCCAGTTGCAACAATATATTTGTCAAGGATTGATTCACTCCCTCACGGATGCACTTGGATCGCGAACACCGAAAATCACTGTATATCCTGAGAGCGGAGCTGGGTAATATATCCACAAATGCAGCACTTCCGTTACGTGGGTTATATCTTCCGGAACTGGTTTGATTTTGGCGCGGGACTATATATATGGAGGGGGAGCAGAGGGGATTCCTTTGTCTAACTTTTGGATGTCGAAGGGGAATACAAGTTAATTTAATCCCTTGGTTGAAGAGGGTAGCATTAAAGGTCTATTATAAAGTTAGCATGTAGGCCGCAATATGATTTACCTTTTTTCTGACATTTACTAAGACAAATTATTAACAGGAGTTGAGAGGATGTTGGGGGGGAAAAAAAATAGTTTGTCCAGCGCCTTTGGACTCAAGCGGTAAGGCAGCCTACGTTAATATTATCTCTAGGATCCTACTCTGAGCTAGCTGAAATGCTATTAGGAGTCTAAGACGGGTTGAAGGGGACTTGGGGGTTAGATGGGAATGGGATAGGAATAGGATTTAGGCTGGAATCGAGAACTTGGAGGTTGGTATGGGTTGTAAACACCCGGAGTTTCTAGCAAGAATTTGGCGGGCATGTAGGATGTCGGTAGTCCTACGCGAGGGGGAGATGCCTCTTCGAGGGGAGGAAAGGGGGGGATTAGCCTCGCGCGCATTAATTCACTGCCCCAGGTTGTAGGGGTGGTTAGTTATGTTAGGGGATAGTTAAAGGAGGTACCAAAATAGGTTTGTACTCTCTGCTTACGGAAGCTTGAGAAAATGACTTGCTCGGCACAAATTAACATCCTGATGGCGTCCTTTTTAGAGGGTGTTATTAAGCTCGGGTTGGTATGGAAAGAAACGACAGGTTGGATAAAAGGTTACAACTGAGCACGCTTGTTACTACGCAAAGTATTGGTGGATCAATGAGAGTTAACTTAGGAAAAGTTGACATGCAGGAAGGACGGTATTTTGCCGTCGTTAATATAAAAGTATAGAACCTGGTTGACTAACTCAAGTTCAATTGCATAACTACTTAGGTGCTAGAAACGAATCCCGGAGCATGGGGTAATATACGTTTATCTTCTTAAATGGAGAGAGAAACTAGGTGGCTTCCCTAGAGCTCTCTGGAGAGGATCGTATTCAGATTTGTCATAATTAATCTTATATAAATCAACAGAGATACGAAAACAGAGTAGTGTGGACTGTGGACTAGAAGGGGTGACTGATTAGATGTATAATAGGTGTGGAAAAAGACGGAAAGGAGGAACAAAATGGTGAAGGAAAACAAAAAATACTTAACTTACGAAAACGAAATGCATGCATAATTGACGGTATTAGTCGTCGTTAAAATAAAGCGAATGAACCCTGGTTGAAATGCACGGAATACGATTCGACATGGGCAGTGCCTGTGTGTCATATCCATATCGATTGGGAAATTTCTGGTTCATATAATATCCTAGGCACTAAAACGAAACAGCTGAGCTTGGGGTCGGTGGAGGTGACATTTTTATGGCCTACCCTCTTTCAAGGGGATGGGAGGGGGTTATAGCCTCACGCGCTTTACCCCTACGGTTCAGGTGGTGAGTGTGGTTTACTTAGGTTAGAGGATAGTGAAAGAGATACCAGAATAGGTTTGCACTCTCTGTATACTGGGGTTCGAGTCGGAACTGACTCGGCACGGAATATAAAACATCCTGATGGGCGTCATGCGAGGGGAAAGTTTGTGAAGTTGGGTTGGTAGGCCTACGGGGAGAGGAAAAAGGACAGGGTGGCTCAAAAGGTTACCACTGGGCACGCGGTAACTAAGCAGAGTATAGTGGATAAAACTTTTTCTTTAACTTAGGAATGGGTATATGCATGAGTGACATCGATCTATCTCATAATGGAGAGAGAGAGACTAGGTAGTTTTTCCTGCACTTCTCTGGAGATGACCGTATGCAAATTGGTTATTATTAATTATATAAATCAACAGATATGGATTAGTACAAGCACAGCGTTAGGTTAGTTTTCTGTGGATCGGTGGCATACATAGAAAAACGGGTTTTCATGGGGTAACAATTTTGAGGCGGTTGTACCGAGTTTGACCCGTAGCCAAACTCACGCGAAATTAATACGACGATATTGTCCGGCACGACAATTTCCTAAGCACAGACCCGCATACGAAATTGGGGATGGTCTGGGGCTTTCTTAATCAACAGTCACCGTGGACACACACGACGCGGGTATTATAGTTTACGTCGTCTAAAATTAGGGGGCAGGGTTGCTACATAATTAAATACATGACTGACCTAATCACGATCTGATTGGTTTGAATGGAGACAAGGATGTCTTTAGATCGCCGTCGTACCTACACAATGAAAGTAACATATATAGTCTGCATGCATGGTTGGTACCTTCATTAAATACATACTTAGTCGGTACATCAAGAATATTCATTGTTAAAGTAATGTGGTTTGTATATTAGAAGACTGTGATTGAGGAGACATATACATATGTAGAGTTATGTGGAAGGAAGAAAAACGAAGTTGGTGTGTTGTGGGAGTGTCTTGGATGTGGGAACATACTACTTGTGGTCGACGTACCTTTGGGGCCTTTTGTTTTCCGGCCGTGTTGGGGTCGGTCCTTTGGTCCCGTCGTTTGAACCTAACATATTCGAAAGGTTGTGAGTATAACACCTTTGGTCGAAGTGTCTTTGGGATCTCTTGTTTTCCGGCCGTGTCGGCTTCCTTTGATCCTGTGGGTGCGTACTTCTCTTTCCGGCTGCTGGGTCCTTTCGTCCCTGCCGGCTTCCGTTCTGGTTCTTGCGGAATTGTTACTGGGTTGTTGGTCGGGAGGTTGGTGGGGGGCATTCCTTTTGGTGGTATTTTAAAAGTTAAATGCTATAAGTAGGTGAGAAGAGTAGGGGCTCCGAGGCAGACCCCGCGACAAGGCGAGTTGATTATAGCCTAGGCCTTGGCTTCCCCGGCCCTGCCACTGTCACTGGCCCCGTCGCGGCTTCCTTCTCAGTCCCAATATCCTTAAGTGTCCGTGCGCCGAGACTTGACCCATTTATTGTGTAACAACCACCTTCCTACACCCTTCAACAACTTCAAAATGCCTAGGAAGAATAAACTGGTGAAGGCGCTACTGCGATCGGGAAATCTATGGGTTTATCCGGGGAGGGGGACGGGACCAGTGGCGGGTCCGGGGAAGCCTAGGCTATAATGAACTCGCCTTGTCGTGGGGGTCTGCCTCGGAGCCCCCACTCTTCTCACCTACAGTACTTATAGCATTTAATTTTAATGTAAGGAATGACTTGTTTATGTTTCTATTATTGTGTATGCTTGGTTGTCTAATTAGTATTGATTTTGATCAAAAATTACCGTCAAATGTGTGTGGAAATACGGGCTGCCGCCCATATGTATTTCTCCATAAGTTATGTTATCCCCAATGCGCGAATTCCCAATACACGTTGTGTAATGCCGCCCATATAGGCGCGGATTGGGGGTACTGACTGTATTTTTATGTGAAGACGGCTGGGAGAGAGGGAGGAGGATGGGGGAGTGTATCTCCGACCCTCTAAGCCAGTCTGAGATATCCCCTTGTCTCTCAGTACCATGCGAGACAGGAGAGAGGGAGGGTGCTTCTCTCTCACCGGTCAAGGTCAGATTACGACCGTGGGGCCAAAATATAAATTTTTGACCAGCCAATTGTTGTTACTATTTGTTTTATTGCTTTTCAATTTTCATGTTTATATTAAAAGTAAAATAGGTGCAAATGGATAATATTCATGATATATATGGTAATATGATAATTTTCGTTAGGAATGAACCAAAATATACTTTCGCCTGGCGGGAAATTTCAAATACCATAGCTTCGCGCTTTAAAGGTTAAAGTGTTGTTTTATGCTCTGGATCTATGGAGGACGGTCGCATTGCACCACAAAATCCTCTACTGAAAACGGTCGCCATTTATGGGTTAAGAGTCTCGGCACCTTCGCCCAGTAAAACCTCTTTAGAGTCCTGGCATCTTTCTTGGGTTAATAATTTCAGCTACAATGCCAGAGCTCCATGCAGACTTTCCGTCCTTCATTTTATTCATTGTAATGCTTACAACAGCTGGCACTATCAAGGGGGGGGGGGGAGGGGGTATTGACTTTTTATTACTAAGCTGCTTTTTATCCACTCAAATTCCACATTGAGTAATCGTTTATAGTATACCTTCCAAACATCTCTATTATCCTTGTTAGCGTAAACATTTGTCCCATTATCATTCCTGACACGTGCCGTTCTCCTACAACATCTCTACTGTCATCCTTGACTCGCCTAAATTAAAGACCCCATTGGGATTTTCTGCATTACTCACTTGGTTTATGACAACGGCACAGACCAATGCATATATGTGCTGAAAGAAGTGATTGATACATACAACAAACTAAATAGCTCAATTTTATCTTGTTTTCTTGATGCAAGTAAGGCTTTTGATAGGGTGTGTCACAAAACCTTATTTGAAAAATTAGTTAACAGGGGAGTGCCTAGCTACAGTATATTGCTAGGATACTTATTTTCTGGTATGCTAATCAAAAAATGTGTGTAAGATGGGGCAACATCCTGTCGGGCTCTTTCGCCGTAACCAATGGTGTTAGGCAGGGGGGGATATTGTCTCCGTATCTTTTCAACCTCTACATGGATGATCTTAGTCTAGAGCTGAACAAGACTCGCACTGGGTGCTGCATTCGCAGCACCATTGTAAATCATCTCATGTATGCTGATGACCTAGCCTTAATCGCACCCTCTGGAGCAGGACTGGATAAATTATTAACCCGGGAACTGCGGGAAGACTCTTAAAGAGTTCCCCCGGCGGACTGCGGGAAGACTCTTAACCCGTACAGCCCCAGCGACGCGCCTGACGCGTCGGCGATGTATGTAACGCACAGCCCCAGAGACACGCCTGGCGCGTCACCCTAATTGCGCCGACCGTAACCTCAGGTGTAGCCACTCAACAGGGCTCAGATTTGTATGGGAACTGTGTACGTATCCCACGCAACCGTGCCGATGGTTGAAAACTCAAAGTCCACGTGCGTGCGTGTGAGCGCGCAATAACCTGGTTTTTTGGGGTAATTGCCTTCAATTTTTTACTTTTGTAAAATACGTTTTCGGGGGCTCTGTAGGACCATTCTTTAAGCTTTTTGAGCGTTTTTTCGTGGTTTTTCCTTCATTCCTAACCCATTCGCTATTGTTTCTGGAATAAAACCATTTTTTGAAAACCGGCCGGGTTCTGGTGAACAAACATTACAAAACTAACCGGGGCTCGACGGGTTAAGAGTCAGAGAAAAAAAAAAAAAAATTTAAACATCGAAAACAAAATATATATTTGTATTTATTGATTTTTTTATTTTATTTTTGCCCTTGGGCCATGCAAAATATCAGTCCTCTACCTCCCCTCCTTCCCCACTTTCCTCCCCTCCTTCAGTTATCACCTATTTTCCCTGTTATTCCCTTATTCGGAGGTATATTTTCGTGCTAACATTAGCGAGTTGCAAGCAGGGCATTGTCATCACTGTTAGCAAGCGAGTGCAAGCGAGTGCAAGAGAGAGAGAGAGAGTATCGATCGACAGTGTCTCAGTGGCCTTGGGGGAAATTGGCGGGAAAAGGAGGTTGCCTCACCCATACATTATGTAACTCGCGGCCTGTATCGCCGATTTTGACCATCCAAACGCTGTTTTCACTCGTTTTATTGTTGTAACAGGTTAATACCTTTATAATCAACCTATAATAGGCGCATATGGATAAGTATTAATGCTATTTATGGTAAAATGAATATTTTAATGATGGAAACAGCTCAAATACGTCAGCACAGGCAGACGTTTCTAATTACCCACATGCGCAGTTCAGAGGTTAAGAGTATGTGAAAAATTTGGAATCGAACATTCAGTCAAATATAATCCTTTAAAGAGCAATATCATATTTAAATCTAACCTTCTATTGAAATCAAAGCTACCTAAATTCTATTTGTATGAAGAAATTATAGAAGTAAGTAATGTAAAGTATCTAGGACACTATATTTCAAGTGATCGCTCAGATGATGAGGATATGGGTCGTCAGCGAAGGCAACTTTACATGCAGGGAAATTCAATATTAAGAAATTTTCATATGTGCACATGGGATACAAAAATAACATTGTTCAACTCCTACTGCTCACCAATGTATACAGCACAACTATGGTGGAACTATAAGAAAATGACAGTGAATAGACTAAGTATCTCATATCACAATATCATGAAAATGTTTCTGGGGCTCTCAAAATATGAGAGTACAAGTACGCTATGTGCCTATATGAACTTACACTGTTACCAATCACTCATTAGAAAGCTAACATATAAATTCATTCAGCGCCTTAACACTTCTGAGAACAGTATCATTAAAATGCTACAAACTCCAAGCATAGTGTACACCTCTAGGATCCAGGCACACTGGAGGAAGTTGCTCTATATTTAACCATAAGTAATGATTTCAGGTCTGCTACTCTACAGAATTAGCATACCGGTACTGAACCTCATAGTGCAGTACAGTACCGATATTCCTATACTGTACTGAAGCAACATACTGTACCGGAAGCTAAATGATGTGAGGCATGGTACTGTACACAATTAGGACAGTGGTTTTGGTAACACAGTAGTTTGATGACCACTGTTTTTGGTTGAGGCAGTGCTGTGAACTACATGATAGCAAGCTGGTGATGGGCTGGTCTATCAGAGTGAGAACTGAGCGATCTCTGCCATACCCATAGCTTACTCTGACTGTTCCTTTTACTTATATATTTTCTAGATCTCAAGTGACGGCGTCTCTTCCGTGGATTGACCTCCCAGTCTACCTAGATTGGAAGCCAAAGCGTCACATTTTTTTTCCTTTGCCCCACAACTTTCTCTTCATAATTGCTGAGGGGCACAGGGCCCTGGGTGGGGCTTTGGTTTCCTGGGCGTTTCCGCACCCTCCTCAGCTCCCCGCCAAGGAGTGGCTTCGGTCACCCAGGCTTTATTGTGGTCGGCAGTGAGGGTTCTGTGGGGGCGCACGGTTATGGCCTTGGCCTTGCTCGGGGCATTGGGGCTGTTCGGCTAGGCAGCTTGGGGAACAACAACATGATAGCAAGCTGGGTATTATTTAATTTATTTTTATTTTATGTAGCCTATGTACAGTAGCTTATATATATTTAAGTTACTGTAAGGTATATATGGACCCCAGTATGGTCCCCTCTGTACTGTGTGAGTCTGAAATAAAGTATTATTATTATTATTATTATTATTATTATTATTATTCCCCTTCATCTTCTCAGTATTCTTGGTGTATATTTTGCTTATGACCTTTCTTGGAAAGATCATATTACCACTCTTGCTACAACAGCTTCCCAGAAGTTAGGTGTGCTCAAACGTCTCCGTGGGTTCTTCACCTCCGCACAGCGTATTTCTCTGTACAGGTGTAAAGTCAGTAAATATAGGTTAGCCTAACTGAACAAGATGCGGAAATATACACGAGCCGACCAGGCCAAGTGAGATACTGTATCTCTATTGGTCTAACTGGTAAGGTGTCTGCCTCATACCCAATGGTCCCGGGTTCGATTTCCGCTCTGGGTATATTTTCGGGAGGCTATTTTCGCATCAAACGAAGTTTAGGTGTTGGTAAAATTGTCAAGATGGTTGAAAGTAAGATCGGAGCTCCAGAACCTCCCTTTCGAGCATGGTGTAAAAACCTTAATCCTACAGGACAAGGAAAGGGGCAGGATAGAACAGGGAGTGCTGTGAGACTTGCAACAAACACTGTGTTTGTGTATGGAAAGAGTTGCCAGCTCTCCTGCGAGTAGCTAACTGGGCCGTTAAGGTGCGTGTGTAGCACCGCTCAGTGGGCTGACTCGCCACTCCCTACTAGTCTCTCTGACGGACTCACGGTCGTTTCGGCTCAGGTTTGTTCCTCTCTGTTTGTTCGGAGCCTTCGCTACCCAGACGGTGAAGTGATGTAAAGTCAGTAAAAATAGGTTAGCCTAAACTGAACAAGATGCGGAAATATACTTGAGCCGACCAGGCCAAGTGAGATATCTCTATTGGTCTAACTGGTAAGGTGTCTGCCTCATACCCAAGGGTCCCGGGTTAGATTCCCGCCCTGGGTATATTTTCAGGAGGCTATTTTTGCATCAAACAAAGTTTAGGTGTGCTGGTAAAATTGTCAATATGGTTGAAAGTAAAATTGGAGCTCCAGAACCTCCCTTTCGGGCATGGTGTAAAATTCCTAATCCTACACAGGGGTTCAGTGTGCTAATGTATTTAGCATTGTTTCAATTGTGTGGAGAGGTTCAACTAACACTGCAGTTCTTGAAAGGGTAGAGTAAAAAGCATTTTAATTGTCTCATCAATTCACCTCCTCTTGCTAATTCCCTAAAACTTCTCTAACTTGTCGAACGTCTCTCACGTCTCTTCTACCGCTATAACAATAATCAATAATCAGATACAGGAAAGATACTTACTAAAAGGCAGGGATCTTTACTTTGTGTTTGTAGACCTGGAGAAGGCCTTTGATAGGGTGCCTAGAGATATTGTGCAGTGGGCTATGAGGAAACTTGGTGTGGAAGAGTGGCTGGTGCGTGTGATAATGAAGATGTATGAGGACTCGCGAAGTGCGGTGAGGGTGAAGGGTGTACTGAGTGATGAGTTCGCAGTCCGTGTTAGAGTCCATCAGGGTTCAGTGTTAAGACCCGTCCTCTTTATTATGGTCTTGGAGGCACTGTCTAGAGTTTTTAGAGGTGGACTCCCGTTGGAACTGTTTTATGCAGACGATTTAGTCCTAATAGCTGACAGTATGCAAGATGCTGAGGCCAAATTCAGAAAGTGGAGAGAGGGCATGGCGAGCAAGGGTTTAAGAGTCAATATTAACAAAACCAAGGTTATGCATTGTAGATTGAGACGAGGCAATGTGGAAAAGAGCGGTGCATACCCATGTGCAGTGTGTGGAAAGGGAGTGGGCGTTAACTCAATTCAATGTAGCATCTGTCGATGTTGGGTACACCATGGGAGTAAGCGCTGTAGTAGAATAAATGGATCCGTGCCGAAGGATAAGTCAGAAATAGAGAAATTTGAGTGCGTAGTGTGCAAAGGTGAGCTTGTGTTAAGTGATGATCCTGTGGCTGTGAAATTTGGAAATGAGTTTTTGGAGCTGGTGAACAAGTTTTGTTACCTAGGAGATACCATCTCTGCCGGTGGTGGGGCCGAGGCTGCCACTGTTGCTAGAATTAGGTGTGGCTGGGGGAAGTTCAGAGAACTGATGCCAATCCTGACCATGAAAAGAATGCCTCTCCCCCTGAAGGGAAAGGTGTATGCCTCATGTGTTAGAAGTGCAATGACGTATGCCTCAGAAACATGGGCCGTTAAAGTAGAGGATGCCAACAGAATGGAGCGTAATGAGATGAGAATGGTGAGATGGATGTGTGGGGCCAGGCTATAGGATAGAATAACAAATGTTGAGCTGAGGAGACGTTTAGGTATAAAAAGTATTAGCGAGGTGATGCGTACAATGTGATGCGTACAATAGGGGAGGTGTGGTGGAGTGGTCATGCCACTGGATTGGTAATCCAATGGACCCGGGTTCAAATCCCGATATGTCAATGGGAAGATATTATTGGGATTGAATTTGTGCTGTACCTAGTATCAGTGCATTACCACAAAGCCCACCGAAATGCCAAAAAAATACCCTCGTTGTTCCCTGATTAAATAACACTGTATGAATATTCCCATATTCAAAATATGTTACAGGGGGACAATGCCTAGTGAGTTCACTGCTCAATAGGTGGCGTTCTGAGAGTGAGGGTCTGAGTCTGGAGGGTGAGACGGTGAAGCACTTGAGCGAAGCAACCGGCCGCTTCAGAGATGGAGCTGCTTCGAGCCATGATGGATGCTTCGCATGTCTCACTCCCCAGACTGGAACAAGACCTCACGGGCTTCACCGTGTTGGGCGGTGGAATGTACAGGCTCTCAGCCTATGCCCGAGAGGGAGTAGTTGGAATATAGAAAAAAAAAAAAAAAAAAAAAAAAAAAAAAAAAGTAGACTGGGTTGGTATGGACATGTGGAGAGACTGGATGAACACAATTGGGTGAAAAAATGCAGGTCTGTGATTGTGGAGGGAGCTGCACCAAGGGGTGGACCGAGGAAGACCTGGGATCGGACTATACGCGCCGATCTCAAATCCAAGAACTTGACAAGTAAAGCAGCCCTTACCAGGGTTGCCTGGAATGCCGCCAAAGGACAAGAGACTGAAACTGCACTTATGTGTGGAACACTCGGTCTTAAAATGTTATGTATGTATGTATGTAATGAGCTTCAGGGCTTCCTCCGTGTATACCTCCTCCCTTAGGGTACAGCCACACCGGAAGCGGCGAGTGGGGAGGTATAACGTGACACTATTAAACCCATTATATCTTATGCAGGTGGCCACACTGCATGAACGGAGAGGTTTGTCGCTCATCTTACCCTCCCCGCTAGACACCCAGCGATGCTGCATGTTTTAAAATGACACACACGGCATGAGCGGCAGCTCAACTTCCCAACCAAATTTTCATACGTTGTACTGTACTTTGATCTGCGTGAAGTACAGACCCCTGCCTCTTGTAAATCATGACTACTGAACAACTAATTGGCGCAATTTACCAAAGAAGAGCGGTATGGGATCCTACCGATACTAATATCAATCATATCCAACCGTTCAACTTAAATTCTTTAGAGTTTATCAATTTTGAGTGAATCCTAATCTTTAACCCGGCAAGCGCGATAGGCCTCACGGAAGGCTTCCTATAGGGAACGCGATAGGCCTCACGGAAGCAAGACCATAAAAAAAGCCTTCCAAAAAAAAAAAGGGCCTATCAAAACAAAGGATTTTGTCTCTAGGTGAGATAATTCCCCTCTAGTACTCATCCATGTGTTTCTCACCCCTCCCCCTCCCCTCCTTCCCCACCTTATTCCCCCCTCCCCCCCCTCCTCAATTATCACCTATTTATCCTCTTATTATCATCATTTATCGGTTATTTTTCTCTCCCGCGATAATGTAGCACAAGTGGGTTGCATAAAAGATCGTTATGCAACACCCAGACACCGGCACACACCGCCCCGCTCGTCTCAGTTGACTCCCAGACAGCGAGAGGGGAGGGCTGCCTGTGGCTCTCTCTCGCCTGAGATTATGACCGGGTGGCCAATATCTTCGTTTTTCACCACCCAAATGCTTTTCCCACTTATTTTAGCACTCTTGAAGGTTCATATATACATCATATATGTAAAATAAAAGCATACCGAAAACAAATAATGCTTTATATTGTAAATATAACGAATTATGTCAGAATCCAGGGCTAGAAATGCACAAATAACTACCCTAGCACCTAGGTCTATATCGCGCTTGTCAGGTTAATATTGAGTAAATGTTAATGAAAAAATTAAATATTTTTGGCCATTCTACTTAACACTAATGCCACCTTTGGTATAATAAATGTTTATATTTTCTTTGATGGAAATAGAAAGAAAGGAAGATTTTTTTTCAACTTATACTTCTTGTCTATTCTATTCTATTCTATTGTCTGACGCTGTGATCCCCGAAGGGGTGGCCACGAACGAAACGCCCCCATGCATCTCTGTCCCCAGTCAGTCGACGCCCCCCCTCCCAACCAGCACCGCCTTCATCCATATACTTCTTCACTCCACCCTTCCACCTCGCTCTTGTACACCATCTTAGTCATTCTCTTGCTTCCCATACATTCCATATGGCCGAACCATCTCAAGGTGTTCCTTTTCACACTTTCCAGCACATCTACCTCCACACCACACCTACTTCTTACTTCCTCATTCGTCTGTCTATCCCTCCATGTAACTCCGTGGGCACTTCTCAAGTAACTAATTTCCACCCCCCTCACTCTTGGTCTGAGTTTCTCCACCAATGTCCATGCTTCGCTTACGTAAGTCAGTGTCGGGATTACCACACTGTCATGCAAAGACTTCTTCACTTCCATACTGACCACCCTATTTCTTGTTACTGCTTTCAGCGTTCCTAGAACCCTCTTCCCCTATTGCACCCTCTCCTGCACTTCATTCATCATCATCAAATCTGACGCCCCGCTTCCAGAGGAAGCACCCCAAAAGGGATGGCCATTGCAGAAACTGCTTCCAGGCTCCCAGACATGCCCCGACTGACCCACTCCACAGTGCCATTTCCACTAAGTGGATTATGACCATGAACACTGAAGGAGCAGACCCAGAGCAGTCCCTCACCCGGATGGCAGTTCCACCACTGTTTTCTATTTTATTTACCCCAGTGGAGCCCTGGCTGGAAGCATACCAAGCACAGGAATTTTCTGAAGATAGGAACCAGTGGTCCACTGCTCCAGAGGTTGATTGCACCACCAAAGTGGCGGGCGGTGGGGTCGCCGCATCCCTACGCCAAAATTTAAATAAAATAAATGTATATAGGCTACTATGTACAGTCAGGTCTCGATATACACACGTTTTATATACACCGATTAGTTTGGACACGGTAACCCTAAAAGTTCCAAAGTCGGCCACAACACGGAAAAGTCGGGATCATACACGGGTGGTGGCCTAAGCTTAGGTATATATAAACGATTAAGAATGTTATTTATGCATCAAATGTCTGTCTGTCTATCTATCTAATGCATCTATCGCCCTTATACATAAATATAACTATGTCTTATTTGGTCTTTTTAATCTATGAATAATTTCTATTAGATGAAATTGAACAAAATATTATCCTTCCAACACACAAATAATAAAATGAACAAGAGTCAATAAAAATGTCTCCTTTTTCTGTGCATCTCATATGTTCGTATTTTATCGATCGCTGGACCTAGCAACTCTCTATCTATCTATCTATCTATCTAATGCATCTATCTATCTCCCTAATACATTAACATAACTACGTCTTATTTGGACTTTTTGTAATCTATGAATCATTTCTAATGCGATGGAATTGAAAAATATATCCTTCCAGCACATAGATAAACAAGAAATAAGAAACAGTCAACAAAAAATCCCCCCCCCCCCCTTCTCCATACAGGCGCCGAGCTTCCGAGTGTCGGAAGATTTGCGTTTTATTTATTTACAGTGGAGCCCCCACTTTGGCGACATTTAGTCTGGCGATTTCTACTTTGCCGAACAGGTCCTAAATTTCCACGGAACCCACTTTGGCTACAATGCACCAACTTTGGCGATTGACCGCCTGACCAAAAAAAAACGTGCGCATCTCGATATTCACCCGTCGGCCATCTTGTGCAAGACACCATTGTTATACACCTGCTCTTCTGTGGCCTTGGCTCTCATTTTTCGTCTGTGTGCAGCAGTTTGGTGACTTTCAGCCAATACCTGGGATGATGCAAGCTTCGGGAGCGGCTAGCGGGGGTGTTGGTGGTGGGCCGCTACGGAAGCCAAACAGAGTCAAGAAGAGAGATTATAGGAAAGGCGTCACCAAGAAGAAATGTACAGCTGAAGACAAGAAGAAAATAATTGACTTAATAGACCAGGGGTATAAAACATGTAATATTGTGCGCCAGTTGAATGTGCCAGAATCGACAGCGAGGAATCTTCGCAAGAATAAAGAAACAATTAAAACAAAATTGAAGGTAGCTGAGAGGTATTTTGGGACAGGCAGGGCTGTGGCTCCTAGGGTAACTTCAGAAATGACACGAGACAAATCCAATGATGGTTGTGGTGGAGCATTTTGTTACAAAGTGGTTATTTAGTATTGGTTCCTTCGTCAATGATGAAGAGCCTATACTATATATAGGCTGAGATTCCGGGACCCGTTCTGGATTCCCCGGAGTTCTTATGACAACCGTTGCGTATATAGCATAAAAACAATCCTTGGTTAATACCCATTAAATCTTAACAAGGGCTCATCATTGAAAATGAATACCACTAGAAATAACATTTTAAAGAAGAATCTATCATTTCAAACCTCCCGGTGCCTCAGCCCTCCAGCTGTGCTGTCGTCATGCTTCCCTTGCACGTGATGCCAGACTTTCTAGCGTGTTTATCTGCCTCTTTACGGTTGTGATCAAGGCGAGTCGGACGTGTGCCCCCTTGCTCTGGGCGTCTCAGCGTTTGCCTGGCTTTCTCACTCCTAGTGAGTCCTAGTTATATATTATTTGAGTTAGGTCCAAACATGAATTGAGTAATCGCCCTGTATGTTTCAGAGGGCCACCGTCCACGCCTGTCCACACCGAAAGTATATGGATACTGCTTCGCCATTCTTAATATTTGTTGTTCGTCGTAGTAAGTGATTATTGTTATATTAGGCTATATCCTATACAATGCTTGCATTTAATTATTTACTTATCGTAGGCTATTATTCATCTTATTCGTGTGCCCTCAGGATACACGTTGAACTCTAAGGATATTATTAATTCAAAGTTTTCTTTGTCGTAAAGTAGCCTACATTATTTCCTGAAATTCTACTAGTATTAAATTTTTGAAAGTCGCTTCACTTTTATAAGTCGCTTCACTTTATAGTTTGCATGCTTCTAGCATTACTTCGAGCTGATAGGGTCTTAGCTAGACTTATTGATTCCCTTATATGTTCCATTCTTGTACCAGTACTTATTTATAAGGCCATGCTTTGTTTGCCACCTCGGGCAAGTGTCCACGAGGGCGGCCAATAGGCCTAGCTAGCTCGGCTTTCCTCTACTGAATTTTACATGAGGGACCAATTGTTCTCTTCCTATATGAGTAATATGTTACGAAGTGCTTCGATACCAATGATTCCTAAGAGTTTGCATGACCAAGTGCAAGAGCACCAACTAAACCTATACAATTTGCATGCTTCGAGTCCCGGAGTCGGCGGGGCTCCTGTGTCCCTCCGTTCTCTCCGGGTCTCCGGGTTTAGAACTCTGGGTACTAAATGGTTTCGAGTAAATAAAGTATAAGCACCAACACAATTATATGTTAATTTCTTAAAATAGAAAGAGTTTGCATGAAACCAAATGGAGCAACAAAGTTTCCTCCAGTGCAAGAGCACCAACACAATTATGTGTTAATTTCTTAAAATAGAAAGAGTTTGCATGTAAACAAATTGAGCAACAAAGTTTCCTCCAGTGCATAAGCACCAACTCACCCTATACAATTGCATGCTTCGAGTCCCGGAGTCGGCGGGGCTCCTGTGTCCCTCCGTTCTCTCCGGGTCTCCGGGTTTTAGACCTCCGGGTACTAAATGGTTTCAAGGAAACCGAGGAACAATAAAAAAAAAAAAAAAAAAAAAAAAAAAAACGATGCACAAAGAAGTTCCGGTTAAATGGAGAAACAAAGTTTTCCTCCAGGTGCACGAAACACCAACAAAAACAAGGAACCAAAAGGTTCAGGTTAACATAAAGGAACGAGTGCTTCCTCCGAGTACTCCGAGTAATACAAAAACCAAGGAACCAAAAGTTCAGGTTAAATTAAGGAACGAGAGCTTCCTCCGAATACTCCGGGTACTCCGGGTACTACTGAAAACCAGGGAACCAAGAAGTTCAGGTTAAATTTAGGAACAAGGCTTCCTCCAAGTACTCCGGGTACTAGGGGTACTCCGAGCAATACTGCAAACCAAGGAACCAAGAGGTTCAGGTTAAATTAAGGAACAAGAGCTTCCTCCAAGTACTCCGGGTACATACTGAAAACCCAGGAACCAAGAGGTTCATGTTAAAATTAAGGAATAAGAGCTTCCTCCAAGTACTCCGGGTACTCCGGGTACATACTGAAAACCCAGGAACAAAAGTTCAGGTTAAATTAAGAACGAGAGCTTCCTCCGAATACTCCGGATACTCCGGGTACTACTGAAAACCAGGGAACCAAGAAGTTCAGGTTAAATTTAGGAACAAGGCTTCCTCCAAGTACTCCGGGTACTAGGGGTACTCCGAGCAATAATGCAAACCAAGGAACCAAGAAGTTCAGGTTAAATTAAGGAACAAGAGCTTCCTCCGGGTACTCCGGGTACATACTGAAAACCCAGGAACCAAGAGGTTCAGGTTAAAATTAAGGAACAAGAGCTTCCTCCAAGTACTCCGGGTACTCCGGGTACATACTGAAAACCCAGGAACCAAGAGGTTCAGGTTAAAATTAAGGAACAAGAGCTTCCTCCAAGTACTCCGGGTACTCCGGGTAAACACTGACAACCCAGGAACCAAGAGGTTCAGATTAAAATAAGGAACGATAGCTTCCTCCAAGTACTCCGGGTAAAACACTGACAACCCAGGAACCAAGAGGTTCAGATTAAAATAAGGAACGATAGCTTCCTCCAACTACTCCGTGTACTCCGGGTAATACTGAAAACCAAGGAACCATGAGGTTCAGGTTAAATCAAGGAACGAGAGTTTCCTCCAAGTACTCCGGGTACTCCGGGAACTCCGGGGGAGTTCCGATTAAATTAAAGACCAACGTTTCCCTCCGAGTTCTCAATGTAGAACAATGAATGGAAAAAGAAGGGAGGAGAGTACTCCAGTGGCATTTATGATAGCCTATAGACTATACCACTTAAATCCATTCTTATATACGATGTAGCGAATATGCTACCCTACTCTAAATTCTTTAAAACATTCATAGGGCCAGCAGGTACTCGACATTACATGAGCCTTATACATAAGGAACTGGTACATGCTTTGGCCCTTTGCTCTTATATTATGTAACATTGATTCTTGGCTTTTTTCTGACAGGTGGGCTATAGCTCTCCTCAGTAATCTCCGCCCCCTCACCTGACGAGGTATGTACGCCAGATGTCTTGTGTGAATCGTACATTGACTAAGTGGGTTCCTAAAAAATGTACAAATTGTGCACTCTTCGTGTAACACTACCACAATCTGAGTGGCCACATAACAGCAGCGGGGGCGACTCGGGTATTACTAAACATTTGGGATGAAGTGAAAGTTTATATAGCCTCAACTTTAAAAAAAACAAAAAAACAAAAAAAAACAGACATGGTCAGTAGGGACTATGTTTATTTCTTACTGGACGCTCTGTGTCTTCCACAACAGAAACCCCTAAAAAGAGGTCTATACCTACAGAGTTAAAAGGCACTTCCTCCCCTAGCTGTCCTCGCCCCAAACTTGTTAGGCTTGACCTAGATAAAGATGAGGAACAATGTTTTCCTCAGGATACTATCCCGATTAGATAGCACTCGAATCGTATTCATGATAGCCGATAGAATATATCCCCCTGGAATCCATTCTTATATAAGTTATGGCAGATACGTATTACGTACATAGTCTGCAGTTTACGTGATCACTACTTATTTGCTCATATATCAAAGTATTCTACACTTTCATAGTTACACACTGGTAACATTAATTTGAGCGGATATGCTCTGGACTCTACTTATGGATTCTTATATCGGGATATTCTCACGCGAGCGCGCGATCACGGAAGCGGCCAATAGGCCTAGCTCTAGCATCACTACTGAATTTTATAATATAAGAGATAGATGATCTCTTCCTATATAGATATATAGATATATAAATATTATACATATTATGAAGTTTTTCGAGGGATTTACTTAATTTTTCAACATATAAGCGGGGGGCCAATGGTTCCGATATTGTTGACCTATAAGGAACAATGTTCCTCCAGATACTATTCCTATTTTTAACCCAAATATTGACTCGATATTATGAAGTTTTTTCACGCTCGTCACATCGAGCGCGGAAGTGGCCAATAGGCTCAGAGCCTCACTCTACTGAAAATTACAGCACAAGAGATAGATTGGTATCTTTCTAGATATAAGTATTATATGAAGTTTTTCGGTGGATTTACTTCATTTGTCCATAGATAAGCTGGGGGCCAATGGTTCCGCTATTATCGAACTATAAGAAACACTGTTTCCTCCGGGTACTATCCCTATTATAAACCAAATATTGACAGTATATTAGGAGTTTTTCGAGGGATTTACTTCATTTTTCAATGAATAAGCTGGGGACCAATGGTTCCGCTATTATTGGACAATAAGGAACATCATTTCCTCCGGGTATGATCCCTATTGAAAACCAAATATTGAATGTATATTAGGAAGTGGTTAGAGGGATTTCCTTCATTTTTCAATTTATAAGCGGGGTGCCAAGGGTTCCACTGTTGTTGAAGGATAAGGACCAACGCTTCCTCTGGGTACTATCCCTATTATAAGCCAAATATTGACTTTATAATTCTATTTTTTTTCATGGATTTACTTCATTATTCAATGCATAAGCGGGGGGCCAAAGGTTCCGCTATTGTTGAACTATAAGGAACAATGTTTGCTTCGGTTCCTATCCCTATTATAAGCCAAACATTAACGTTATAGTAGGAAGAATTTCGTTGAATTTACTTAATTTTTCAATGTATATGCTGGGTGCCAATTGTGTGGGCTATTATTGAACTATCAAGGAAAAGTTTCCTCCGGGTACTATCCCTATCATAAGCCACATATTGAAATTATATTATATTATAGCCCCAGTGGGCTATTAGGGACAGATGAGGAGCAAAGCTTCCTCCAGATACTATCACTATTATAAGCCCGATATTGAATTGATATACACGGACTAACCAATGGTGTCCGGGTACCGGGTACCCAACGGACCTCCGGTGACATTGATAATCTACTGATTATTATTATTATTATTATTATTATTCCATTGTTATAACTTAAGTTACTGCAAATTGCAATTAGTTTCTCGAATTGAATTGAACTGAAATAGACCTTGACTCTTAGCTACGGTCCACTCTCTCCGGTTCCGTATTCCCGATCGGGTTGCTATGAAGGTCTTCGGGCTTCACCTCCATCTCCGGGTGCTGCCCAACGGCGTGTCTTTCCGGGTCAATGATAAACATCTTTCCCATAAGTTCTCAATGGAGGACAATGAATTTATATAAGAGATAGCAGATACGCTACTCTACTCTAACCCCTTTTACGGCATTCATATAGCCAATAGGCTATTCACCGCCAGGTGTTGGCCAACGTAATTTCTTGTTGAGTCGCTGTTAAAAGTCTTCACCTTGGGTTCTCAACGTAGAACCACGAATGACAGAAAGGGGGGGGGGAATACTCTAATCATATTAATGTTAACCATCGACTATCCCACTCTAATCCATCTTTATATAAGATGCAGCTGATATGCTACCCCGTTCTAACTTCTTTTACTGCATTCATATAGCCAACAGGCTACTCGGCATTCCATAGGCCTTATGGATGACGAGCCGGTACATGATTTTGTTCTTTGCTCTAGTACCGTATTATGTAACATTAATTCTTGGCCTGATGAGCAACAGCTCTCTCTTGTAATCGCCACGACCATTGTGCAGTGGTTCGGGTTCACAAGATGCAACAAATTCCCCCTTCTTGGACGTACGAAGTATGTACGCCATCAGTCTTGTGTTGATTGTACGCTAGCTAGTGGGCTACTAAGAAGTGTACAAACTGTGCACCCTTCGTGAAACATCACAATCTGATTGGCCACATAACTGCGGCTGGGGCGCCTTAGGTTTTGAGACCCCTCAATCTATAACCCGGTGGTCAATAACCCCGGCGCAGGGACTGGCCGCTTTTGCGGTCAATTCTCCCTACCGACAATTCCTTGAGACCTCTGGTGAACGCTTCGGAACTAGCACCCGAGCTACGACTGTAGACATCACTATACCAAACACCTATAAGATGTACAGTTTATCTCAAGGTTTGTGTGATTCTACATAATTTTCTTATACAGTATACGACTACACTACGTTCTTGTATAGTATAGTTGTTGTTGTTGTTGTTGTTGTTGTTCCCCAAGCTGCCTGGCCGAACAGCCCCAAGGCCCCGAGCAATTCCAAGGCCATAACCGAGCTCCCCCACAGAACCCTCCCTGCCGACCACAATAAAGCCTGGGTGACCGAAGCCACTCCATGGCGGGGATCTGAGGAGGGTGCGGAAACGTCCGGGAAACCAAAGCCCCACCCAGGGCCCTGTGCCCCTCAGCAATTATGAAGAGAAAGTTGAGGGGCAAGGGAAAAATGTGACGCTTTGGCTTCCAATCTTGGTAGATTGGGAGGTCAATCCACGGGAAAGACGCCGTCACTTGAGATCTAGAAAATATATAAGTTAAAGGAACAGTCAGAGTAAGCTATGGCTATGGCAGAGATCGCTCAGTTCTCACTCTGATAGACCAGCCCATCACCACATGACTAGAACCCAATCTTCTCAGCATCAGCTAGGAAAGGCCCTAGAAAGCCGCCTTTGGCGGGGGGATAGCTCCCCTATTTCAACCCCTTTCGGGGTCGGGCACCCGCCCTGTATAGTATAGTATAGTAATAAAGGGAAGGTCCATATGCAGCCGATAATGACTACAAACATAATTGTAAGCTGATTATAAACAATTATCAATTATTAATTGACAAAATTGGAAGGAAAATATCTGCTAACTTTGTATTGCATATATATGTTATGGTGATATATGGGTGATTTTAAATATATAAAACGAAAGTATGCATAGGCCAAAGTATGTGTCAGCTACAGAACACAGGGTCGTCCATCTACCTGTTCCCTCCCCCAGCACGACCCTCAGATGCACATTCAGACAAGGGTCTAGTGCAGGGGTCAGCAACCTTAGGCACGAGTGCCAGGCTTGGCACTAATGGTGCTTGTGTATGGCACGCCGAGACATTTGATGGAACAAAGACAAATACTATGAAAAATAATAATAATGATGAGAGAGAGAGATTATAATAATTTAATGAAAATGTTATGTTATTGTTTAATGCACGATTCTAACTAATTCTTATAAATTATACCAGTACTGTACATTGAATAACAACGACAATTGGTCGTGAACGCGACAAGAAGTGAGGTTGGTTGTAGACGAGTACACCACACGTTCCTTCAAGCCGTTGGTGATGTGTTAGGCTGCACTGCAGTGTTGCCACATACAGGGAAATCTCCCTTTTTTTCGAACCTGGCATGCAGGGTAGTAAATAAATTGGCATTAATATAATATTGGCACATCATGGTCAAAAGGTTGCCGACCCCTGGCTCTAGTGTGTCACTTTGCGCCAATTTGGCCCACACAAGAGGGATACAACCGCCTGAGCCTATAGTGCCCGTTCTCCAGTGGAATTTCCAATCTCTCAATTCCTCTTGGACCAAGCTGGAAGCCTTCAGATTTCTCTAACTTTTGCATTATGGACGTTTTCCGGGCCAAATGGCTAAGAGAAAAATACGATCCTATCTTTCACCCTAAATCGAAGGCCTAATAGTCGGTAACCACTATCAGGCAATCAGGCAATAGGCGTCACACTGAAAGAGTTTTACTACCATGACTAAGTAAGAAGACAAAGGATTTTTCTTCTATAGTAAATAGTACGAGTTGTATGTACTGCATGATTCTGGTTCTCCTTTCCTCCTTCGGAATCTCCAAAAGGAATAAAAAGGGGGGGGGGATGTAGAACATAAATAAGTATACGAAGACAAAGGGTTTTCTTCTATAAGGAATAGGTACGAGTTGTATGTACTGAAAAAGTATGAACAAATAGTTCATTTTTTGGTTTTTATACCAATGCAAGCAAGAAATGCGCTTGCTAACTTGTTGCACAGCTTCAGGAGTATTATAGTATGAGATGTTTTGACATTAAAGCATCCGTTCATACACATTTTTACATCTTGTTCTCCTCAACACATTTTAAGTTATGACTATTCTTCCATCTTTCCTTCTTTATGAGGCTTCCCAGTATACCCGCCTCTTCTTTCTCTAATACAGTAATTTGAATTTCTCCTGGTGTCAGCCTATCTGTTAATTGGTTCTCTCTGGATACGTAGAGCATCTGATGTCCCACCTCCGGTCGTGATATTCTAGGCTCTTCATCATTGACGAAGGAACCAATACTAAATTACGGGTTTGACAACTCGTAGGGAAGGAAGGAAAACCTTCTATTTAGGAGTGGTTCCGTAGTCAATGACGCAAAGGTTCCCTCCCACCTTCCCCTTCCCATGCACATGCCCAACTTGATATAACATTTGAGGCAGATAAACACGCTAGAAAGTCTGGCATCACGTGCAAGGGAAGCATGACGACAGCACAGCTGGAGGGCTGAGGCACCGGGAGGTTTGAAATGATAGATCTATCTATCTATCTATTGCCTGACGCCGCGATCCCCGAAGGGGTGGCCACGAACGAACCGCCCCCATGCACCTCTGTCCCCAGTCAGTCGACGCCCCTCCCCCCAACCAGCACCGCCCTCGTTCATGTAGTTCCTCACTCCATCCTTCCACCTCATATTCGGTCTACCTCTCCCCCTCTGTCCCTCCACCTCGCTCTCGTACACCCTCTTAGTCATTCTCTCGCTTTCCATACGTTCCATATGGCCGAACCATCTCAAGTTGTTCCTTTTCACACTTTCCAGCACATCTACCTCCACACCACACCTCCTTCTTACTTCCTCATTAGTCTGTCTATCCCTCCATGTAACTCCGCACGCACTCCTTAAGTAATTCATTTCTACTGCTCTCACTCTTGGTCTGAGTCTCTCAACCAACGTCCATGCTTCGCTTCCGTAAGTCAGTGTCGGGATTACCACACTGTCATGCAAGGACTTCTTCACTTCCATACTGACCACCCTATTTCTTGTTACTGCTTTTAGCGTTCCTACAACCCTCTTCCCCTGTTGTACCCTCTCCCGCACCTCTTCATCCATAGTCCCATCTTTACTCAACACACTGCCCAGATACTTAAAAGAGTTGACGATCTCCATAGCCTGACCGTTCAGCTTCACCTCACACTCTGTGACTTCACCCCTTTCGAAGACCATAACCTTGCTCTTCCCCGTATTTACCTTCAAATTCCGTTTTTCGCACACTGTTCCAAACTCATTTACCAGACCCTGCAACTCCCATTCATTATCACTCATCAGAACTGTATCATCCGCAAACAGCAGTATAGGTAGCTTCCACTCAATTCCCTCCCTTTTCAGCGATACACCAACATCCACTGCTCTTGATAGTATTTCTTTCATGACTCCATCCATATATACAGTAAACAACCACGGGGACATCACACACCCCTGTTTCAAACCAACATTCAGGTCAAAGAACTCGCTCTGCTCACTCTCCACACGTACTGCCGCCTTTGCACCCTCATACATGCTCTTCACTGCTTTCAGCAACTTGCCCTCTACTCCGTATATTCTAAGTACTTTCCACAAACCTTCTCTATCCACTCTGTCATAGGCCTTCTCCAAGTCCATAAAGGCAACATACACCTTTTGTTTCTTCTCCAGATACTTCTCCACAACACAATTCAGGGTAAAAATCTGATCTACACATCCTCTTCCCTTCCTAAAACCTCCCTGCTCGTCGCCTATCCATTTCTCCGTTCTCACTCTCACTCTCTCAATCACTACCCTACTGTATACCTTCCCTACTACGCTTAGAAGACATATTCCTCGGTGGTTACCACACACTCCTCTTTCCCCTTTGCCCTTATATAGGGGGACTATTATGCCAGTCTTCCAGTCATCGGGTGCACTCCCCTTCTCCCATGCTAGTTTGCACATTTTCCATACCCATTCTATCACTATCTCACCACCATACCTCAACATTTACCCACACACTCCATCTGTTCCTGGTGCTTTCCCCAACTTCACTCTTTTCATGGCTTCCCACACTTCTGACCTCCTGATCCCCACCTCCTCCTCCACTACTTCTCTTCTTCTCCCTCCCATACCATATCCAGCTATGTTTGCTGGCTCTTCATTCCTTTCATTTAGCAACTCACTGAAGTACTCCCTCCATCTTTCGACTGTCTCTTGCTTATCGGCTAGCATTCTCCCATTCTTATCTTTCACACCCTTACTGTTTCCCTTGCTACCTTCCCTAACTTTCTTGACTTCTTTCCAGAACAGTTTCTTACTCTCCCTCCATTTTACACTCAGATTCCTTCCAAATTCCTCATCTACTCTTCTCTTACTTTCCTTCACTACTCTCTTCACCACCCTCTTACTCTCCACGTACCTCGCTCGTTTCTGTCTCTCGGAATCTTCATTCCCTCTACTACCCAACCACTCTCTATATGCTTTCTTCTTTTCTTCCACAGCTATTCTTACCTCTTCTGTCCACCATGCTGTACCTTTCACTCCCCTCCCTCTTCTCCTCACTCCACACACCTCCTCACATGCTGCACAGATCTCATCCTTAAACACCTTGCTCATCTCCTCCACTTCCTCCATAACTTCCAGGTCGAACCCACCTAGTCGTCTTTCTTAGATTCTTCTTTAAAATGTTATTTCTAGTGGTATTCATTTTCAATGACGAGCCCTTGGTAAGATTTAATGGGTATTAACCAAGGATTGTTTTTATGCTATATACGCAATGGTTGTGATAAGAACTCCGGGGAATCCCGAACGGGTCCCGGAATCTCAGCCTATATACAGTATAGTATAGGCTCTTCTTCATTGACTACGGAACCACTCTTAAATAGAAGGTTTTCCTTCCTTCCCTACGGGTTGTCAAACCCGTAATTTTGTTTAGTAATTGATAAGAAAATCTGGTTTTGAAAAACGAAAATGGCTCAAAAAGGTAACTTCCGGGTCAGCCCAGACTATTTTTATTTTTTCCCATTTAAAGTTTGCCCCCACTTTGGCGTAGTTTTGGCAGTCTATAAAAATAGCCAAAGTAGGGGCTCCACTGTAGCCTATTGTATTTTCCCACGGTATATTTTCGCCTTGAAAGTGTCTGCACAAAATTATGGGGAAATATTGTAACATGTTTTTAATTGAGATGTGTAATTTTTGCTGATTATGAGTTGGTGGATTTTTTTTTTCTTTAATTCCATCATATCGGAAATTATTCACAGACTGTATAGAGACCAAATAACATACACTTTTAAGTTTGTTCAATAGTTTTGCATTATCAAAAGGGTCATAACTTCTTCTCTACTTTCTGGTCTATTGAAACATAATAAAGAGAGGGGGAGGGAGGGAGTGCCCCTGACAGTGATAACCAGTCTGATGATGATAATGATATGATGGAAAATGTTTCTGTGTTCTCTGGTTTCGATGAGGACGATGAACATGCTGGGGAACATGGAGGGGCCGATATGCGAGCTGTATCTCAAGGCTTATCAACTTCATCACAATAACGGGGTCGGGGTTGTGGGCGGGACGGGGCGGGGGGAGGGTCCGAGGAAGTACAGCGGCGGTAATATCTACCGAACGTCAATACATCTATCCACACAAATAGGTCAGTAACAGGTACAAAACAGTCCTTATTGATGCTTAACCCATAAACGGCTGCAAAGCTCATAAGAGGTTTTACTGGGCGACGGCGGCAAAGCTCTTAACCTAACAAGTGCGCATGGGGGTAATTGGAAACGTCCCCCTGTGCTGACGTATTTGAGGTGTTTCCGTCACTAAAATATTCATTGTACCATTAATAGCATTAATACTTATCCATATGCGCCTATTATGGGTTGATTATAAAGGTATTAACCTGAAACAACAATAAAACGAGTGAAAACAGCGTTTGGATGGTCAAAATCGGAGATATAGCCCGCGAGTTGTATAATGTATGGGTGAGGCAAGCTGCTTTCCCGCCAATTTCCCCCAAGGCCACTGAGACACAGTCGATCGATACTCTCTCTCTCTCTCTTGCACTCGCTTGCCATCAGTGATGACAACACCCTGCTTGCAACTCACTAATGTTAGCACGAAAATATACCTCAGAATAAGGGAATAACAGGGAAAATAGGTGATAACTGAAGGAGAGGAGGAAAGTGGGGAAGGAGGGGAGGTAGAGGACTGAGATTTTGTATGGCCCAGGGGCAAAAAAAAAAAAAAAAAAAAAAAAAAAAAAAAAAAAAAAATCGATGTCAAAAGTTGATTTTTTTTTTCACTCACTCTTAAGAGTCTCCCCGCAGTCCGCCGGGGGAACTCTTAAGAGTCTCCCAGCAGTTCCCGGGTTAAGAGGGAGGCCTAAAAAAAACATTTAAACAGCCCCAATTTTTTTTTTTTTTCCCCTATACTGTACCTCATATCACTCCTCCACATCCCCTCCTTCCTCCCTTTCCCCTCCCCCTTTAATTATCACCTATTTTCCCTGTTATTCCCTAATTCGTTGGTATATTTTTGTGCTAACATTAGCAAACTGTGTGGGGGATGTGATTACGTGCCTAGCGGGTGTGTTACATAACCGAGTGTGTGTATGAATAGGCTCAGTGTGGCTTGAGGCCTCGTGGAGGGAGGGGTTGCCTCAATTTTCTCCATAATTCATGAATGGGCTGGTCCATCTATATTCGCAATTTTGACCAGAAAAATTATATTTTCACTTGTTTTATTGTTGTTACAGGATACTATCTTCATAGTGAAGGTAAAATAGGCTCATATGAATAAGTACAGTAATAACGATATTTATAGTAAAATGACGATTATAGGCCTGAATGGAGCCAATATGCTCGCCCAAGGGGAGCTAGTTCAATACCCCCCCCTCGCCGTTGCCGAGTTAATGTATTCTATATTTTGTCATAAATTATGTTGGTAGTACTGTATAATGTTGTTGTTGCTGTTCCCCAGGCTGTCTGGCCGAACAGCCCCAAGGTGCCGAGCATGGCCAAGGCCATAAACGAGCGCTCCCGCAAAACCCTCCCAGCTTACCACTAATAAAGCCCGGGTGACCGAAGCCACTCCAAGGCGGGGAGCTGAGGAGGGTGCGAAAACGCCCGGGAAACCAAAGCCCTGTGCCCCTCAGTAATTATGAAGGGAAAGTTGAGGGGCAAAGGAAAAATGTGATGCTTTGACTCCCAACCTCTAGGTTGGCAGTACAGTAGGGAGGTTAATCCACGAAAGAGACGCCGTCACTTGAGATCTAGAAAATATATAAGTAAAAGGAACAGTCAGAGTAAGCTATGGGTATGGCAGAGATCGCTCAACTCTCACTCTGATAGACCAGCCTATCACCACATGACTAGAACCCAATCCTCTCAGCATTAGCTAGGAAAGGCCCTAGAAAGCCGCCTTTGGCGGAGTGATACCTCCCCTATTTCAACCCTTTTCGGGGTTGGGCACCCGCCCTTGCCCTTACCTTTAGGTAAGCAGTACGGATTTGTATCAGGTTTACTCCCCTAGACAGGTTGCCGACCAAGGCTAACGAGTCCCATCCACCCGGATGGGACTGAACTGTAATATTGTACTATATATATTAGATGGGACTCGTTAGCCTTGGTCGGCAACCCATCTAGGGGAGACAACCTTATAAAAATCCGGGTGGATGGGACTCGTCAGCCTTGGTCGGCAACCTGTCTAGGGGAGTAAACCTGATACAAATCCGTACTGTTTACCTAAGGGTAAGGCAGGTTAGTTGATGGACTAACCGAACACCACTGTAGAAAAATAGTGCTAACAAGATACACAGAGGGCCTCGGAGTTAGACGGATCGTAATTGAGTGGTCAATCCTGTAAGTCCTTCAGTAAACTGGCTCGGGTTGTCCCTCTTATGGGGAATGGGTCTGCTTGGGGGCATTCTGTGTATGGCCACCCTCCTTCAAGGTGAACTACAGGGATTAACGAAAAAACAAAGATAAATGCAGGGTCATAACTTGGCATGAATATACTGTAATATGTATATGGGCAATATCGATGTAATTCCATTAAACTCCAGAACAAAATACTAATATGTATAGTCGTTGGTGACGAATTGGCATTTTCAGCCAGCTGGAGTGACTCCATTGTGCAGAGAAGCCGTTTGTAAACAAGATATGCGGTCCTGAACAGTGAGGTCTGTTTTTCGTAATTAATACCTTTCAATTCAATACTCAAGCTCTGCAAAAGATCGACCAATGTCCTGATGATGTGGTGCACATCAAGAAATAATCCCAGCTCGCCAGCAATAAACATACATGCAGTGTTTATGCATGTTTAGCCTGGTCCAGAGTTGAGGGAGCTCGGTTCTAAGGCCTATTTCGTAATGATAATATAGTTTTCTGTTCAATTTATATATCGCGGTCCCTTGACCAGACAGTGGTGAAGCCAAATGTTGAGCTGTAAACATGCATACAAATTATAAGAGTTTCTCAAATAAAAAAAAACACAGATTCACCCATTTCCCATGTCGAGAGTTCCCGCCATTGCACAAAATGACGTCATGGTAAACACGCCAGTTCGCGCCACATAAAATAACTTAGATAAGCTATATTTCTATATTGTTAAAACAAATTGTTAAGAGCAAACCAGGTGGTCTCTCGGATATCCACCCCCGGCAGGGTTGGGTCATTGACACAGGGCCCTCCCGGTCGTCATCATGCGACTGTGTCAAGAGCATTGCAATGTCCCAAAGCTGCTCGTCGGTGCAGCTTTTTCTTTAGTAAAATAAGGGGACTTCACTCTAACATCAATTCTGTACACCAATTTCTTCAAGCAGAATCCCCTACTCTCCTTTTTTTGACAGAGACTCAAGTAACATCCACATCTGACACATCTAGATTTAATTTTCCAGGTTATCAACTGCTCCAACTGAAAGCATATAGAGAGTGGTTGGGTAGTAGAGGGAATGAAGATTCCGAGAGACAGAAACGAGCGAGGTACGTGGAGAGTAAGAGGGTGGTGAAGAGAGTAGTGAAGGAAAGTAAGAGAAGAGTAGATGAGGAATTTGGAAGGAATCTGAGTGTAAAATGGAGGGAGAGTAAGAAACTGTTCTGGAAAGAAGTCAAGAAAGTTAGGGAAGGTAGCAAGGGAAACAGTAAGGGTGTGAAAGATAAGAATGGGAGAATGCTAGCCGAGAAGCAAGAGAGAGTCGAAAGATGGAGGGAGTACTTCAGTGAGTTGCTAAATGAAAGGAATGAAGAGCCAGCAAACATAGCTGGATATGGTATGGGAGGGAGAAGAAGAGAAGTAGTGGAGGAGGAGGTGGGGATCAGGAGGTCAGAAGTGTGGGAAGCCATGAAAAGAGTGAAGTTGGGGAAAGCACCAGGAACAGATGGAGTGTGGGGAAATGTTGAGGTATGGTGGTGAGATAGTGATAGAATGGGTATGGAAAATGTGCAAACTAGCATGGGAGAAGGGGAGTGCACCCGATGACTGGAAGACTGGCATAATAGTCCCCCTATATAAGGGCAAAGGGGAAAGAGGAGTGTGTGGTAACCACCGAGGAATATGTCTTCTAAGCGTAGTAGGGAAGGTATACAGTAGGGTAGTGATTGAGAGAGTGAGAGTGAGAACGGAGAAATGGATAGGCGACGAGCAGGGAGGTTTTAGGAAGGGAAGAGGATGTGTAGATCAGATTTTTACCCTGAATTGTGTTGTGGAGAAGTATCTGGAGAAGAAACAAAAGGTGTATGTTGCCTTTATGGACTTGGAGAAGGCCTATGACAGAGTGGATAGAGAAGGTTTGTGGAAAGTACTTAGAATATACGGAGTAGAGGGCAAGTTGCTGAAAGCAGTGAAGAGCATGTATGAGGGTGCAAAGGCGGCAGTACGTGTGGAGAGTGAGCAGAGCGAGTTCTTTGACCTGAATGTTGGTTTGAAACAGGGGTGTGTGATGTCCCCGTGGTTATTTACTGTATATATGGATGGAGTTATGAAAGAAATACTATCAAGAGCAGTGGATGTTGGTGTATCGCTGAAAAGGGAGGGAATTGAGTGGAAGCTACCTATACTGCTGTTTGCGGATGATACAGTTCTGATGAGTGATAATGAATGGGAGTTGCAGGGTCTGGTAAATGAGTTTGGAACAGTGTGCGAAAAACGGAATTTGAAGGTAAATACGGGGAAGAGCAAGGTTATGGTCTTCGAAAGGGGTGAAGTCAGAGTGTGAGGTGAAGCTGAACGGTCAGGCTATGGAGATCGTCAACTCTTTTAAGTATCTAGGCAGTGTGTTGAGTAAAGATGGGACTATGGATGAAGAGGTGCGGGAGAGGGTACAACAGGGGAAGAGGGTTGTAGGAACGCTAAAAGCAGTAACAAGAAATAGGGTGGTCAGTATGGAAGTGAAGAAGTCCTTGCATGACAGTGTGGTAATCCCGACACTGACTTACGGAAGCGAAGCATGGACGTTGGTTGAGAGACTCAGACCAAGAGTGAGAGCAGTGGAAATGAATTACTTAAGGAGTGCATGCGGAGTTACATGGAGGGATAGACAGACTAATGAGGAAGTAAGAAGGAGGTGTGGTGTGGAGGTAGATGTGCTGGAAAGTGTGAAAAGGAACAACTTGAGATGGTTCGACCATATGGAACGTATGGAAAGCGAGAGAATGACTAAGAGGGTGTACGAGAGCGAGGTGGAGGGACAGAGGGGGAGAGGTAGACCGAATATGAGGTGGAAGGATGGAGTGAGGAACTACATGAACGAAGGCGGTGCTGGTTGGGGGGAGGGGCGTCGACTGACTGGGGACAGAGGTGCATGGGGGCGGTTCGTTCGTGGCCACCCCTTCGGGGATCACGGCGTCAGGCAATAGATAGATAGATAGATCAACTGCTCCAAAATTTCAGACCTAAAGGAGGTGTATGTTGCTTCGCAAAATCTGAAATTGCCCTGGAGGAGGTTACTAGTTTCAATTGTCCCTATTTTGATTATTCTATATACAAATTAATTTCTGCTGGTAAATTTAAATACATATGTTGCATCTACCGTTCCCCAAATACTCCTCCAGAGCAAAGTCTTTTTGATTCTCTGTCCTCACAACTCAGTGTCCTCAACTTAAATGCTTCTTCTGAAATCACTGTGTTGGGTGATTTTAATGTCCATAATGTTGAATGGCTCGCTCATTCAGCCAGGTCTGATGATGCTGGTCTTGAATGTGAGCTATTTGCAGACTCATTTAATCTCACTCAACTAGTCAACCAACCCACCCGTGTACCAGATAATCCTAATCATAATTCCCACCTACTGGACTTATTTTTAACAACCAATTCAGAAAATTATGATGTTACAGTGAGGTCCCCGCTTGGATCTTCTGATCACTGTCTGATACAGGCCACCTGTCTATCACCTACCACACCTTCCCACTCTGAACCTGTTTTGGTGACTAAATGGCATTACAATAGGGCAGACTGGGAGGGTCTTCAGGGTTTCTTTATTGATATTCCCTGGACCTCTTTCTTTTCTAATGATGCACACTCCACCTTGAGCCACATACAAGATTTTGTAAAAATTGGAATGGAAACTTTTATTCCTCATCAAAAGTACAGTAAAAGATCTAATTCACCTAAATGGTTTGACCATAATTGTGCTAGAGTAACTGAACAAAAAGCAATAGCCTACAATGCATACACAAGATCAAAAACACATGAAGCCTTTAATTACTTTAGAAACATCAGAAATCATGCCAAAACTGTATTAAACCTAACTAAATCAAACTTTCTCCATAAGCAGGCAAATACTTCTAAATAATCCAAATGATAATAGATTTTGGTCTACTCTTAACTCATTCAAATCCAACTTCACTACTGCTTCATCCATTCCACCATTAAAATCTCCGACTGGCAATCTTGTAAGTGACCCACGAGGTAAAGCTAACCTTCTTGCGGATATTTTCTCCACCAACTCAACCTTAGATGAAATAAATCAAGATGTCCCTGTACTTAATTTTAATTCGCCTGAAATTCCCTCGCTTAAGATCCACACCAGACATGTCAAAACTATTTTGCAGAATCTCTCAGTAGACAAGGCTCCTGGTCCAGATGAAATTCCTCCAATAGTACTTAAGAATTGCTCCTTGGTGCTCGCTCCTGTATTGGCAACATTTTTCCGTCTGTGTACTCATACCTCATGCTTCCCAGTACCCTGGAAAGAAGCAAACATCCATCCAGTTCCTAAAAAAGGTGCCTCTTCAGATCCATCAAACTACAGACCAATAGCTATAACTTCCACTCTTGGCAAAGTCTTTGAAATTATATTAAATAATCACATAATTAAGCATCTGGAGTATAATAAATTAATCAGTGATAGGCAATATGGTTTTAGACGATGTCGATCAACTGCAGACATGCTTTGCCTTCTTACGCATCAAATCAACCAAGCTACAGACCAACATGGTGAAACACATACAATAGCACTGGATATATCAAAGGCATTTGATAGAGTCTGGCATCAATCCTTATTGTCGAAGATGTCACACTACGGCCTTGCATCATTCTATCTATCTATCTATATGCTCAGGCCCAATCCCCATTTTGGGGGTAGCCGACTCAAGACAGAGCAAGAACAGGGAAAACACAAAAAACACATAAAACAAAAAATAAACACAGATAAAAAACACAAACTCTCACACATCCAGGTCACCCAGGAGAAGACCCAGAGACCAGGGTTACCAAGGTCGCTCCAGCACTCCCCCGGCCCCTGACCACCCGGAGAGGTTCCGATCTCGGCAGGCAGACATGCAGCGGAGCCAAAGCCACAAGCCCTCCCACCACACTTCCAGGCACACCCTTCATATTAATCGTCTCCCCGGGCCAGGCGCCTGATGGACTATTATCTAGTCCAACTTGCGCCCGACCCCTTACTCCAAATGACCACGTGTTCACTCAACTATTCACAAGCATTCTCCATTCACTCCTGTCCACCACCACTTCCCCTGCCTGATCTATAGTCATTCCTCTATCATCCAAAGCCTTTCTTACACAGTCTCTCCATCTCAATGGGGGTCTTCCTGCCCTTCTATCTGACTCACATATTCTCTTTGTAAGCCTTTCATCTCCCATTCGTTCAACATGACCATACCAGCTCAGCACCCTTCTGTCCACTCTGGCTGACAAATATTCCTGCTGCCCCACTCTCCTACGTATCTCTTCATTCCTCAATCTGTCTCTACGAGTAACTCCACACATACTCCTCAAGCAGCTCATCTCCATCACATCCAGCCCTCTTTTCTCCTTTTTCTTCAGAGCCCATGTCTCAGCCCCATACATCACTGTTGGCACAACAATTCCTTGATACAGTGCACTTTTTACTTTCACTCCGAGATTTCTCGTCTTCCTTGCATCATTAGTTCCACTAATTTCTTCTTATCTTCATAACAGAAAAATATGTGTAATGGTAGATGGCCTTTATTCTCAATTTACCTCAATAAATGCTGGTGTTCCCCAGGGATCAGTTTTGGCCCCAACTCTGTTCCTCATTCATATCAATGATCTCATATCTACCACTCATAATCCAATACATTCCTACGCAGATGACTCAACACTCCACAGTTCCTTCACATTTACCAATTCTTTCACCCAACCCGATCTTATAAATTCAAAAATAAATACTGCAATTTCTCTGAACCAGGACCTTTCTAGAATTAATGAATGGGGACAAGAGAATCTAGTTTCCTTTAATGCACAGAAAACCAAGTACATTCAATTTTCTAACCGACAGAATCTCACTGACTCCCATATATTTTTTAATGATGTAAATATTCCCACTTCCCCTAGTATTGACATTCTTGGTGTAACATTAACTACTAACTTGAGCTGGACACATTATGTTAGAAGCATTGCTAAGAATGCCTCTAAAAAACTGGGACTCCTGTACAGAGTTCGAGAATTCTTCACTGACGAGCAGTTGGCCGTAATACAGTATATAAAAGTCATGTGCGTTCTCAGATGGATTACTGTTCACCTCTGTGGGGTGGAAGTGGAGTGGTTGCATTGAGGCAGTTGGACAAAATTCAAAATAAAGCTATTAGATTAATCAATAACCCTGCAATCACACAGGACCTTCCTACATTATCCATACGAAGAAACGTTGCATCCCTTGCATTATTCTACAGATATTTTCACAGCAATTGTTCCGAGGAACTTGCTTCAATTGTGCCGCCTCTCCACATCTTTCCCCGTAGAACTAGGGCAGCTGAGAGCGCCCATGAATTTACACTTTCTCCTCCACAATGCAGAACTTCTGCTTATCAGAATTCATTTATCCCCAGAGCTACTACTCTTTGGAATTAACTTCCCTCGAATTGCTTTCCACAAACTTACAATCTACAAATGTTTAAATCCAGTTGTTACAAACATTTTATGAATAGAGGATGCCCTTAGGCACATGGACCTTTTTGTTTTATCTGTGTTTTTCCTTCCTCCGTTCATTGTCTCTTAAAAAAAAAAAAAAAAAAAAAAAAATTATGAAAGTTCTTCAGTATCATGTACCTAAAACCAAGCAGATCCCAATGGACATTGTAGTTTGAATAGGTTTCATCCCTGGAATTCACCTTTAAGGCGAGTAAGGCGTCTGGCAATAGATAGATAAATAAATTATTCTAGTTAGCTGTAATTATATATATAATTCATTCATACTAAATTGCTGAAAAAGATACTGGGTGTTAGTCCATCATAGAAGATTTATATTTATTCATCAATTAAACATGAAGCATGAATTTCTGAGACAAGAGAAGGGTTCAATGGTAATGTACTTACTGTAGTTGAAATGATAAAAGTAATAATAGATAAACTGAAAAAAGGTAAAACACAGTAAAGCCACTAATTTCCCAATTTTCTAACAATATGGACCACTGTTTAGTCCAAAGAGCTCTGGGGATGGACTTGATAAATTTCCAAATGCAGGTACAGTACAACAGAAATACAAATGTAATCTTGCTCCTGTGTTGTTGTTGTTGTTGTTGTTCCCTAAGCTGCCTGGCCGAACAGCCCCGAGTCCCTGAGAAAGGCCATGGCCACGATCGGGCTTTCCCACAGAGCTCTCATTGAGTGTAGATTGTGTTGTTGGCGTAAGTGGTTGTGTGAAATGCAGTCTTCTATGATGTGTTTAATGGTATGGGGTGCTGTGTTACATCCCGGGCAGGCGTCGACAACGGAGTCATCCAGTCTCTTCTGATAGCTCAGGAGAGCTGGATGGTGTCCGCATCTCAGCCTGGCCAGGTGGACTCTGTCCTCGCGAGGAAGGGAGGATTCGGAAGGATGGATTTCGGGAGGTCGTGCATGCAGCTGCGTGTTGTCTGTGAGTGAGTGGATGGATCGGTGAGAGATATGAGTATGGATGTGCTTCTGGAAGTTGGTTCGGGGTGGGCAGGGAGGGAGAGAGGACAATAATTGTGTGTGATACCGTGTGCTGGGTGTTGTTTTGATATTTCTTGGTGTCTGTGGGTGTGTTGCCATGTAGTTTAGTGGGTGGTCTTGGTTCGTGGAGGCTGCTGCCAGGAATTGAGTGCCTCTCCTGTGTTTTCCCTCTCACCTGAAATATCATAACAATATACATACTGTACATACTTATTCTATATCCTCATCTCTTCCCACAAACACGGAAGTGATGAAGTCGTCTGGTTTCTTGGCAACCTTCTGCTTCTTTTTCTTCTTCTCTGCAATCTTCTGCCGAAACAGTTCATTCTTCTTTTTCCTCTGCTCACTCTTGCTTAGATTCTCCATTTCAATTTCTTTTTGCTTGAATATGAAGACTTTTCCTTTAGTTACAGTAGCTGCATTGTTAGTCCTCTCCTTTTCACTGGTTTCCTCTTCTGCTCCTTCAGTCAACTTTTTCCTGTTGACTATTCCCTCGTTGGCTTCAGACACACTGCTCGGATCAGCGGATGCATCCTTGGCTGCTGCCTCTTTTATAATCTTTTTCTTTTTCTTCTTCTTCTTATCATTAATCTCGGACACCTTGATGAAATGATCCGTCTCTCTTCTGACTTGTGATATCTCTACTCCCATGCGTTGGCGATAGACCTCTCGCTCATATTCCAGCCGTTGTTTCAGAAAGGCCCATTTGAATCTGTTGAGAAAAAATATAGCTATAATTTCTATGGCAATCCATGAATAGCTAAGCTGATACTGCTATAGCTAATACTGTACTGTATATTGTTTATCATATATCACCAACTCTCCAAAAGCCTTGATACAATCCCAGCCATAGGCTATAAATTCTGTGACAATACATGAGTATGGTACGTGAAGTGTACCGTACATCTATCTATCTATCTACTATATTGCCAGACGCCGTGATCTCCAAAGGGGTGGCCACGAACGAAATGGCTCCATACACCTCTGTCCCCAGTCAGTCGACGCCCCTCCTCCTATCCAGCACCGCCTTCACTCATATACTGTACTGTACTTCTTAACTCCATCCTTCCACCTCTCACTTGGTCTACCTCTCTCTCTCTGTCCTTCGACCTCACTCTTGTACACTCTCTTAGTCATTCTCTCGCTTCCCATACGTTTCACATGGCCGAACCATCTCAAGGTGTTCCTTTTCACACTTTCAATACTGTAATTAAAATGTATCAACAACTCTCGGACAGCTTTGATACAATCCCAGCTATAAGCTATAAATTCTGTGAAAGTTCATGCATACATGTGTCTAAGATGTCACTTGTCTACCTACAGGTCGCTAAATTAATTTATAAAATAGTTTATCAATGCTTCATGGAAGGTAACTTTGTGAAGTCTGAAAAACAAGCTCTGCTACTGCCTTTTCTCAAGAAACCCAGCCTTGATGTTGAGAATATATCAAATTATCGTCCTGTCTCTTATCTGTCATTCTGTTCAAAGATAATAGAGAGGGCTATGCTTATCAACTGTTATCACTATTTGAACAAAATGGCGCTGTTCCCCTCGTTCAATCTCCATACAGTATATAAAATATCACTCTATCAAAACTTTAACTCAGGGGTGTCAAACTCATTTGCTCTGGCGGGCCAAATTTGACACGGTACAATATTGTAGGGCCGCATTAACCCCTTTTGTACCGGCGACGTCTTTTATATTTAATTGTAGTTATGTTTTAGAGGATTTTGTGCAATTTAAGAAGGATCTGTGGTAATTAAAAGGAATAAGTGAGATAGTTTGAAGCCTATCAATTGCTGGAGGCCCTTTTGAAACTTATTGATAGACAATAAGTTAAATTTCTCAGAACATTTAGCGGAAAAGATAAACAAAGCCAATAGAATTGTAGGGCTGATAAGGAGGACATTTGTGTCATTTGACGAAGAAATCTTCAGGAATCTCTATACAGCGCTGGTTAGGCCGCACCTGGAATATGCGAACCAGGTGTGGGCTCCATATATGGTAAAGGATATAGAAGCAGTGGAGAAAGTGCAGAGGAGAGCTAGCAAGCTAGTACCAACGTTGAAGAACGCGGGCTATGAGCAGAGGTTGAGGACACTGGGGCTTCCGACACTGGCATATAGGAGAAAGAGAGGGGATATGATAGAGACTTTTAAGATAGTGTCAGGAAAGTATGATGAGGATGTGTGTGAAGGTATCTTCTTGATGCAGGAGGGAACAAGAACGAGAGGACACTCAAAGAAAATTTACAAAGAAAGAAATAGGCTTGAGAAGGCAAAGAACTCATTTTGTGATAGAGTGGTAAATGAGTGGAACGCACTGCCCCAGTATGTAGTCGATTCTGAATCAATAAGGGAGTTTGAAAGTAATCTTGATAAAGCATGGGGAAGACAAGATTTGAAGTTTGATTATAAAGCAAATATACAGAATAGTAAAAATGTTGCGTCTGCTACCGCCGCCGCCAACACCGTGAACGACCGCAGCAGTGCAAGTACTGGTACTGAGCTGGATACACAGGCCTAGTTTGCCTTTTTCCAGAGGATCTACTGTAAGAAACTGTACAGGTACTGTAAGAAAAATCGTCAAATAGAAGCAAGAATAAAGTTAATTTTTTGTTTTGGCTCTATGCCAAGCAGCTGAAAGAGCCATAAAACATTTAAGAAGGGTGGATAGTATTTACAGGTAAGGAGTTAATATAAAAATGGAGAAATTTTAGGAAAGGGGTTACCCGCTGAGGGAGGCGTCAGCCGTACCCAGCGTCAATAATTTTTTTAAAAAGTGGCGTATTGTTGTTGTTGTTGTTGTTGTTCCCTAAGCTGCCTGGCCGAACAGCCCCGAGTCCTGAGAAAGGCCATGGCCACGATCGGGCTTTCCCACAGAGCTCTCATTGAGTGTAGATTGTGTTGTTGGCGTAAGTGGTTGTGTGAAATGCAGTCTTCTATGATGTGTTTAATGGTATGGGGTGCTGTGTTACATCCCGGGCAGGCGTCGACAACGGAGTCATCCAGTCTCTTCTGATAGCTCAGGAGAGCTGGATGGTGTCCGCATCTCAGCCTGGCCAGGTGGACTCTGTCCTCGCGAGGAAGGGAGGATTCGGAAGGATGGATTTCGGGAGGTCGTGCATGCAGCTGTGTGTTGTCTGTGAGTGAGTGGATGGATCGGTGAGAGATATGAGTATGGATGTGCTTCTGGAAGTTGGTTCGGGGTGGGCAGGGAGGGAGAGAGGACAATAATTGTGTGTGATACCGTGTGCTGGGTGTTGTTTTGATATTTCTTGGTGTCTGTGGGTGTGTTGCCATGTAGTTTAGTGGGTGGTCTTGGTTCGTGGAGGCTGCTGCCAGGAATTGAGTACCTCTCATGTCCAGATGGTCTTTGACTTTGAGGATTTTGGTTTCTTGATGTAGGTGATCTGTGGGTGCAGTAGCTGTGCAGCCTGTAATGATCTTCAGGGCTTTGTTTTGAATAGTCTGTAAGGTCTTATGATGTGTTTCAGCTAGGTTAGAAGCCCAGGCTGGGCTTGCGTATTCCATCACTGATCTTATGTATTGTTTATATACTGTGGTGGTAGTTTCTTTGTTGTGTCCAAATTTTGTGTGAGCAAGTGACCTGAGGGCGTTAAGTCTGGGTGTCAGTTTCTTTTTAATGTTTGTGGTGTGCTGTTTGAATGTCATATGAGTATCATATGTTACTCCTAGGATTTTGGGTGTGTGTGTATGTGTTAGGGGTGTGTTGTTTATGGTGAGTTGAGGGATGTATTCGTGTTCTCCTGTCCAACTTGTGAGCAGGGTTGCAGTGGATTTGGCTGGGGCTAGATTAAGTCTGTTTGTAGTGCACCAGCCATGTAGTGTGTTGAGATAGGGTTGAAGGAGATCTGTTGCTCTTTTTGGGTCATGGTGTGTGCATGTGAGTGTTATGTCATCTGCATAGGAGGCTAAGTTTATTTGGGGCGTATTGGGTGTAGTTATATCGTGCATGTACAGATTGAAGAGTGCGGGCGATAGGACGGATCCTTGTGGGACTCCGTTTGGAAAGTTTCTGATTTTAGATGACTGACCGGCAAAAGATACGTGTGCACATCTGCCTGCTAGGAAGTTGGCCAGCCACCGTTTTGTGTTGTTGTGCATGTTTGTGTTGTAGATTTTGTTTGTTAGGTTGTGGCGGGGGATGGCATCGAAGGCTTTACTAATGTCGAGTGTGGCTAATAGTGATCTGTGTGGTGGTCTAGCTGAATTGATGCCGTCGAAAGCTCTTTGTGTAAGGTCTGTGAGAAGAGTGTTTGTGGAGTGCAGTGGCCTAAAGCCATGTTGTGTTGGAGCTAGGGGTAGGTCAGGTGTAATTAGTTGTAATACTAGGCGTTCCATGACTTTGGAGGGGGAGCAAAGGAGTGTGATGGGGCGGTGCGAGGAGGGTAGCGTGGGGTCTTTGTTGGGTTTGGGGAAAGTGATGATGATACCATGCTTCCAAAATGTCTGGTATTGTGTTGTGTGAATAGCTGTAGTTTGATATGTTAGTGAGTGCTTGTATGCCTTGTGGTCCCAGGTGTCTGAGGTGTATGTTGCTTATGTTGTCTAGGCCACAGGCGGGTGAGTGCTTGAGATTGTTGATGATATGCTTTGTCTGGTGATTGGTGAAGGGTGTATAGTCAGGGTCTGTGGGGAATTGTCTCTTACGTCGAGTATTGTAAAACTAAACACTGAATAAGATTACAAAAATTAAAAATATAAAAAGGGAGACAATGGATTGTAATCAAAACTACTAAAGCTTGCGCAATATACCAACATCTTTGCAGAATGCAAAAATTCTGTCTGCTGAAAAGGAACAGCCCTCAGCCAAGATTGTCCTCAGGATGAGCAGTCTGCGGATATTTCCAAAGTACCTATCCCTTTGACGTTGAAAAGAAGGGTATTCTATCCGGATATGTTTAACTGTGAGGAGAACAGCACAATCTGTATACTCCAGCTGGTTTGTCCTTTCCATGAGATACCCATGAGCTTCATTACCATGGATTCCCAGTGCTTCGACAGCAATTCACACTGTGGTTGAAACGTTGGCACCTAGTGCAGCGCCTCGGCTTTCTGATATAAGGGGAAACATTGAAGGGCCTCTCCCCATAGTGTACCCTGTCAGGAAGTATGACTGTATTAAAAACCAGGAGAAACATGGGCGAACTACCAAGTTGGGATACCTTATCCACCCCAAATTTGGAGAAGGCCCTGTTTAAAAGGTCTGGAGGTCTTGTCTTCAAGTAAGGGGCATATATAACCCCTTTAATGGAGTTGAGATCATCATGAGGAGTACTATGGGCCACATCAACACCCAGAAGTGTTAATTAGCTCAATGGCCGTGTTCACCACTCACCCGTATGTAAACGACTAGCTCCGTCCTGACAGCTAGCCCGCCTAATCGGTCCGGTCGTGACGTCACCTCTTACACGTCAGCATATAGTAGACCACGCAATTTGGCGGGAAACTAGTTGGGCAAACTCCTGTGTCGATCGTCTGCTCACATATATAACCAGTTTGCACTCCCACACACATTAATATATTTGCCTATGTTAACACTCTCGTCCTCTTCTTTTAATGTGGGTGACATGTAAATCACACTCGCCCTTCTTGGTATGTAGTACAGCCACATACAGATATGTGATACCACAAAGAAGTTATCCCATTTAATCCCGGCTGACTGCAGCCCACAGCCACCCGGGTGAGGCGCCTTTTTTCGTCAAGCAATCAGCCAGTTGCTGTGACGTCTCCACCCAAGATACCTCTTCAATTTCTCCCCTGTCCACCATGTCCCGCAGCACTGCAATGTCGATCCTCAATCTCCTGTCATCCACACTTTTGCATGAGTGAAGTGCGTCTACTAAGCTCTTATTATCCACATAACATTTTATTCTGTAGCTTCCACCCTCAGATATTTCACTCAAAATGCTGGAGAGGTAAACAGCAGCTTCCGCACACTCAAGTAATGCTAGCGTCTCTGCAGATAAAGTGGACTTGACAACTCTTCTGATCTTCCTAGTCTGCCAAAATATTGGGCATCTCTTATCATCGGCATCTCGCAGAAAGATCACAAAGCCACCCTGGGAACCGTTACCTGCGAGGTTGGCAAACGAGGCATCCGAGAAACATTCCAGATGGCAGTCATGGATGGGTCCCAATCATGGATGGGTCCCAATCTAGGAATATACAGTTTCATGTTATCTGTCTTCACCCTGTCAATCACCTTGTTGAGCCTGAGCAATTCTGCAACAGTAGCTTGATTTCTGGCCACACTTAACTCACACACGTCAAAGGCGATGTCAGGCCTAGTGTGAGTGGCTATCCAATTCAACTGTCCAATTAATGCTCTATACTCAGACTTCTCTGATTCCGACAATTCTCCCGTTTTTACCAGTGCTCGCTGTCTGCTGATTGTGATTGGCAACAAGGATGAAGCGTACTGGAACTGATCAAGAGTTATGCTGCCATCGCTTTCAGATATGATGTTCAAACCCACATATCTAAAGGCTCTTGACTCTGAGCTGCCGACCAGGAACGCCTGACTCACTGGTTCTATCACGTGTCGCTCAAATTCCTGTGTGCCGGCCCAGAGAAAATCGTCCACGTATATACATATGATGCCATCAACGTTGCCCCTATTACTCCAGAAGAACAATGTGTGTCAATCACCTTGTCATCGGCATCTCGCAGAAAGATCACAAAGCCACCCTGGGAACCGTTACCTGCGAGGTTGGCAAACGAGGCATCCGAGAAACATTCCAGATGGCAGTCATGGATGGGTCCCAATCATGGATGGGTCCCAATCTAGGAATATACAGTTTCATGTTATCTGTCTTCACCCTGTCAATCACCTTGTTGAGCCTGAGCAATTCTGCAACAGTAGCTTGATTTCTGGCCACACTTAACTCACACACGTCAAAGGCGATGTCAGGCCTAGTGTGAGTGGCTATCCAATTCAACTGTCCAATTAATGCTCTATACTCAGACTTCTCTGATTCCGACAATTCTCCCGTTTTTACCAGTGCTCGCTGTCTGCTGATTGTGATTGGCAACAAGGATGAAGCGTACTGGAACTGATCAAGAGTTATGCTGCCATCGCTTTCAGATATGATGTTCAAACCCACATATCTAAAGGCTCTTGACTCTGAGCTGCCGACCAGGAACGCCTGACTCACTGGTTCTATCACGTGTCGCTCAAATTCCTGTGTGCCGGCCCAGAGAAAATCGTCCACGTATATACATATGATGCCATCAACGTTGCCCCTATTACTCCAGAAGAACAATGCTGAATCCAAGGATGACATTTGAGCTCCAAGACACAACAGCTGATCCTTAACCCGCAGATACCATGCCTGGCAGCATCACATAGACCGTAAACTGTCTTCTTTAACCTCCACAGCCTACCATCAGCATACTCTGGAGGAGGGCGTAGATAAATCACTCGTTCAATCATGTTCCCTTGCAGATAGGCCGCCTTCACATCCATAGAGTGACAAATCCAGAGGCAAACGCAAGAGCCAGACGTACCGCTTCCTTTGAACACGTAGGCGAGTCCTTTCGTAAATCCACAGTGTCCTCCTCGAATCCTCTGGCTACCAGACGTGCTTTAACAAGCGGCTGGCCATTCTTTATTTTCTCAGTCATCACCCAACGGACAGAAATAGTATCTTGTCCAACGTCATTAACTTCCTCGTACACATCATTACCCCTCCAGTTCTCAATCTCACTGTCCTTGGCCTTGAAAACATCCTCAGAATGGAACAGAATCTACATTTCAACATCATCATCTACCACTTCCCAAGTGCTAAAATCCTTCTGCACATCCACCCAGCCAATACCGCCATCAGAGTCTCTTTTGTAAGTTGTAACAATTTTTATACTGCCCCGTTGCCTTGCCGGCACGACTCACAATTTTTCCAGACACCGACGCTCCACTCTCTGCATGAATACCTCTAATCCACTGGCCAATCTTGATCTTATAAGCCTGATCACCAGATGTACCAGCAACCGCCGGCTGAAGGTCCACCATGTCACCATCCTCGGATTCATCATCTGGAGGGTATTGCGACACAGCTCCCGAAGACTCTTTACTGGATTCCTTCTCGCCCAACTCTGCATTGGAAACCTCAACCACTGTATCCCTTCCCGGAGCCGGCGCTATACGACACTCGTGAGCCCTCACATAGATGCCCCCGTCTTACCAAAACTTGCTTCCCATCTCTGCCGATCACGATACCAGGGCCGTGCCACTCATGACCGTCATTTCTCTTATAAAATACATAATCACCATTCTGTACAATGTTCGAATCACTCGGGCGCACGTTGTGCCGCAAAGCCCTGGTCAACCGCTCACAGAATTCTATCCTCAGAAATTCCTGTCTCGCCGTGTGAAGAGCATTCAGGTTATCTCTCACAATGCAGGATGGAGGCGTCCCCAACGCAGGAGGATCATTGGCCCAGACACTAGGAAACACAGGGTTGTAGCCAAAAACAAGCTGGTTAGGCGAGAAGCCCGAATAGTTCGTAAGGGCATTCCTCGCATAAATCGCCCAAGCCAAAGCCACCTCTAAGTTACAACGTGTATCTGCCATGATTTTCCTCACAGTATCACCTATCACCGCATTCTTACGTTCACAAACCCTATTACTCCAAGGGCTCTCAGCAGCTGTGACCATAATCTATCTATCTATCTATTGCCTGACGCCGTGATCCCCGAAGGGGTGGCCACGAACGAACCGCCCCCATGCAACTCTGTCCCCAGTCAGTCGACGCCCCTCCCCCCAACCAGCACCGCCTTCGTTCATGTACTTCCTCACTCCATCCTTCCACCTCTCATTCGGTCTACCTCTCCCTCTCTGTCCCTCCACTTCACTCTCGTACACCCTCTTAGTCATTCTCTCGCTTTCCATACGTTCCATATGGCCGAACCATCTCAAGTTGTTCCTTTTCACACTTTCCAGCACATCTACCTCCACACCACACCTCCTTCTTACTTCCTCATTAGTCTGTCTATCCCTCCATGTAACTCCGCATGCACTCCTTAAGTAATTCATTTCCACTGCTCTCACTCTTGGTCTGAGTCTCTCAACCAACGTCCATGCTTCGCTTCCGTAAGTCAGTGTCGGGATTACCACACTGTCATGCAAGGACTTCTTCACTTCCATACTGACCACCCTATTTCTTGTTACTGCTTTTAGCGTTCCTACAACCCTCTTCCCCTGTTGTACCCTCTCCCGCACTTCTTCATTCATAGTCCCATCTTTACTAAACACACTGCCCAGATACTTAAAAGAGTTGACGATCTCCATAGCCTAACCGTTCAGCTTCACCATAATCTTTATGTTAAAAGCCTCACCAAGCATACGCATATCAGCATTGTTAAATTCACCCCCATTATCGGTAAGAAACTTCCTTGGTGGGCCAAATACAGTAATCCAGCTCCGAAACACTCCATGAAGGATGGTAGAGGCACACTTATCATTAATTACTACCGCACTGCAATATCTTGTGGCCAAGTCAACCATAACCCAAAAATACTGTCTCCCCCAAACCTTTAAGTCCATAGCCACAGTCTCATTAAATTTATTCGCCATAGGCAGGCACACCACAGGACGAGGCCTAACCTTCTTGAATTTGCAACAAACTTCACAGTTTTCAGACACTTCACTTATTGACCGTTCCAAGTCAGCATTGTAAATTCCTGCATCCTTCACAAGTTTCAATAGCTTAGCCGACGTAGGGTGACCAAACTGTCTATGAAGCTTCAGTGCAGTTCCTTTTCCACCGGTTTCTTATGATGCCAGTGTAACCATACTCCTGAATTTCTGGCTCAGTCAGAACGAAATGGGCAACAGATAGTGTTCCGATGACGTAGACTCCACTATCTGTTGTCCACAGATTTCACAGTGACTGGCTCATAATCCAAGCACCATTTTCGCCTTTTTCATTGACTTTTTACTCAAAAGCAAAGGAACGTTACACTCTACCACATCCGTCACGATAGTCGCACGCACATCGCCCACCTGGCATGGCAAGGTCACTCGCTTCATCGATGGCACTGTGGCTCCATCCGCAAATGTAAAAGTCAAATTTGAAGTGCCTTCGGTAATTTGAGCTTTTTCATAATCACTTAACTCATGAATCTAATTTTCAATCCATTCCGATCCACACACAGTTGTAGAACATCCAGTATAGCACAACCCTTAGCTTCATCAACAAGCTTCTGCAACTTGCCACTGTGCTTGTCAACCTCACCAGCATAACCCATAAACATGGATAAATGCACTGTCTCTTCCGCATCATCTCTTTCACAAGAATTCCACTTATTCTCATACACATCAGGACAATCTCTAGCCCAATGAAATTTTGAACCACAAACAGCACATTTTAACACTCTACCATCGGGCCCCAAAGGATTTTGTTTCCTGCCATATCTATGATTAAAACCTCTACCACGGCTTCTCATAGCACCTCTTCTAGCTAAAGGCCGTGCTCGACCCACACTGCCTGTATACAATGCTTCCTCTTACTTCATGTCACTTTTACCTTCAGTAACAAACACAGGTTCACTTTTAACATTCACAACACTTGTCCCAACAGCTGATGTCTCACCACCAAAAATACGGCACAGACATGACTTCATTTGTTCATAACTCACTTCAGTAACTGCAGACATGGCCAACTGTCTTTCATTATCAGACAAATTACAAGCGGACAACAGCATAAAGGCCTTTACTGCATCCGGTAATGTCATATCCTGTTCCGAACATTTAAAATACGTATGCTCAAACTTAGACACGAAGGTACGCATATTCATGTCACTAGGCCGCCGTAGATTATAAATATCATGGAACGCCGCAAACTGCCGTCTTCCTTTGTCCACCAGTAACAACCCATCAAGCTTCTTTAAAAATACTTCAACTCCGTCGTCTTTGTTTAAGTCAGCGGCGGGTATTTCGGACGAGGCCTCTCTTGCCCGCCCTGCTAGAGACAAGTGGATTGCCAATGCCCTGTTTTTTCTTGACCAAATCTGTCAACTCACACCAAATGTTTATATCTTTTTTCCAGTTTTCATACCCATCCTTATTCTCCAGTTTCGGTGGCCACTTAGTTGAACACGCCATTGTTTTCCGAACTACGCTCTGCTACCAATGTTAATTAGCTCAATGGCCGTGTTCACCACTCACCCGTATGTAAACGACTAGCTCCGTCCTGACCGCTAGCCCGCCTAATCGGTCCGATCGTGACGTCATCTCTTACACGTCAGCATATAGTAGACCACGCAATTTGGCGGGAAACTAGTTGGGCAAACTCCTGTGTCGATCGTCTGCTCACATATATAACCAGTTTGCACTACCACACACATTAACATATTTGCCTATGTTAACAGAAGGTCCTCTATAGCCATGATTTGTAAGCGATGCACATCAGAATGTGCCTTGGGTAAAGAGGTAGGTTTCATCTAAGGGACCACTTTTCAGAACAACGTCCTCATAGATAAGGAAGGCCAAGTCCTTGAAACTACCCACCTTGGGTGATAGTTTAACAAAGGTTTGATAAGGAGCTGGGAAGAGGTCCCTCAATGCAGGGAGACTAATTTTTGCTGTCTTGGAAATAAACTTCTTCTTGCCCTTGGAGTGCAATGGGCCTGGTGGCTTGGAAATATCAACATTGACCAATGGGGTCAGCCCCGTTGAGGGACCAGGAGCACTGTCCACCACTGATGCAGATGTAACAGAGGTACTTGAAGTGGAAACTTTTTGAGTAGGGACATCATCGCCTAGATCCATTGATTGAGTGGCGGAGGCAAACACACTCACACCCTTATCTGATGAAGGGGGCGGGGTAGTGACAGGACCCTGGGAACTGGACCCAGCAGTATTGGGGACTGGTAAATAAGGCATTAATGTCAAAACAGTAGAAGGACCTGGGGTAGGCACCAGAGCAGCAGCCATAGGTCATGGGGGGTCCGAGGGAGAGCCGGAGTCAACATCGAAAAAGGCAGGCCGAGGAACAGAATGATCAGAGAGAGCCGAGAGAACGCCAGAGTCGTCAACCGTAGGGGGCAAGTTAGTAGCCATAGCACGAAAAATACATTTAATTCCAGCTGCTCCCACACCCACCACGAAGCCACATTTAGGGGACAACAAAAACAGCCCCAGGGATGCAGCCAGAATATACACCAGGGATAAAGGGTGTCATCAGGGTGCCTCCGTTCGTCAAGTTCGGCACAACACCCAGTCCCCCAGCTTGGCGTAAAGGGGCCACAAACGTGACCCCAGTTCGACGGGAGTAAGTAGGAGCCACTCACAGACACCCTCCAACAAAGCTAAAGAGTAGTCAAAACAAACAACATAAACATGCCAGGTCATCAACATGAAGACAGGGCACAGAAGTAAACATCACTGGAAGGCCCCTCTCTTACCAGTGATGAAGGGGGAGCACTTAGTCGACGAGGTCAATGGAACACTAACCCTAGAGAGGCAGGCTAAATAGGTGAGCCCACCGGCCTATGCATCAAGCCCCGCCACCACGGTAAGGTGGCACCCCACTGGCGGGGAATAAAGTTAAAAACACGTTACCGGTACAGAAGGGGTTAATGTAGCAGGCCAAATATAATATACCGGTAATGCCTCCATCCATCCTAATATAAATTAAAAATAAATGCTTCATATTATCCAGATTTAATAATTTCAGAAAATATTCAAAACACATAAAAATATATTATTTAACCCTTCCTCCCCGGGTGTCATTTTAATATGACACCACGGCAGATGGGCCGGTACCCGGGTGTCATTTTAATATACAGTAAGCTTGAAAGCCTATTCAGCTTGGTCTGAACGCTGTGCGTCCGACGCATGTAAACAAAGCCGATCGTTGCGTCACCGCACCTCCGAAAACAAGAAGGAGAAGACTCGTTTGTTATTGTATGTCTGTATGTCGTTGTTTCAGTAGTGAAAAGATCGTCGTATTGCTAACATTGCCTGAAAATGCTCTCCACTAAAATCGTCATCACAACTGAACCAGTTGACTTAGAGAGCTCTACTCAACGCCAGTCTACAGATTGGAAACCGCACTACATTTATAGATGCGTGGGAAATTTCTAGCAGTTAAAATTAACCAAAATACGGTAGCCTAGGCCTAGACGTTTTTCGGCCAGATCGCCCGGGTACGCCGCACTGTCATTAGGAGAGCTAGCCCGGGCCAGGAGGGTTAAATATGAATTTACGGCAACTGTGGCACCTGTCGCACTAGTTGTGTTTTTTCCCCGTAGTCTTGGGCCACATACTGAGCATGACTGCAAGAACCGTCCCACTGGCCCCGAATTGAGCATATCATAAACCTGATGACAATTTTTTTCAGCTTAACCCCTCCCCCCGGGCTGGCCTTCTAAATGACAGCACTAGGATCCGGGTGATCTGGCCAAAAAACTTTGTAATAGGCCTAGGCCTAGCTTTGCTATTTTAACTGCTAGAGAATTCACACACATCTCAAAATGTAGCCCTGTTTTGTATCTGTAGACTGGCGTTGAGTAAAGCTCTCTAGGTCAACTGGTTCAGTTGTGATGACTTTTTCCGTGGAGAGAGTTTTGATGCGATGTTAGCAATATCGGACAATAACAAACACTAATTTTCGTTATACAAAACAATAACAACAAAAGTCCGACTTCTCCTTCTTGTTTTTGAAGGTGCGCGTCACTCCGATCGGCTTTGTTTACATACAGTTCGACGCATGGCTTTCAAACCACTGACACCCGGGCTCCTGCCCATCTTCCGCGGTGTCATTTTAAAATGACAACTGGGCAGGAAGGTTTAAGAAGAATGTCTAAGGGTGAAATTGTATTTAATCTACTTTAAGCTTCGTACTCTCACAAATACTTCCTAGAATTAGAACTTAAGTTAATATAGTACCAACATTATAGGTTTGAGTCCCGGAGGGAAGAATGAAAACCTAATATTTAGTACAGTAGTGGCCCCGAAATCATTGACGATATGCCTATTAGTATGATAGTCCCCTTTCAAGCACCCGCGGTTAGCATGTTTGAAACACCCGCCGCAGGGGAAAGAGTCCTAACATCATAAGTGTAACGCTAATTCTCTTATGGAATCGTCTTTATGATTGAGTACTCACTACGAAAAAACTTCGTAAAAAATAAAAAATTAAAATTAACTTAAAATTTGTTATATTAAGGCTTTCCAACTCGTGGATGTCTTTTGTGGATTCTAGCCGAGACGCTGAACCGAGCGTCGCCATTCTCCCTTCAATGATATATCAAGATTAAACTCAAGACATCAAACAAATGGGAAGGGGATGGAAGGGAGGGCCCTACATCGTCAATGATTTCGGGGCCACTACTAAATATTAGGTATTCATTCTTCCCTCCGGGACTCAAACCTATAATTTATTAGTGGCCCCTCCATCATTGACAATATGTCTGATATCTCAAGACTGGAGGGGGACATTTGTGACAATATCAAAACCACTAACAAACAACCATAGGTAGAGACAAAGAACCATATAACAATCTTAACCCTCGGAATCCGGGAGGCCTCATATGAGGCAAACAAAAATATTGGCAGGAATCCGGGAGGCCTCGTATGAGGCAAAATGCGCGGCTAAAAATCGCCGCTAAAATTATCATAACTCGGCAACCACGCGTTGTAGCGATGTCATCTCAACGGCAGTCTACAGACAACAAGATGTTCTACAATTTGCAAAAAAATTGACTGCTCTAGGTGGTCTCAAGCAGTAGACTATTATACTAATAGGCATATCGTCAATGAAGGAGGGGCCATTAACAAATATAATATACTGTACTGTATTTAAGAAATAATAATTATGTCTTAAAAGAAAATACAATATTTGACACTAATTGACCAAACTGGTTCACGGGCCGCATGCTAGAGGGAGGGGGGCCGCATGTTTGACACCCCTGCTTTAACTCTTCCCGACCGGCGATATAAACCTTCCCGCTTTTGCTGGAACCGGGGGTTTGGGCGAATTCTCGGTATTTTGGCGCGCTTATAAATACACTAAAAACTGGCCTAACAAATATTATATACTGTATATGTTTTAAATATAGAATAGGGAATGATAAAGTAACATTTGACAACATTTTAAAAGATATTATTTTTTCAGTTAATAGATTAACCCTTCCCACCCGGGCTCGCCCTCCTAAGGACAGTGTGGAGTACCCGGGCGATTTGGCCGAAAAACGTCTAGGCCTAGGCTACCGTATCTTTGTTATTTTAACTGCTAGAAATTTCCCACACATCTATAAATGTAGTGCGGTTTCCAATCTGTAGACTGGCGTTGAGTAGAGCTCTGTAAGTCAACTGGTTCAGTTGTGATGACGATTTCCGTGGAGCGAATTTTGCCGCAATGTTGACAATATCGGAGCTTTTCAGACATTAATTTCGTCATACCACACAACAACAACACTGATCCGACGTCTCCTTCTTGTTTTCGGAGGTGGGGTGACGCAATGACTGGCTTTGTTTACATGCGTCGGACGCACGGCGTTCAGACCAAGCTGAATAGGCTTTCAAGCTTACTGCCTGTTATAAGGACACCCGGGGTCCTGCCCAACTGCCGCGGTGTCCTAATAAAAGGACAGCCGGGCTGGAAGGGTTAAAAGAGAAATTGTTAAAAAATAAGAGATGCGATGCGAGGGAGCTAGAAGCACTTTGAACTTTGTTTTATTATAATTTGCATTTTGACAGATTTGAAAGTAGTCATAATCGTTACATAAATGTTAATTCATATTTTAATAATGCGTCACTTAGCTTTGATCCCACTAGTTCAGTATATTTTTATAGAACTAAACTTAAAGATGCCCTTAAATTCCTCCTTTTCAATACTTATGTTAGATTCAGGCCCTACATTTTCAAACAAATATTTGGAATTCCTATGGGTGGAAATGCTAGCCCTTTAATTGCAGACTGATTCTTGCTTGCTTTAGAATTTAAATTTATGAAAAACTTAGTTGACAGTAGCAAGAAAAATAACATCACAGAAAAATTAGCACTTGCTATATTGTTAAGTAATAATAGTAGATATATTGATGATATTCTTGTTTGTAATATGTTAAATTTTAATCAAGTCGCTAAACAAATTTATCCAAATTCCATCCCCCTCACACAAGGTAAAGTAAATGATTAAATTGAAAATTTTCTTGATATAAATATACAGATTGTTAACCTCTGAAGTGCGCATGGGGGTAATTAGACACCTCTCCCTGTGCGCATGCATTTGAGGTGTTTCCGTCACTAAAATATTCATTGTACCATTAATAGCATTAATACTTATCCATATGCGCCTATTATGGGTTGATTATAAAGGTATTAACCTGAAACAACAATAAAACGAGTGAAAACAGCGTTTGGATGGTCAAAATCGGAGATATAGCCCGCGTGTTGTATAATGTATGGGTGAGGCAAGCTGCTTTCCCGCCAATTTCCCCCAAGGCCACTGAGACACAGTCGATCGATACTCTCTCTCTCTCTCTTGCATTCGCTTGCTATCAGTGATGACCACACCCTGCAACCGGATTTCTAATGTTAGCACGAAAATATACCTCAGAATAAGGGAATAACAGGGAAAATAGGTGATAACTGAAGGAGAGGAGGAAAGTGGGGAAGGAGGGGAGGTAGAGGACTGAGATTTTGCATGGCCCAGGGGCCAAAAAAAAATAAAAAAATATATTTTTTTTTTCGATGTCAAAAGTTGATTTTTTTTCTCTGACTCTTAAGAGTCTCCCCGCAGTCCGCCGGGGGAACTCTTAAGAGTCTCCCCGCAGTTCCCGGGTTAATGAACAGTGCACACTTAAAATATACCACAAAGTTGACGATTTTAATTTTAACGTAATAAACTTTCCTTTCCCTAATAGTAATATCGATAGTAAAATAACTTATAATTGTTTTTATTCCCAGCTAATAAGATTTTGTAAAATTTGTACCAGAGTAGAAGACTTTTGGGATAGAGCTAGGTTACTATACAGACTCTTAGTAGACAGGTTTTGTTGCAAGTAAATTGTTGCATAAATTCAATCTTTTATTGTGACTGTATTTTAAAATTTGATATCAATAATTTTAATCAAGCATTATTAACTTGAAGTTAATAATGCTATAACTTTTTGTCTGTATGTATTAATATTTAATTGTTTGTATTGTTATTATTATTATTCTTTATAATTAATTGTTCTTGTTAAAAGAGTACTCTTTTGTTCAAATCTATTGTGCCTTCTTCATATTTTCAAATATTGTTGTTGTTGTTGTTGTTGTTGTTGTTCCCCAAGCTGCCTGGCCGAACAGCCCCAAGGCCCCGAGCACGGCCAAGGCCATAACCGATCGCACCCACAGAACCCTCCCTGCCGACCACAATAAAGCCTGGGTGACCGAAGCCACTCCATGGCGGGGAGCTGAGGAGGGTGCGGAACGCCCGGGACAACAAAGCCCCACCCAGGGCCCTGTGCCCCTCAGCAATTATGAAGAGAACGTTGAGGGGCAAGGGAAAAATGTGACACTTTGGCTTCCAATCTTGGTAGATTGGGAGGTCAATCCACGGAAGAGACGCCGTCACTCGAGATCTAGAAAATATATAAGTAAAAGGAACAGTCAGAGTAAGCTATGGGTATGGCAGAGATCGCTCAGTTCTCACTCTGATAGACCAGCCCATCACCAAACGTTCTTAGTTAACCCTTTCAGTATTCGATGATGCCTTTTTGTCTTTCTGACTATCATTAGACGACTTCACGCAGCTTAGGAACGACCTCTAAAAGTATGAGACCAAAACCAACTCAACTATACCTCCGATTTCAACAGTTCCTTCGTTAAACTACTGTACAGTATTTAAAAAAAAAAAAAAAAAATCAACGGTTCCTTCAAATATTGTTATTTATTATACTGTATCTATTCATTGTCGATAGGATCAATTGCTTGCTTTTGCGATTTCCTTAGTTTATTTGTACAATAAATGTAGGTTATTAGTAGGGTAGTAATTGTTAGGGGTCACTTGAAGCATGCTATGCTTACAGGTACCTACCCGATATCACTATCATTAGTGAGTGATATTTGTATTTTGTACTATTGTTATTATCTTGTCAAGTTGTAAATTTGATTTTAATAGAACATTTTGACACTTAATGTAGTTTCTTTATTCATGCAGAGTTTAGTAAAATTTACCAGAACGTCCCCGACTTCCCAAATATACTAATTCCTTGAACGTGACGACAGTGCGTTGTTGTGTGTGCGATTAGTTTGCTTGGGAACCAGATTAACTTGCGCATGTAGTAATGTACACCCTATGTGGTTAGTAATGTACACCCTATGTGGTGGATTGTGTTATTTTATTTATAAATTATTATTTTACTTAAGCGTTGTTTCCACATAGCAATTTTGATTAGTTATTTTGTCTTTTTACTGTGTTCGTATACGTAGAAGGATATTATAATTTTGTGTCTGATTATGGACTCATGGTGAACTCAATACTGTATAGTGTAGTTGACCCAGCAAATGCGGGAAGACTCTTATGAGTTTTACTGGGCGACTGCGGGAACTCTTATAATCCTAGGCCTAAAAAAAAAAAAAAAAATTAAATCACCCCAGTAGCACTTGAAAAAAAAAAAAAAAAAAAAATTTGCCCCTCGGCCATGCCACATATCATTCCTCCACATCCCCTACTTCCCCCCTCCCCCCCTTCAATTATCACCTATTTTCCCTGTTATTCCCTTATTCTGTGGTCTATTTTCGTGCTAACAATAGCGATTTTTTTTTTTTTTTTTTAAGAGACAATGAACGGAGGAAGGAAAAACACAGATAAAACAAAAAGGTCCATGTGCCTAAAGGCATCCTCCATTCATAAAATGCTTGTAACAACTGGATTTAAACATTTGTTGATTGTAAGTTTGTGGAAAGCAATTCGAGGGAAGTTAATTCCAAAGAGTAGTAGCTCTGGGGATAAATGAATTCTGATAAGCAGAAGTTCTGCATTGTGGAGGAGAAAGTGTAAATTCATGGGCGCTCTCAGCTGCCCTAGTTCTACGGGGAAAGATGTGGAGAGGCGGCACAATTGAAGCAAGTTCCTCGGAACAATTGCTGTGAAAATATCTGTAGAATAATGCAAGGGATGCAACGTTTCTTCGTATGGCTAATGTAGGAAGGTCCTGTGTTATTGCAGGGTTATTGATTAATCTAATAGCTTTATTTTGAATTTTGTCCAACTGCCTCAATGCAACCACTCCACTTCCACCCCACAGAGGTGAACAGTAATCCATCTGAGAGCGCACATGACTTTTATATATTACGGCCAACTGCTCGTCAGTGAAGAATTCTCGAACTCTGTACAGGAGTCCCAGTTTTTTAGAGGCATTCTTAGCAATGCTTCTAACATAATGTGTCCAGCTCAAGTTAGTAGTTAATGTTACACCGAGAATGTCAATACTAGGGGAAGTGGGAATATTTACATCATTAAAAAATATATGGGAGTCAGTGAGATTCTGTCGGTTAGAAAATTGAATGTACTTGGTTTTCTGTGCATTAAAGGAAACTAGATTCTCTTGTCCCCATTCATTAATTCTAGAAAGGTCCTGGTTCAGAGAAATTGCAGTGTTTATTTTTGAATTTATAAGATCGGGTTGGGTGAAAGAATTGGTAAATGTGAAGGAACTGTGGAGTGTTGAGTCATCTGCGTAGGAATGTATTGGATTATGAGTGGTAGATATGAGATCATTGATATGAATGAGGAACAGAGTTGGGGCCAAAACTGATCCCTGAGTTGCTAGCAGGGCGTGGTCATATGTGTTACCAAGCGTGGGAAAGAGCGAGACGTCAGTGTCTCTCCAGGCATCGTGAGGGGAGGATGTAGGCCAAGCTGGCTCACACTTGATGAATGAAACTCTCGCTCTCATTTCGCGATTTTGACCAGCCAAACACTGTTTCCACTTGTTTTATTGTTGTAACATGTTAATATCTTCATATTAAACATAAAATAGGCACATATGGATAAGTATTAATGATATTTATGGTAAAATAAAAAATTTAGTGATGGAAACAGTGAAATAGGTCCGCACCAGGGCACGGTGTTCACTACATACGGTGCGCACTTCTTAGGTTAATAAAACAAGATCATTATAACCTCACAACTAACCTAGGCAAATACTTGATATTCCAGAGCATATCATAGTACGGGTTCTTCTTCTTGCCTCCGACTGGCTGGTTATTCAAGAAGAGGTGAACTTTCTTGGCTTTCCTCTTACTCTTGAATTCTAACCAGCCCTCACTGTAGTGTAGAGACTTTTTGTTTTTCTTGGGTTTACTGGTTGATGCCTTGTCTTCTGTGAAAGATGATACCGATTATTAGTGTTGATACATACTGAATTGATCACATAATTCTAAAACATACATATTTATAACAACCAATCAATAAGGGCATACACCATGACAGCGCGTAGCCGCACTTACCCTCCAACTCCACTCCGGGGGATTCCCCAATGAGAGACTCCAGGCATCTGCCCGGCCCATATCAAGAATCCTATTGCAAGATTGGTCGCCTTGCCTTAGCCATGAGTTCCATGGTCTTCCCCAGGGCCTCCTCCACTCAGGGTTGTCTTTGTAGTGACCAACTGATGAGCAGGGTCAGCTTCAGGGAGGCAAACCACATGACCATATTGGGAGGTTTAACGACCCTCCCAATACCAAATGAGGTAAACCTCCTATTTGGTCGTAGCCTCGGAGTATCCAACGTAGAGCTATATACTTATCGTATAATTTTGCTCCGCTCTAGAGCGGGCAATTATCGAAATCACTAGCGCGATAAAACAATAACATCTAGAGTAGCACCTTACTCTCTCTACTAGGTACGTTGTACATACTTTGGAGGCCACTATTTGAAAGGAAAATAAGAAAATATTGATGAGAAAGAAGAGAAAATGACAGGATTTTAGGCCATCCTATCTGGCTCCTTCAGCCGTCTTGACGGATCCACCCCACTACCCGACAGGGTTCATTGGGCATTCCCGGTATCAAGTTACAAGAGACAAGATTGGATGGGCAGGGATACAGCGCGAGGGCGGGATACTATGACGTTGGATACTCCGAGGCTACGACCAAATAGGAGGTTTACCTCATTTGGTATTGGGAGGGTCGTTAAACCTCCCAATTTAGTAGTAGCCTCTACGTTCCAACGTGGAGGCGGACATACAAGCTGAAAACACAAACTTTAGCCCCTAGGAAATATCAGGACCATGGAAAGACCGACTTAAACAAGAGAGTTTATAGAAAGAGTGTACTGACAGGTGCATATCAAGAGAGGTCAAGTACAGTCAAGTCTTATGCCATGGGATAACTAACCTAAGACAAAGAAAGCTGCATTTCATCATAAAATATGAAGTCCAGGATGCTCCCCCCCCCCCCCCCCCCCCCTCCTTCCGGACGAAGACAGGAAGACCCAGAATGTAATGAGTAAACACCGACATACGTCGAAGAGGAGGACCGTACAGGGGGTGACGAGAAAAGACATGAGCATACACAGTGACCAGCACTGAAAGCCATGAGAAAAGTTCAGTGGTATGAGGCCAAGACCTACCAACAGAACTTAGTATACTTGAAGACGAGAAATTATATCAAAATCTTAACCTAGTTATTAATCCTTTAACTTAGGTGCAAGTATGGGTATAGTGCAATACCCCCCCCGCCCCCCCCCCCTTCCCCCAATAAAAGAAGAACAAGGGAGAAGGAACGCTGCAGGTAGACTCTGAGTGAACCTGCTGGCCCAACGCACGACAAGGACGTCCCAGCCTGCCTGTGGACATGGCCAGAGAGGAGGAGACAAACGTGGTGGGGGAAGACCAAAGCCCCGTGTCGGCAACGGTCGGTCGAGAAAGATTATGTAAAATCTGAACGCAGCAGCGTACGAACGGACAACATGAGCTGCGTCCAGAACGTAAGGGTTACTGGCCCGAAACTACCGACACAGGCGAAGTCCCACAGCACATCGACCTAGTCTCCAACAGGTCGTAGGCGCCACCCGTAAAGGCAACCCCGACACTGGCCTGGTCGAGTACACATACGGATGCAGGGTTTGAACCGGGCATAACGGACGATGAACCCTACCATGTTTGAAAGCTGGTACAGGAAAAGCATAAAAACGGGAGTGTCGCGTACGGTTGTAGCAACCAAACGAACAGACGGAGCCAAAGTAACAGACTCAAGGACGGGAGAACGATGTAAGGAATGTCGGTCCCTAGACCTGGCAGTCATCTCCGGGGACCCCTTCACCCGTCGCCAAAGCCATAAAGAACAATGTCATGTCACGGAAGTGTTCAGGCGTGGGGTAATGAGCGTAAGAGGCAGACGAGAGCAGTGTGAGAGCCTCCGCCAGAAACCACTGAGGAGGAAGCTGACGCAGCGTCGGACGAAGCATAAAGCAGGATCGCAAAAAGAACCCAAGTCCGAGGGAGGAACGACCAACCCCGTGAAAGTCTCAAACGGTACCCGAATGGCTGACAGGCGGTCCGTAAGAGTGGTGCAGATGTCGGGACGCTTCTCAATATTAACCAATGGAGGTAGTGAAACACTATCGCCACCGATGGTCGTGTCCGTGATGGGTAGGGAACCAAGAAGGAAAACTGTGTCAGTGAGATCCGTAAGTCTGCCACGTAAAATGAATCCAGGGGAGAGGATTTGACAGTCAAAGAACGACTAAACTTAGGCATCCACCCTGCCTCACAACATCCACGATGTGAAGGTGAACGAGGTCCCTAGGACACCAATCGATACCAAGAGGAAATCGGAGATCGCTAGAGGAACTGGACTCGGGTACCACCGCTTCAGCCGAGCGGACCAGGCTTGGGCCGGCCGGATGGGCGCGACAACCAAACGAAGCACTGGTACCCTCTCAGCCTGTGGAGGATGTTGCACATCAAAAAAGGGCGGCGGTTGGTGGAACACACATAAACCTACCGCCACCCGTGCCAGTCCTTGCTGAACTCGACCGGTACCTCCGCCGGAGGAGTAATCCTGCGGCACAGGAACACAGGCAACCCGGACGCCTCGCATGAGGCGAACCAGGCCACCTGTGGAACACTCCAGGAGGCCGCTAGGTCGTCGAACACGGTGTGTTGGGAATACCATACTACCCGGGCGCTCTGTCCTTTCGACAAAGCATTTGCCCACAGGGCGGTAGGCCCAGGCAGGGAGGTTGCATGCAGTGTGACGGACCCCCGAGCCTCGTCCAGAGCCACATGTATGGCATGAACCGGACGTAGGAGTCGGGAATCGTCGGCGATATGGGGAAGGAGAGCGACGTCACACCGTCGTTTCGGCGTCCTCGGAAACCGCGAGGACGCCCGAGCGAGGCACAGGAGGAAAGGCGGCCTGGCGCCACGGAGACAGCAGAGGTAAGGGGACGCATGGCGCGTACCCCTCCGTCTTACGAAGTGTGGAATCCAATGGAAGGGGTCCCCGACATAGAGAGCAATTCCCGACTACATAGTGCAGAAGCGAGACCTTGCCTCATCCGTGTCAGGGGAAGGAGGACGAGACACAAAGGACAATATCCACGAGCCACGACGATCTAGACCTTCGAGGGTGAAAACCATCGCGGCTGTAGCATGAGATAAGGGGAGGACACTCTCTACGTCTAACGGGCATGGCAGGACGGACACACCCATGGTGTGCGCAGGAAGGAAGTGATATCCTCCTCGCAATCGGAAAGGAAAAAGATACCGCCGTCACATGTAGGAAGCCCAGGAATTGTGTGGAAGCACAATAAAGTGAAAAACCGGTAAATCCGTGACAGGAGATTACCCCCTTCCCTTGTGTAGGAAGGAAAGGACGAAAAAGGGGACCCTTCGAACGGAGGGCTATACAGGAGGATAATTCATGGGTGCACAAATACTGGAAGAAAACTCCTGAAAATTAACAGGCACAAGGCCGAAGGACGCACAAAAGTGCTCACTACACCTCGAAAATGGAGCACCTTTCATGAAAGTGAGTATCCCCCCCCCCCCCTGTGCGAGGCAAGGGGTGAAGAGTGACCCCCCCATGCGGAGGGTCAGGGAGAGACCAGGCGAACCAGCAAGAGCAAGAACCCCGAAAAACCCCGGTCAGAATTGACCAAAGGGGCAGGTGCAAATCCCCAGAAGGAAGGCATGAAAAAAGCCTTATAATTGAAGAGGATAATAAGAATACCCAAAGGGTGAAGGCACTGAAGAGGAGAAGACGCCTCTTCACCACTCTACCATCAGAGTAGAGTGGGAGCACAGTCTGATAAAAAAGAGAAGTCCATGAACCACTGCAACTGAGACTCAATCCAGAGGTAAAGCAAAGCACCCTAGCACCGACCCAGAGTGGAGTGGTCCAGAATGGTCCCCTCCGCTCCGGGGCGGAATTCCGCTCTGGAGCGGTTTGCCATCCGTTTTTCTCTTCGTTCATAATCTAAGCTTTTTGTCTCCTGTTCCTCTAGCTTCCGCTCCAGTTTATTCAACCTCACCGCAAATGCAGATATTGCTACTCCCTCCTCTGAGAACCCTGAAATATCAAATCCCTCACGATCACGATCATAAGGGTCTCTGGTTACCCTGCTTGGGGGCAGGCTGAGCCGGTTCCTCCCACCGCTGGCCATACTGCCAGCTGGCCTTTGTTTACACCTGTTCGGCTCCACAAGTTTCGGTGGGAATATCCATTACTTTTTCTTTCTTACTCAAATCAAACTCAACTCTCACCTTTTTTAACTAGGGAGTATATTCACTAATTGCATTTAAATTATAATTAATAAACAAAAGGACAACACATATGAACGCTACAAAAATACCAAATCACCAAACAGGCGCTGGCTGAATCAGCTGTCTCAAGCACGTCCGCCCTCCACCACGGTCTGACTGTGTGGGGTGTGTGGGGTGTTTGTGATGTGTTGTAAGTGTGGTCTGTATTCATTTGGTACTGTAGGGGATGTATGTGTTTATGATGGTTATGTTGGAGTTGTTGCCAGTGCGTATTTTAATTGACTGTATTTCTGTTGTGTTATCATTTGGGGGGAGGAGTGATTTGGTTTGTACACTGGTTACTATGTATGATATTTCTTTGTGTACCAGGGTGATGAGTCCACCGACCCCGCCGACAGCCCGGTCTTGTCTTATGGTGGTGAAATTATGAAATGTGGGTGTTTTTTGTGTTGTGCGGAGTTTTGTTTCTTGTAAGATGGCAATGTGTATGTTGTGTTGTTTGATGAAGTGTGAGAGTTCGTGTTTCTTTGTGTTGATGCCATCTATGTTCAGTTGAAGAATGTTAATGTTATGTGCACGATGTATGTTGGGTGCTGCTGCACGAGGATGGGGTGGGGGTGGGGGTGATGGTGGGGTGGGGGGGAGGGAGGGGCTGGGGGTTGGGATGGGTGAGGTGGGGGTGGGGATTGGGGAGCAGGAGATAGGGGTTGGAATGGATTAGGATGTGTGGTGTTGAGTTGAGGATGTGGATGGTATGGGAAGGTTAGGTGGGTTAGGGAGGAGAGGTGGACGGGTTTTAGGGGGGGGAGTGGATGATATGGGAAGGTTAGGTGGGTTGGGGAGGAGAGGTGGATGGGTTTTAGGTGAGGGATTTGACTGGGAGAGGGAGGGGCATGAGGAACAGGTCCAGGTGTTTGTGTAGTGTTTCTTGGAGGCAAGTGTTGTGCAGGTCAAGAAAGTTAGGGAAGGTAGCAAGGGAAACAGTAAGAGTGTGAAAGATAAGAATGGGAGAATGCTAGCCGAGAAGCAAGAGAGAGTCGAATGATGGACGGAGTACAGTACTTCAACGAGTTGCTAAATGTAAGGAATGAAGAGCCAGCAAAAATAGTTGGATGGGGTATGGGAGGGAAAAGAGGAGAAGTAGTGGAGGAGGAGGTGGGGATCAGGAGGTCAGAAGTGTGGGAAGCCATGAAAAGAGTGAAGTTGGGGAAAGCACCAGGAACAGATGGAGTGTGTAGGGAAATGTTGAGGTATGGTGGTGAGATAGTGATCGAATGGGTATGGAAAATGTGCAAACTAGCATGGGAGAAGGGGAATGCACCCAATGACTGGAAGACTGGCATAATAGTCCCCCTATATAAGGGCAAAGGGGAAAGAGGAGTGTGTGGTAACCACAGAGGAATATGTCTTTTAAGCGTAGTAGGGAAGGTGTACAGTAGGGTAATGATTGAGAGAGTGAGAGTGAGAATGGAGAAATGGATAGGCGACGAGCAGGGAGGTTTTAGGAAGGGAAGAGGATGTGTAGATCAGATTTTTACCCTGAATTGTCTTGTGGAAAAATATCTGGAGAAGAAACAAAAGGTGTATGTTGCCTTTATGGACTTGGAGAAGGCCTATGGCAGAGTGGATAGAGAAGGCATGTGGAAAGTACTTAGAATATACGGAGTAGATGGCAAGTTGCTGCAAGCAGTGAAGAGCATGTATGAGGGTGTAAAGGCGGCAGTACGTGTGGAGAATGAGCAGAGCGAGTTCTTTGACCTGAGTGTTGGGTTGAAACAGGGGGGTGTGACGTCCCCGTGGTTGTTTACTGTATATGGATGGAGTCATGAAAGAAATACTAGGAAGAGCAGTGGATGTTGGTGTATCGCTGAAAAGGGAGGGAAATAAGTGGAAGCTGCCTATACTGCTGTTTGCGAATGATACAGTTCTGATGAGCGATAATGAATGGGAGTTGCAGGGTCTGGTAAATGAGTTTGGAACAGTGTGCGAAAAACGGAATTTGAAGGTAAATGCGGGGAAGAGCAAGGTTATGGTCTTCGAAAGGGGTGAAGTCACAGAGTATGAGGTGAAGTTGAACGGTCAGGCTATGGAGATTGTCAGCTCTTTTAAGTATCTGGGCAGTGTGTTGAGTAAAGATGGGACTATGGATATAGAAGTGCGGGAGAGGGTGCAACAGGGGAAGAGGGTTGTAGGAACGTTGAAAGCAGTAACAAGAAATAGAGTGATCAGTATGGAAGTGAAGAAGTCCTTGCACGACAGTGTGGTAATCCCGACACTAACTTACGGAAGCGAAGCATGGACGTTCAGGAAGAGACTCAGACCAAGAGTGAGAACAGTGGAAATAAGTTACTTGAGAAGTGCGTGCGGAGTTACATGGAGGGATAGACAGACGAATGAGGAAGTAAGAAGGAGGTGTGGTGTGGAGGTAGATGTGCTGGAAAGTGTGAAAAGGAACAACTTGAGATGGTTCGGCCATATGGAACGTATGGAAAGCGAAAGATTGACTAAGAGGGTGTACGAGAACGAGGTGGAAGGACAGAGAGGGAGAGGTGCACCGAGGGAGAGGTGCACCGAGGGAGAGGTGGAAGGTTGGAGTGAGGAAGTATATGAACGAAGGCGGTGCCAGTTGGGAAGAGGGGCGTCGACTGACTGGGGACAGAGGTGCATGGGGCGGTTCGTTCGTGGCCACCCCTTCGGGGATCACGGCGTCGGGCAATAGATAGATAGAGATAGATCCCACGGCCGAAATTTTAATTGAACCGCCAATATGGAAAATTAGTTAAATGCGCAAAGATCATGTCTCTCACAACTTTTGGAACACTATGACAAAATTCTTAAAGCGCTAGAAGAAAAGAAAAACGTGGATGTCATTTACACCGATTTTGCTAAGGCATTTGATAAATGTGACCATGGTATAATAGCCCACAAACTGAAAGCAAAAGGTATAACTGGGAAAATCGGACGGTGGATATACAATTTCCTCGTAAACCGAAAACAATCGGTAGCAGTAAACCAAGTCACTTCTGAGCCTTCGGATGTCAAAAGCTCAGTGCCCCAAGGAACAGTGCTAGCGCCCCTTCTGTTCCTCATACTAATTTGCGACATAGATACCAACACCAGACACAGTACGGTGTCGTCTTTTGCTGATGACACAAAATTAAGCAAGATAGTAAACACACAAGAGGACACGGGCCGACTGCAGGAAGACATGAATATAGTGTTCCAGTGGACCAGGGAAAACAACATGCAATTCAATGAGGAAAAATTCCAATTAATACGGTACGGAGATAATAATGGTGTTAAAGAAATTACAAATTACTTAACAGAATCTAACCACATAATAGAACGGAAAGACAGTGTGAAAGACCTTGGGGTATTAATGTCTGAAAATATGGGTTTCAAAGTACATAACCAGGTCAAAGTGGCGGCTGCGAAACGTGTAACGGGTTGGATTCTGCGTACTTTTAAAACACGCGGTGAATTGCCTATGATAACGCTCTTCAATCTCTAGTGCTACCGCGGCTTGAATACTGTAGCGTATTAACATCCCCATACAAAGCAGGTGAAATAAATGACGTAGAAAGTGTACAAAGAAATTTCACTTCGCATATAAGTTCGATAAAACATCTACACTATTGGGAGCGTTTAAGAGCACTGAATCTGTACTCACTGGAACGTAGAAGAGAACGTTACCTAATAATATACACGTGGAAAATCGCAGAGGGTTTAGTACCAAACCTACATACTCCGATAGTCATGAAATTCAGTGATAGGAGAGGCTGGGAATGCGAAATCCCCCGGATGAATAACAGGGGTGCTATGGGCTCTCTGCGAGAGGGCTGGTTATCACACAGAGGCCCACGTCTCTTCAACAAACTCCCACGGCGAGTAAGAGACATGAGGGACATCTTGTTAGACAACTTCAAGAGAGCCCTAGATGTCGAACTGCAAAAAGTGCCAGACGAGCCCATCCTCGCAAGGGAGCGAGCTGTCGCTTCAAACAGTCTACTGCACCAAATCACCACCCATAACGAGGGGCGTCGCGCTCCTTGGTGCCGCTAGAAGAGCGGCGAACACATCAAAAGGTATCAAAAGGTAAGGTAGCCTACTATAACCTCGAGCACAATGTAAACAAACGATCGACGTTACTCCCGCGAACGCAACTTTTCCACCGAGTTATCTATGTATTTGTCTAATATTATTAACCCGTTCAGTAGCAGCGACAGCAGAGAGCCGTCAATAGATAAATCATTTCCCAGTCCCAGCGACGGCTGCCAGTCGTCAGTAATATACGATCCATGTAACTGCCAGTATCAGGCAGTGCCTGGTACCACAACGTTTGAGCACTGCTCGAAGGCCTTGGCAACACTTCTCAGCTTATATCCAAACCCCCACATGCTGGGAGAGGCAGTATTCCTCCATCTTTTGAGGTGGGAGGTTGTTATATCTTGCCTCTGAAGCCATTTTGGCCACATTGCTTGGGACAGGGGGGGGGGGGTACATTTATGCTAGTACCCTATGGTACCGTACAGTAGGGGTTAATATTATAGTGGCCCCATTGGGGTTTTTTTTTTAGTGGGGAAGGATGTAGTGTCCGGGCGTACGGTCGTCATATTTACATAGGTCGATTGCCGCGTTTAAGTTCCCGTCTAGCCTATTTTGACGGCGATTTTCTCTGTTATTTGCCCCCTGCTGGCAATATATATGATGATGACAATAAGTCATGGGGGGTTGAGGGGGGCAAAGCCCCTTCTCAATCTAATAAATTGTATCCAAAGGCAGTCAAAATAGATGGGAACATGATCGTGAGCGTCTGCCGCCGTCGCTCCGCGTAGTGTAAACAAGATGTAGGACAACTCGTACCTGGCGAAACGAGTCAACTCGTACCAGTAACCTTGAAAACGGCCCCTCCTCTTTTCTTTATTATATATTTTTTTAGTTATTGCTTCGATATAACTTTGTTTGATTATCGTCTTGTAAATACTGTACAGTAAAAGTCCGATAATCCGACGACCGATAATTGGAATCTCCCAATAGTCCGAATTTAAAAAAGTCCCAAAGTCCCCTTTTTGAGGCATTAGGCCACCCAAAACCCACCCAAATAACACATAATGGTACACACATATCATATGTTTATGAAATAACTTCAAAAGTTTACCATTATGTGTCATATTGGATGTATAGTGTTATATTGTGCATATGCATAGCCTATATTGTGTTCAGGTTTTCGTCAGGTCATTAATACACAGGTTCATAGGGGTAAATTCCAATAATCCGAAAAATCCGGTAATCGGAACGAAGCCCGGTCCCCTGCTATTCGGATACAGGACTTTTACTGTAATATGATACTCTATCGCTAGTTGCCATTTCCGAACCAACAATAGAGGTAGGCAATGTGGCCCCCCTTTTTTTTTGGGGGGGGGGAGGCCTATCTCCAGCTATCATTATCATGGAAGTACGGGATTACTAGCTCGACCAGTTTTCTACAGTCCACAGTGTGGACCTCAGCCATGTCGAATCTACATACAGTATTTAAAAAGGGAGACAAGTTTTTCACAGTTATTTGCCCGAGACCTGGTACTCAAAGGCATCAATCATGGATATGACGTCTTGGTAGATAATGCAGGGACAGTAATGAGGGTAAATAGTACTAAAAATCCAGATGGCACTGGGGGTCTTATTCAAATGACTATCGTGTGAGATACACCATTGAGGGGTTTGAGGGTTTTCGTGATTTAAGAGGTTTAATACAGTTTGCACACTTATCTGACACATAGTTGTGTAGTATATTTTTACTAGATTCATAATATGATGGTTATATACTCGTTAATGCAGTGAATATATAATAATTAACATAATTCGATACATAAATATGAGCTTATTGAACAAGAAATTTAGTTTCATCTAATGTGGTGTGATAGGCTGGGCGAAATTTTAATACTCATTGAAGTATTGTATTTACTTCCTTTTTAGTTACTAACAAATACATGTACAGTACGTGTTTCAGTAGAAATTGGCTGAACATACGGTATTATATTCTGTAGCTGTAGAATTTGGCAGGTTGAATGTCTGCGCCTGCGCACTATAGTTTCTTTCCTACAAAACAAGCTATCGTGCGCTTTTAAGTTACCAATTTATATTCCACTATCAAATCGGGCAGCTAAATATGTTACCGGCTATATTTCTTATTAGACCAGTGACAGGAAATCAATCAATGTGAATCAGAATGTCATAGAACACAGAGGCAGCAAATTACATACGTGGAGCTGCAGGAAATTCGAAAAAGATGATGACAAAAAAATGTACAACACTGCCTTTTCCACGGGCGACTGTTTAGGTCGTCATCTGACCGCGGCGGGATATACGTACACAGTGTTGCCAAGGTCTTCTTTTGTTCGCACCATTGGGCTAGTTAGGATTCGTTCAGAAGCGTAGATTTGCGAGTTTCCATTTCAAACGATATTATATTCTTGATTTACAGTGTGATGGGGTGGATAGCCTCTGAAGTATTATCCTAACTAACTAACATTGAGGAAAGCGGAATTGGGCTGGTTCTATATACTATTAAAGTTGTAGAGGTGTCGAGTGTTGAGTAGCCTATAGCTAGGCTACATTTCATACAAACGTTCATCATGGCTTTCTGTTGGTTGTACTATACATGTATGGTAGCCTATGTGGTGGTGACTGAATAGCCTAATTAAGTGATTGTTTGTGAGGGGGGATTGGGACATTGATGCAGATTTGATGAGTGCATGATTGTGATAATAATGTATGTGGTATTTCATTAATATTTAAATGATGTGACACGTAGGCCACTACTCATACAGTAGGCAATATGGGACTAGGCCTAGTTATATTTGAGGAACTCATAGTATCATGCATGCATGGCTGTTAAAGATAAACATATCAGAAAATGTGTGTGATAGGATTAAAATAGCTGAAATTGTCTGTTGTGCGGTATTAAGTGATTGGGCTACTTTTGGGCGAGTTTGGAGATGTGATATGCTTGGGTTTTTTGGCTTTGGATGTGTTCGCCGCTCCTCTAGCGGCACCAAGGAGCGCGACGCCCCTCGTTATGGGTGGTGATTTGGTGCAGTAGATTGTTTGAAGCGACAGCTCGCTCCCTTGCGAGGATGGGCTCGTCTGGCACTTTTTGCAGTTCGACATCTAGGGCTCTCTTGAAGTTGTCTAACGAGATGTCCCTCATGTCTCTTACTCGCCGTGGGAGTTTGTTGAAGAGACGTGGGCCTCTGTGTGATAACCAGCCCTCTCGCAGAGAGCCCATAGCACCCCTGTTATTCATCCGGGGGATTTCGCATTCCCAGCCTCTCCTATCACTGAATTTCATGACTATCGGAGTATGTAGGTTTGGTACTAAACCCTCTGCGATTTTCCATGTGTATATTATTAGGTAACGTTCTCTTCTACGTTCCAGTGAGTACAGATTCAGTGCTCTTAAACGCTCCCAATAGTGTAGATGTTTTATCGAACTAATATGCGAAGTGAAATTTCTTTGTACACTCTCTACGTCATTTATTTCACCTGCTTTGTATGGGGATGTTAATACGCTACAGTATTCAAGCCGCGGTAGCACTAGAGATTTTAAGAGCGTTATCATAGGCAATTCACCGCGTGTTTTAAAAGTACTTGTACGCAGAATCCAACCCGTTAGACGTTTCGCAGCCGCCACTTTGACCTGGTTATGTACTTTGAAACCCATATTTTCAGACATTAATACCCCAAGGTCTTTCACACTGTCTTTCCGCTCTATTATGTGGTTAGATTCTGTTAAGTAATTTGTAATTTCTTTAACACCATTATTATCTCTGTACCGTATTAATTGGAATTTTTCCTCATTGAATTGCATGTTGTTTTCCCTGGTCCACTGGAACACTACATTCATGTCTTCCTGCAGTCGGCCCGTGTCCTCTTGTGTGTTTACTATCTTGCTTAATTTTGTGTCATCAGCAAAAGACGACACCGTACTGTGTCTGGTGTTGGTATCTATGTCGCAAATTAGTATGAGGAACAGAAGGGGCGCTAGCGCTAGCACGGTTCCTTGGGGCCAGTGTGCCAAAATTCGCCCATTTTCTTTGTGATCCCGAACCTAACATCTGAAAAAAATATTGATACTGAAATTGGCTAAGAGCCTGTGACTCCCGGGGCGGCCGGGAGCCCCGCTAAACCTGCCATTCTATTTCTACATTACACTCATCAAACGATAGTTGCTTTGCTCTACACTGTACTCTACATTGGCTATGATCTTAGAACTATTATATATCACCTGTATTGAAGTCCAAATGCAGCTACTAATGTAAATATAGACGGATAAATCCAGAGCTCGAGTCATGAAAGCTATTTGTTTACACTGTGAAAACACAACTTGTTCGGTTCGGATGAGGTGACTGACTTTAGCACCAATATAACAAATATATATTACAATAAGGAAACAGCCATCGTTCATAGAACGAACTCCTGGATGGGAGAGTCCGCTAAAACAAACAAACAAACAAACAACCAATGTACCCCTACACTCCGATGTTATATTGCGCCGAAGGCTGAGTCAAGACGAACACAACTACCGTAATTTTATTGGCACTCGAATGCTCAATAATATGTAGATTAAAGGATAATAATAGGTATTTATCTAAAACTATGTACTGTATATATTAACTAAACTACTCCATGTGTTTAATATATTGACTGAATTTCACTGAAATGAATAATGTAAAATATTAATTTAAGTTTGAATGTTAGTTTTCTGATCTGATCTGATCCCAATTAAACTCCCACAAAATACACGATATTTTTTTGTATGTGTTAATATTATGGGGTCTCTAATTTCTTAAAAATAGTGAATGAATATAAATTTTATGTGTTTGACAAAGAGCGCAAGACCTTGAGGCATAAGGTAAGCTATAAATTAGTACGATTTTATGATGAATTATTGTTTTTTCAGGGGTATATATGTGGTTGGATCAATGGAAAACAACGAACTAATATCAGCTATGTTTTCCATTGTGGTGTTTCCGAGAATAATCCAATGATGACGTCAAATTAGCTTGCCGCCAATCAACTGTGGAACACTTGGAAATGTGTTAGCTGTTATTTACCGATATATTTGTGGAAAAATAGAGTGAATTAACCCGGTGAGACCCAGCGTCGCACGTGTTGCGTCGGCAGTCTTTGATCACCAACTCCCAGCGACGCATCACGTGCGTCCGACATATAAAAAACACTTACGTGGCTCGTAAGGTAGGAAATGGCGGGAGAATAGGAGGGGGAGGTACCGTAGTGTGTGTGGGAGCCGGGCCAGTAGGTGTGAGCGGGCCGAGACAGCCGCGCGGCTGGTGGTGGTGGGCTTAGTGGGGATAGTTTACACCCCTAGTTCACCGCCACTTTGAACCTTCATTACTCCGGTCGTATGGGAGCTAGAGGCTTGAGATTTATGTGAGATACTCCTTAGGATGTATGCCGTACAATGCCATACTCAGTTTTTACCCTAGTGCTCCCGGGCGGGTGGTCATGCGGGGGAGACGAACTATTGAAACCCCCCCCCCCAAATGACCGAAATGAGTTTTTTTTTAATTTTTGTCTTCATTTCTCACAATTCTCTTCCATTTTGGCTCAACAAATTTTTTTGAGGCTCCCCCCCCCAAAAAAAAAATGTCAGAGGTGATTTATTTTTATTTGTTTTCATTTCTCATCCTTGTCTTCCATTTTAGCAAACAAAAAAAATAAGTGAAAATGGCTTGGGACTGGGGTGAACAAAATATTATAACTAGCCGGGGCTCAACGGGTTAAGGGGCTGGAATATAACATTGACTTCATGTGAAGTGCGAGTGCCCTACACATTCTAAAATTGTGCATATTAATCTTGGGGAACTCATTATATATAAGGTATAAGTTCAAGGTGATACTTTGGATAAACCTGACTTCTAGCAAGCACCAAACAGCGATTTTGTAAGTAGCCAAGCATATTATTTTTTTCAGATAAGCCTAGGCCTACTTGTATTAGCCTAGGCCTATGATGATAATGATGATTTGAAGCAGAAATGAGTAGCCTAGGCTGAGGCTAGGCGTATTAGGCTTAGGATAACCCATTATCCAACAATCTTAGGACTGCCCCCACTAGTGGGGCTAGGCCTATGTATAATGTATTGATAGGCTAATGAAGATCAAGGAAGATTTGAGGTTAAAGACAGTAAAAAATAAGGTTAGCTAGGCTCTTAACCCGGGAACGGCGAAGGTCCTCAATTATGGTAATTATTTAGAAGATGACCTTTTTTTCTAGTTATTAAAAACTTACTCTATGGTGTATTATATGATATATAGAAGCAATAGAACTGTTAAAATGACCTGGGAAGTGTATATTAAACTTAGCCTAAACCAACATTCCTGTATTTTTTTTTTTTTTTTTGTAAGGCTAGGCTAGGCTAACCTAGCCTAGGCTACTCTTGAGTTTTGGAACACAGTAGGCCTAAGCCTAGGCCTATTTTAGATGTCTAAATTTTAAAATAATATAAAAATACGTAGGCTAGGCCTAGGCTAGGATTTTTTTTTTATCATTATACAGAAAGTTAATTTGTGTTATCACTAAAAAAAACAGCGTCATTCGACACCCTGGCTAGGCTATAGGCCTAGTCTATGACAATAACAGTTTGCCGTCATGCCGTGGGATTATAGGGGTAGACCTGTCACTGAAGAATACTTTCGCAGTCTTACCGTTTGTTTTTGTTTTCAAGGTATAGGCTATAGGCAGAATAGGCTACAGTAGTATCTTATCTACTGGTATCTTATTTTATTGTAGTTTATATTATGAGTGGAAGATTTGCAATAACTTATCCTAACCAAAGTCCAAACTTAGTGTCCAAAGTGGGATCTGCACCCTGCCTCTATGTTCTCATTTTGTATACCGGTAACTTTTTAGCCAGATTACCGGTACAATTTAATAAGTGTACAGCCAGCAGCTAGGCCTACCGCCTACAGTGCATTTATAGATTTCCCGGAATCCCGGCCATGACTTGGGTATCACTAAAGAATCTTTCCGCAGCCTTATGTACAATTGTTTGTTTTTATTTCTTCAAGGAATATAGTACAGTAGTTTATTGTTCAATTGTTTATCATGTTATAAGTAGATAATTTGCATTACCTTACCCTAACCTAACTTTACTTAGTCTTAGTGTCCAAAGTGGGGGCTGCCACTATCCCCACAGTCCACACACCCGCTAACTAACATATATTATTGGTATGTCTTGTCATTACTATAACCTGACTTCATGGGGGTAACGGAGACTTGATTGAATATTTTCGAAATTAGCCTCGCAGAATCTTGAGTCTTTTAAAGTTGTGAAAATTAAAGTAAGTTTCTACGTTCCTACTGATTGTACTTAACCCGAGATCGGAATAGCCTACCCAGGTATTTTTTACTCAGCCCAGGGAAAATAAGACAAACAAATGTTCTAATCAAAGTTTATTCTTGAAACTTGGTACCGGTATGTATTTTAACCAGTACTCTATAGTAACTCATGTATCATATGAAAGGATATAAATTAAGTATGTAATAGTTCTTGGAATGCAACAACAAATATACATGAAATCTTTATTGGACAAAAGTTACAAAACTAAAACAGGGACTGCTAAGAATAATTTAAAAACCTGTTTTCAATGCCTATATTAGTGGACCTGAAGTGAATCTCTTTGAGACTGAAGTACAGGCAGCCAGCTCCCCTAGTATCCTGATTAAACACCAGTAAACATACATAACATCCCTTTTACTTACAATATTATTCATTCCTTTTAATAAATTTTGAGCATGTAGGCTATTGTGCGTATATTTACCTTCACATGCGCACATGCGCCCCCCGCATCCCCAGCAGACGCCGCGCAAAGTTGATACTTGTAAGCTTAGAAAAATGATCCAGAACTGGATAATTTCTGTTTTGGCACCCTGGCACCTAACGGTCCTAACCTAACCTAGCCTAGTATATGGGTGGGGGCTGCCGCCCCCACACCCCCGCTGGTTGGGTACTGGCTAAAAAACTTATTGTTTTACAGTAGCCTAGGCCTAGGCTATACATGTATTTTAGCGGGTTTTTTTTTTGTTCTCCCGTATAGCCGAATACATTTCAGCACTTAGCCTAATGCCATACATAGCAATGATGTATATGCTCTACCAGACCTATTAGGCCTAAACAGATCAATGGGCTAACTGTCGGTCCAAAACATCAGTATAGGCCTAGGCCTAACCTAAAAGTAATACGTGGATAGAAACTAACCTAAAATGTACGCAATAACCAAAGCAGCACTGGATCGCGCAACTGTAAGGTCCCCCGAGTAAGGTAGGAGGGAAAAAAAAATCTATAAAGCAGAAATCCCGTAAAACAGGACTTGTCATTATGATACATAGCCTAGGCTAGCCTAGGACTGAAGACTATTATATAACATACCGGTAGCCTACCTATAGGCTACACAAACATCGATGGGGCTTGTAGGCTAACTGTCAAACCGTAAAATCTTACCAAAAAACGTACCAAAACTTACCTTTCTCGTTTGGTTGTAAGAACACTCGATCTATGTCCCCAAATTGTCCAAAATATTCTCGGATTTTGGCGACGTTCATATTTGGTGGGATGGAAGACAGATATACCATGCCGGGTTTTCTCCTTTTCTCACGTTTCTCCAATACATCATCTATACTGTCATCCTTGGAAGTAGTTGCAGTCATTTTTACACAAAAATTGTGACCAAATGTAGACAAATGAGAGCGTGGCTATTTAAAGAGCTACCACATGAAGAAAATTATGAAATTAAAGTAACATAAAGCCTGCTCGAAGTCGGAGTAAATACGATGTAATGTTGGATGTCGGCTCCAAGCAGCGAACACCTTAACAACGGAAACTTCTTGAAGTTTATTTCACTTGTTTGTTGAACAATTCACAATCTCTTCCTTTCCACCTGGAAGTATTTCAGGCTTCAGCTGATGGCAAATTGAATACTTTAGCAGCTGATTTATGATCGATAACTAATGGACAAATATGAAACTACTGTAGGCTACTTTATATCTGCATCATCTTATTGCCAAATTGTCATAATTACAACATTTTTCGCTACAAAATCTTCATAATAGCCAGGCAATACCCTACAGTTAAATATATGGCAACTTATGATTAGCTGGAAATAAACAGACTATAGCTATTACTTCCTTGCAATTCTCTCTCTCTCTCTCTCTCTCTCTCTCTCTCTCTCACACACCACTGCTATTCGAAATATTTGTGAAATTCTGAAAACAAAATTGGAACAAATCAGGATTGCAACTTGATCACAACACGATCGACGCAGGTATCGGGTACATAGTACTGTATATAATTAATATTACTGTATGTGTAATTATAGGATTAGTTTCAAATTAAAAACTAAAGTTAATGTAACATAATATATTTACAGTCTTGTGTATATATGTAAAATGCCATTTCCGTGTCAGTATCAAACTATAATCAGTGGTCCTTTTTGGATGCCCAAAGCTGTTTTCTTTTATTAAAATAATTTCCCCCACTATATAGAAGAGGAACTTTAGATTATATCGTAAGGGACAGACACAATTATGCGAGGATATACTTGATATTTTAGGTATAATTGTAGAAAACAAATCTTTTTTTGATGATGTGGACCATGTAGATGCGGGAATAGCCTCACGAAAATATGTCAGGGCCTGGGATTGAACCCGGGACCCGTGGGCTATGAGGCGAACACCTTACCAGTGTCACCAAGAAAGATATCTCACTTGGCAAGGTCGGCTCAAGTTATTTCCGCATCCGGTCTGTTTTAGGATAACCTATTTTCACTGACTTTACACCTACCCCTAAATATCCAGGCTGCTTGAAGCCCGTGTCACACAGCACTTCAGCTGCTGTAATAGAGATAAGCCTGGTGTCAGATATTAAATGTAAAACTCACTTGACTGAAATATTTCAGACAAGTCAGTATTTCTATTGCCTCAGTGGGTAGAGTGCCAGTCTAATAATAATAATAATAATAATAATAATAATAATATTTATTCAGTTAGAAATTTACAGAGATGGTACCACATAGTATGTTATAAATATGACATGTACCAGCCTTGCATAATTCCAACTAAGGATAGCCCAATAAGGCCGTTAGGCGTATTTCCATTGGGGTCCTTGTGGGATTAGGTTAGCTGGGGAAATGGGGAGGATAAAGAAATGATACTTTAGAGAAAGTATTTCTAGGGGGTTATTTTAAGATACCTTACATCCTATAGTAAATATCAGTAATCCGTAATCAGTAATCATTTCAGTTTGGTTTGTCTCTCTCTTATGTCGTATTTAGTAGTAGACATAAGCTTGGTGCTCCCTTCTCGCAGCTGTCCGGTTCAGGTGTTTCTTCAGGCTACGTCTGAAGGAATACAGTGTTCTCTTTTCACGGACTGACTGGGGTAGGTCGTTCCAGTCTTTGATGGCAGTGAAGAAGAATGTTTGCTTACCCTGTCCTTGGATTCTCGGGACCTTAAAATTAAACATCCTGTTTCTTGTATTATGTCCACTCCTCTCATTTGCTTTAACAAAATAATTCTTTAGATACTCTGGAGCTCTGTCATAGAAAATTTTGAAGGCATTAGTTAGCCTGATTTGTTTGGCCCTGTCAGAGACATTGAGCATACCTAGTGACTGAAGTTGTTCCTGGCCAACATGTGATCTGGGTCCTAGGTTCAGCATGAACCTAACCATTTTATTTTGAGTGACCTGAAGTTTGTGCTGTGCTGATTTAGATGATGCAGAGTACCAGGATGACACAGAATAGTCAAAATGACATTGAACAAGCGCTTGGCAGAGGGTCTTTTTGGTCGCCGCGGGCAAGCATCCCACCTGTCTATACAGGTATTTTATACGTGCTCTACACTTACTCAGGATAGATTCCAAAATTGTTTCACCTGACAAACTCGCGTCCAGTTTCAGTCCGAGATATTTAACCCTTATTTAGCGGCGAGCAACATAAGTCGAGTTAAAAAAAGCTGGACTATGTGGCGGCGCTCGACATAACTCGAGTGGCAATTTCAGCACGTAATGTGGCTGAGAGAGAGAGACAAGTGGTGGCAGGAGACTAGCGAGCGTATGACTGCTCCAGACCACCGCGGCGAACCTACTGACACAAATCTCAGCTCCCTCCTCCCTCTCTCACTCGCTACATACTCAATTATGTACTGAAAGTACCGAATTACCTGCTTTTTGCACTCGCGTTGCACGGTTATTGCAAGAAAACTATCCATCATACAAGGATCGTTATGGTGTCATTCGAAAGCTCTGTTTATGCCCTTTCAGGGATAGGTACTTGTTTTACGTTCTGGGTCTTATTTAGGCATGAAAATGATCACGTAAACAGCCCTATTTTGGCTAAAAACACCCCGCTGTGCGGTACACATAAATAAACCGCATAGGCCGCTCGTAAGGTGTTAACTTGTGACACTGTTGTTATAGGAATATCATTACAGTTGACCGAGAAGCCCACAATGTCTTTCAGTTTGCGTTTTGTTCCACATAAGATGGCTTCCGTCTTGCCCAGGTGAAGAGATAGTCTATTGTCCACTAGCTATTCACTACATGATGCTAGTTCTTTGGAAAGTGAAGCGGCAATACTTATTGGGTCTTTTCCTGAAACCAGAAGCACGCTGTCGTCTGCATACAGTAATAATTTACATGAGACGCTCAGTTCCATGTCGTTCACATAACAGAGAAAGAGTAAGGGACCAAGGATGCTTCCCTGCGGGACCCCACAGTTAATTGGCATAGGATCAGATATATTATCATCAATTTTGACTCTTTGGGTTCTACCACTAAGATAAGATTTAAACCAGTTCACAGACCCTATGCCCATTGCTTGTAGTTTATTACATAGGATATCATGGTCTACTGTGTCAAACGCTTTTTGTAGATCAAGAAGAACCATACCGGTGTAGTTACCTTTAGACATTTCTTTACGAATGTGATCCGTTAAGTGGATGAGACAGGAGTCTGTCGAGTACATGCATCTGAAACCTGATTGAAACTTATAGAATAGATAATTTTGTTTGAGGTAGTGTTCAATTTGGGTGTATACCGCTCTTTCAAGGATTTTAGATACAATACATAATATGCTAACTGGTCTGTAGTTGCCAACTTCTAGTTTATTTCCTTTCTTGAATAGAGGGGTTACAATAGCTTCCTTCAGTTCAGCAGGTACTGTGGGGCCTGCTATACCAATGGCTCCATCTCGTAGAAATTTGGCAGGAATTTTGTCTGGTCCTGTGCTCTTATGTACATTTAGGTTAGACAGCTCGTCAAAAGTGTATTTTGGTGTAACATTTTGCCATCTAAATGTGTTCGGGTGTATGTCTTTATCTCTGTAGAAATTACGAAAGGTGGCCGTTGTTGTCGTGTATTTATTGAGAGGTTGAGGTAGGTTCTGTGCAAGTGTGTTTGCTATGGAAGTGAAGGAGTTGAAGTAGGTTGAAATTTGTCGTTTATCGTGGCAAACCTGATCATTAACCTGACAAGCGCGATATAGACCTAGTGTAACGGGAAGAAATTGTACTTTCCCTTTTGGTATATGTTGTAAGGTTTGACTTAACTGTAAGACTTTTTCCCCTTCATTCACTCTTCCCTATATTTAAGGGAAATGTATCGTTTAAGAAGGGTTAAGTAACCCTTGTCTATGTAAAGAGGGAATTAGCCTAGATCAGGAGGAGAACTAATATTCTCAAATCTATGTAAAATACTTTCAAGCCTAATTTATCGTTTCACCCCTTTTGTTATCCCATGTAAAAATCCTTCCTTTTCGAATTTAGAGTAATGCCCCCTTGTGTAAAAAGACCGCCAATTCCTACCCAAGCGACGCCACCCTTTGTGGTCACCCTCCCCTTTTTTGGCGGGATCCCTGGCACTGGCCCTCGGCCCCTGACTGTCGTGACCCCAGGCCTACGAGAGAGACACCTACCTAACCCCCAGTCTCTGTCATCATTCCCCGCTTCTTCTCCGGACTTAGGCTTCCTTTCCCTCCATTCAGAGGGAACCAGTTTGGGACGGAGTTGATGTGATGCTGATGGCGGAGAATCGGAGATTCACCCCTCCCATTGGCTGAGTGCAGGATGCTGAACTCGTGTACTGTACGAGGGTTCAAGGACCGCAGGAAGACGTATGATTACCCCCTATACCCCAGGATACGGTAGGCCGAAGAGACGTAAAGGCAAGCCTGGCCGATACCGGTATCTAGCGGAATTGGGATGTATAATACTGAGAGGAATGGGGTGGATACAGACAGCAATATTCGAGTCCTACTCCTAGGTTAAGAGACTGTCCCAGTACGGTAATGGATTGGTCCCAGGTTAATGGTATAGAGATAATTAGATACGGACCATACGGTACCAATGTTAAGAGTTGTAAACGGTAAAATGTTCCTTCTATTAATATCAAGCTTAAGATTACTGCAATATGTTTGTATCTATCCTCCCGTACCTATTTGGATCTAAATGTGTTGTCAGGAGGGTAAATCGGAGCGGTCAGTATTAAATTGGTCTAAGAGTAGTACCAGTAGCCTAACCGAGAGTCAAAGTCTTGTCAGCCAACATTGAAGGTGAAGTTCTTGATTGGTCTTTGCTAGCCTCCAATTTATCCTACTGTCCTAATGTACCTGAATAATGAGCATGAGTCACGATTGCATAAAGAATAAGAAAACCATGGGGACGGCCAGTTCACCGGAAGGTGGGCGATCAAATAATTCGAATGAATTACCGTTCCCAAAAACATCCTTATGTGATATCTAGAAAGTAGAGAATATGCTAGGTCTCAGTGGGGTTTTTGTGGTTCTTTGGTCTTATCATCGTGTCGGAGTTGCAGCCTTTCCCCTTCCTCGAAGGATGTTGGATGTGGGTCAACCAAACAGGGTTGTCCTCTCGTTAATTAGAATGCAATAACGGGTTTGTCGTCATCTCTTCCTTTCTATCCTTGAGTACCTATTTTCCACCTTCGCAGCTTAATCCATCTTTTTCTGTCTTACCCTCTCTCTTGTTGGCAGCAGAAGAAGGGAAGTTGATGAAGAAGAACTGATACCCATTCCCCCCCCGTTACACTAGGGGCTAGGGTAGTTATTTGTGCATTTCTAGCCCTGGATTCTGACAGAATTCGTTATATTTACAATATAAACCATTATTTGTTTTCGGTATGCTTTTATTTTACATATATGATGTATATATGAACCTTCAAGAGTGCTAAAATAAGTGGGAAAAGCATTTGGGTGGTGAAAAACGAAGATATTGGCCACCCGGTCATAATCTCAGGCGAGAGAGAGAGACAGGCAGCCCTCCCCTCTCGCTGTCTGGGAGTCAACTGAGACGAGCGGGGCGGTGTGTGCCGGTGTCTGGGTGTTGCATAACGATCTTTTATGCAACCCACTTGTGCTACATTATCGGGGGAGAGAAAAATAACCGATAAATGATGATAGTAAGAGGAAAAATAGGTGATAATTGAGGAGGGGAGGGAGGGGGGAATAAGGAGGGGAGGGGGGTGGGTGAGATTTACATGGATGAGTACTGGAGGGGAATTATCTCACCTAGAGACAAATTCCTTTGTTTTGATAGGCCCTTTTTTTTTATGAAAGGCTTTTTTTATGGTCCTGCTTCCGTGAGGCCTATCGCGTTCCCTATAGGAAGCCTTCCGTGAGGCCTATCGCGCTTGCCGGGTTAATGGTGAGAGCAATATTAGTGTTAGACGAATCCCTTGTCTTGTTGCTGTAGCCTGTTGTTTTTAGGTGCCTCCATAGTTTCTTTGGGTTATTCTGATATTCCTCTGCCTTATTGTGAAAATAATTAGTTTTCGCTGATTTCATTTTCCTACTTAGTTTATTCCTGGCCCTGTTGAACTCATGTTTCAGACCTTGATCCTGTCTATGTTTCGCTAGCCTTTTTAACAGATTGTCTCTGTGTTCCAGATGGTGTAGTATGTCATTGTTGATCCATGGGTCTGACCTTGCTTTAATTCGTATGTCTTTCAGAGGAGCTATTTCGTCTATGATGTTTGTGATGATGGTTCTGAAGCCAACCCATGCGTCATTAACGTTTGTACTTCCAAACACTGGAGACCAGTCTGTATTCCATAAAATGTCCAGAAATGTTTCCTTATTGTAGTTTCTGAGTGACCTTGTTTTGATAATCTTGTGATTCTCTAGGGTAATTTTTGTGGTTTTCCGTGTGCAATATGTGACGAAGTGATCACTTATCCCAGTCTGTATAACCCCTGATTGGGATATTTTGTCCTCTCTGTTACAGTTTATGTGGTCTAATATTGTGGCAGTGTTCTCAGAGATACGTGTTGGGTTGTGATTGTGCATTGTCAGTATATGCCTATATTCTCGTACAAGCCTATCATTTCGTTGTTTGTAACACAGGTTAAAATCCCCTAGTATGATGGATTCATTCCGAGGGTCTAGCGATGACAAAGTTCGTTCAAATTTGGTCAAGAATTGTGTGTCGGCTGGTGGCCTATAGCATACCCCAATTGTGATGGGTCTTGTCCTCGGCAGGTGTAGGTCGATCCACAGAGCTTCGTGATTTTCTACATGGAGGTCGGTCCTAGTTGTGTGTGTGAGGTTGTTTTTTACATACAGACATACTCCTCCCCCATGCCTATTGCGATCATTCCTAACCATGTTGAAACCTTGAATGTTTATTTCACCATCGTTTATACTTGAATCCAGCCAGGTTTCTGTGATTGCAATTATTGAAGCTTTGGCCTTATTAGCTAACAAGTTTATTTCTGACAATTTATGGTACATTGATCTGGCGTTAATGTGGATAAGATGGAGCCCTTTGTTGGTGAACACTCTGTATTCATCTTTGATTTTGAATGTGTCCTGGCTGGATTCTGAGTTGTTAATACTTGGATCATTTACATTTACATTAATATTCGGTAATGAATGCAAGGCACACTTATTGCAAAGGAATTCCCGTTCTTCACTGTTGGTCTTCTTAGAGATGCACTTCATGTGAACTACCTGTTTACACTTTACACAGTTTTGGATCTTCTGACGTCGTGTTATGAGTGATTCACAAATAAAACAAATGGTTTCGCGATGTTGTACAGCTGAGTTCCTACATTTAACACATTCAACTTCGTTTCTACTGTTAACGTAAGTACATCGGTTATGAACAATTTCATTACAACTGTTGCATTATAAAAGTGAACTCCTATTGTTGAAACCAATATTACAGACTATACATAGTTTTTTCTTACTGTTTATCATACGACTGGAGGTGTGGTTTGGTCCGCGTCGATCAGGTGTTTGTGCGGGAGAGGGTAGGGGATACTCGCGGTCGGGCTGTGGTTGTTTGCTGTTGTTGTTGTTGTTGTTTTCATTGTCCGTTGATGCTGCTTCCCTGTTGATGTATTTGCGAGTGCTACCTGTTTTTATTGTTGTTCTTGTTGCATGTTGTGTTACTTGGGTCGCCGATATCTGTGGCAATGGGGCTTGGGATTTTTGTGAGATTAGTTCAGTATCCAACCCAGTTTGGCTACTAAAAGTTAAAGTAAGATATCAGAGTCCTAAAATAACTCCTCATACACTGGTAGCAAATGCGGTGGAATATCTGCAAGGTTGGGGAAATTGAGAATGTTCACATAGGGAGGAGAGCATAAGGGAGGTTGTTGTTGTTGTCGTTCCCTAGGCTGCCTGGCCGAACAGCCTCGAGTCCCTAAGGAAGGCCATGGCCATGGTTAGGCTTTCCCACTGGGCTCTCAAGGAGTGTAGATTATGTTGTTGGCATAAGTGATTGTGTGGAATGCAGTCTTCTATGATGTGTTTAATAGTATTGGGTGCCGTGTTGCATCCTGGGCAGGTGTCGACGACGAAGTTATCCAGTCTCTTCTGATAGCTCAGAAGAGTTGGATGGTGCCCACATCTCAGCCTGGCCAGGTGGACTCTGTTCTCGCGAGGAAGGGAGGATTCGGAAGGATGGATTTCGAGAGGTCGTGCCTGCAGCTGCGTCTTGTCTTTGAGTGATTGGATGGAATGGCGAGAAATATGAGTATGGATGTGCTTCTGGAAGCTGGTTTGGGGTGGGCAGGGAGGGAGAGATGACAGTATTTGTGTGTGATATCGTGTGCTGGGTGTTGTTTTGATATTCCTTGGTGTATGTTGGTGTGCTGCCATGTAGTGTAGTGGATGGTGTTGGTTTGTGGAGGCTGCAGCCAGGAATTGAGTGCCTCTCATGCCCAGTTGGTCTTTTACTTTGAGGACTTTGTTTTTTTGATGTAGGTGATCTGTAGGTGTAGTAGCTGTGCAGCCTGTGATGATTTTTAGGGCTTTGTTTTGAATGGTCTGCAAGGTCTTGTGATGTATTTCAGCTAGGTTAGAAGCCCAGACTTGCATATTCCATCACTGATCTTATATATTGTTTGTATACTATGGTGGTAGTTTCTTTGTTGTGTCCAAATTTTGTGTGGGCAAGTGACCTGAGGGCGTTAAGTCTGGGTGTCTATTTATTTGTTTTATGTTTGTGTTATGTTGTTTGAATGTCATTAAAGTATCATATGTTACTCCTAGGATTTTGGGTGAGTGTGTGTGTGCTAGGGGGATGTTGTTTATGGTGAGGTGCCGGGTGTTTTTGTATTCGGTTGTCAAGCTTGTGAGGAGGGTTGCAGTGAATTTGGCTGGGGCTAATTTGAGTCTGTTTGTAGTGCACCAGTCATGTAGTGTGTTGAGATAAGGTTGAAGGAGATGTGTTGCTCTGTCTAGGTCTTGGTGTGTACATGCGAGTGTTATGTCATCTGCGTAGGAAGCTACATTTATTTGGAGTGCGTGGGGTGTGGGTAGGCCTATATCATGCATGTTTAGATTGAAGATATAAGATATAACTGCTCATTATTATTAAAATAGGGAGTCGCACCAAGCCTAAAAAGACTATGTGGCACCAAAAGAAACTTTGTGGAAAAAAAAAGAAACATCGGAGGTGGTGTGGGGCTGGGCGCAATACGGAGTAGAGAAGACTAGGAAACACTAATTAAAGAAGCTGAAGGAGAAGGGTATGGAGGAGAAACCGCATAAGATGTGGGAGGAAGAAAGTGGGGGACTCTCCAAGCATATCGGCTAAGACAAGGGGGCGATTAAGGGAGGACATGAAGGGGAATGCCCGCCGTCGGGCATTGGAGAAACGCGGACAGTCGATCAGGAGATGCTGGACAGACACTGGAATATGGCAGCAAGGACAGAGCGTGGGGACATCACAGGACATCAAATGACCATGCGTGAGCCTGGTGTGGCCGAGCCGAAGACGGGCTAGAGCGGTCTCCCATCGACGATTGCGATGAGAGGAAGACTTCCAAGGTAGGACGGAAGGTTTGACAGAACGCAGTTTGACATCAGACACCCTCATGGAGGTCCATTGTAGTAATTGAGTAACACGCGGGAAGTAATCAGATGCAGGAATACGTCGTGGCAGGAGTCGGTGAGTGGTAATAGCAGAGCGGGCGAAAAAATCAACCCGCTCATTGCCAGGCACTCCAACATGACTCGGGACCCAACAGAAAGACAGGGACTTCAATTTAGTAGCGATGCGGAACAATCATTCTTGAATCTCCAGCACTAAGGGGTTAACAGCGGGAAGAGACTGAATACTCTGAAGAGCACTAAGGGAGTCACTAAAAATGACAAAGGTATGCAGGTGTGAACAAAAAATAGTACGTAGGGAAAATAAAATAGCAAATAACTCGGCCGTAAAGACACTAGCACATGCTTGGATGTGACGTTGGAAGGTCCGGTCCGGGAACACTGTACCCTGTACCGGCGGAGGTCTTGGAACCATCAGTGTACACTGGAACGGCTGAAGAGTGGTGTAGCATATGTTCCGCAAACTGAGCATAAAGCAACTGTGGGGTTGAAGAGGCCTTAGAGGGGGGGAGGGCAGCCGTACAAACGGTAGGGCGAGGGAGTAGCCATGGGGGGAATTCTGACTATCGGAGGGGTAGCACCGATGGAATGGGAAAAGAGAAGGAGGCTAGTAAAGCAGAGACCCGACCGGGGAACGAAGTAGCAGACACTGATGGGGCTAAGCCGGAAGCCGTGGGAGGAAAACCAGCCGAACTGTGTTGCAGAAGGCGAAGATGACATCGAAGGGTCAATTTATCCCGCCTGGATGATAGCGGTGGGACACCTGATTCAGCATAAAGGCTAATAACCGGAGTAGAGCGAAAAGCCCCTAGCGACGAGCGCAGACCGTGATGGTGAAGGGAGTCTAGGCGCTTAAGGTTTGTACGTGCAGCGGAGGCATATACCTGGCAGCCATAATCGATCTTGGAGAGAATAAGCGTTGTATGGAGGCGCAGAAGAGTCGTCCGGTCCGCACCCCAAGACAAGTGGGGTTAAGGGTTTGTAAGAGTTGAAGCCGTCGGGTGGTGGAGGTCAGTAACGAAGTAATGTGCGGGTACCATGTCAACCGAGTATCGAAAATGAGACCTAAGAATGGAGCTGAGGACCTGTAAGGCAGAGGGCGATTATACAACGTAAGAACAGGATGCGGGACTGTATGGCGTTTTGTGAAGATGACGGCACAAGATTTCGAGGGCGAAAACCGAAAACCATGGGCCGTAGCCCACTGCGCAGCTGCATCAATGGCCTTCTGCAAGAGATTTTGTAGGGCAGCGACATCCAAACCCACAGCGTAAATAGCAAAGTCGTCCACATACAAAGAAGCACGGACACCAAGAGGGAGAGAAGAAATAATACCATTAATAGCTAGGATAAAAAGGATGGTACTAAGAACACAACCCTGTGGGACACCGTCGTGTTGGGGGTATGTTCGTGAGAATGTATTCTGAAGCTTGACTCGGAAAGTACGATCACGGAGAAAGTTCTTCAAGAATACCGCTATGTTGCCAGACACACCAGAACGTAAAAGGGTATGAAGGATGTTGTATTTCCAGGCAGTATCATACGCTTTTTCAAGATCGAAGAATACAGCTAAAACCGACTTAGTGTCCGAAAAGGCGTCGCGGATAGAAGTCGCCAATCTCAATAATGGGTCCAAAGTACTACGGCCCTTGCGAAAGCCATATTGAAAAGGTGACAGGATGCCTCTTGATTCCAGGAGCCACATTAAGCGGGAGTGAACCATGCGTTCTAATAATTTGCCTACACAACTGACCAGGGCAATGGGACGGTAATCTGCTGGTGTATGGCCCGACTTACCCGGCTTAAGGAATGGGAGAAGGATGGCATGTCTCCACTCAGCCGGAAAAAAGCCTATGGACCACAGACGGTTGTAGATGGATAAGAGAAAGCCAAGCGCAGGTGGAGATAAGTGCTTCAGCATCAAGCAATGGACACCGTCAGGGCCTTCACATGTATCCTTACAGGCTCCCAGGCTAGACTCAAGCTCAGCCCGGGAGAAGGGGGCATTGAAAAACTGAACAGATGATAAGGCGAAGTCAAGACGCTTAAGTTCAGAACGGAGTTTATGCATCTGGAAGGAGGGCGGGAGATGGGAGCCAGTGCTAACATCACTGAAATGTTGTCCCAACATATTGGCCACCAGAGACGGATCGCCCACAATGCCAGTGTTGGTATGGAGGACTGGGGACGGCATAGGCGCATGTTTCCCTGCAATCTTCCTGACGCGAGCCCAGACTTGCGGAACAGGTGTATCTGCGTTGATAGTAGAGGCATACGACATCCAGCTAGATTTTTTTGCAGAGCGGATTGTACGACGGAAGAAGGCATTAGCCGGTTTGAAAAGAGTATACGGATCCCGTTCATATGGAGAGCCTTTTTTCCGACGGAAACTCTTCCACTTGGCTCTTTTATTGCGTAAAGCCGAAGTGCACTGAGCAGTCCACCACGGTACACACTTAGAAGACATACTCCGAGTGGTGCGTGGAATACAAGTATAGGCAGCATGGAGCACAAACATCAGGAAACTGGTAAGCATGGCATCAGGGTCCGGGAAAGCAGGGGTCGGATTAGGCGGAACGGCGAGATCAGCGAAAGATGTCCAGTCGGCACGATCGAAACACCAACGGGGAGGGCGCGGAACTGGGGAGTAAGACGTAGGGGAGAGGACAATCGGGAAGTGGTCAGTCGCACAGTAATCATTAAAGACCTCCCAAGTAAAATCCAAGGATAGTGTAGGGGAACACAGAGACAAGTCAATACATGAGAAGGTACGGGTGCCGCTATCAAAATGCGTAGAGGAACCAGTGTTTAAAATAAATAAATCGTGTGTACGAATCAGAGCCTCAAGGGAACGACCTCGTGTATTAATGGTAGAGTCACCCCACAGGGAATGCCTGCAATTAAAATCCCCTAAAAGGAGGAAAGGTGGAGGTAATAGAGAAAGGATCCTGTTTAATTCTGGAACATCGATCGGGATCGAGGGGGAAAGGTATATGGAAACTACTGTAAGCCAGCGTGAAAGGAACACTGGCAAGCGTGCATTTAAGAGAGGATATAACTGCTCAGGTGACACCAACTTTAGACTGTCCTTCTTTCTCAGCCCTGTTTGCACACAAGTATGAATTTTCAAAGATAGAAGATATCTCTGGCTCCTGGGACAGCATGCTAGGGAACCCACGGGTCCTCATAACTTAGAGAGACCCCATGCTATAGGGCCTTCCAATAAGGGCCCACTATGAAAAACCCTTCTTAGGTGTTCCAGCCTAGGGGTCCTTCCATAAGGAGCCTACAGTATGGGGGTTTCACATTAATGATCTTCCCTTTCCCTCTCTCCTAGTTTCCATCAAACTGTCAAATTACCCTCACATATGCTCAATCTCTCAAAGTGGCCTGTGTGGTATGGTATTGATACTTGACAAGTCGAACTGAGAGTATGTGTCAGGCTTTAGTACGTGGGGGACTCTTCCATTCAAACTTGAAAGATCTTCACCACTGTTGTTGTCATGAAGTAGGTTTATTGTGGACATTTTATAACATGCGAGGTATAGCCCACGGGGATGACTGATAAATGGTCACACTACTGTATATATAGGTCAGGTGTGTCTTTATTATACGGTACTGTGTATTTTACTACAAAATATATGATACATAAGTACACATTATATAAGGCTATTCCGAACGGCAAGAATGCGAGTATGTGAATGAAAGAATGTGTGCATGTCCTTCTATTGTATGTTCTGTTCATAGTTTTCTTGTTTATTTTTGTCCTTTCTTGTCATTTTCCACTTCTATTGGCCACCTTTTCCAGGTGGAAAACAGCTTTTAGTATAAAAAAGGAACACTTTATTACCAGTGTTTGTCCCGTTATCTTGCTTTTGTGCCGTTATTTTGCTTTTGTGCATATCTCCTAGATATTATTTTTAACATCGCTCTTAACATTGACAGCCCCCCTAATGAAATTAATGAAAGCATGTGATCATCCCAGGATTCGAACCCAGGATACCAAATACAGAACTTACAGGTTACACCATTACACCATCAAGACAGTTAATGGTACATCACATGATCACGATTAATATCCATTTATCAAACATTTATCAATCTAATCATGTACTGGACCCAACTGCACTATGAATAGCCTAATGCTCAAGCGAGAGGAAAGAACATTTTATGGGGCACAGCGAAGGAATTTGAATCCAAAACTCTGTGGTTACTAGATCAGCTCTATAACCGCTCCACCACATCTCCCTATTATAAAAAACACAGAAGAATGCCTGCTAATAATAATGCATACTTTAATCAATTCCAAGTTATTAAATACAAAGCCTTCATCACTCTCCCTTACATAATGTAAGTTTTCCATTCAGTCCTATCACAAGACGGTTCTCTCAAATCATAAATCCCATTTCACACTTTGATAAAACTCAGAACAATAAATACAATTTATTCACATAGCCTAAGAGGTAAATAAAACACAGTATACAGAGGAAATTTAATCTATATTACAATTTTACTTTTACGATCGTTGCATACATTCCAGCGATGAAGAATGAAGTAAATTAAAGAAATGGAAAAATAAATACAATATGAACACGTCCACAATAAACCCAGGAGACGAAATATCACATGTATGGAAATGAGAAAGCTGAAAAAATAGATTGTCAAATGCAATGTTGAGAAATATATATAAAACAAGTTTATGATAGCTAAGAGTTACATAATAATGTTTTCATTTAAATCTCCCGCATAATCCTAATATTCTCTACAAATTGAGAACAATTGATAATGGTTTCTACTCTATGTCTACAATCAAAGGGCAAGAGACAAGCACTCCTGCATATTCCTGAATATTAAACTGCAGCAATATAGTTACATGCATGTTAATAGCCTGCACACAAATAGCCCGAGAATATTCACATAAACTTACAATATGCAGTAGCAAGTGGGTACATATTTACTGGAAACACCATTATTACCATTTACGCTCAATCTCTTGGACCAAGGTATTAATGTCATCGAACTTTATTTGTTCATTGCAGTTGCTGAAACTGTTTAAATTATAATGTGATGATAATATTCCAACCAAAAAGCTAAATTTCAGCTTGAGGTCAATCTTGTCCAAGCAGACTTACTGCATTTCGGACCAAAGCATATATAAAACAATAATAATTATATTTCTGACATGCACAGTCATAGTTACAAATTTAATCAAGTTGTAAGTAGGTATTTATATAACAATACTGTACATTTATGTTCAGTAGGGCATAAGGGCATAAGAGATGTAAGGGCAAAAATCTTTAGGATAGAGGCACCAATATTCTCCCGTCAGGTTAGGAAGTATTAATATGAAAACTATAATGCTAACTGACGGATCATATTAAAGCGGGGAAAGTGAACGCTCTGAATCTATGCGAAACAAATTTGAAAAGAATAGTCGAGGAGTGATTAAGAATAATATCTGAAGTTAGTAAAATGGATAAGTGAAGGTGATGTGGGAATGTGCGAGTGTATGCAATAGAAAACAAGTGAATTAGGTTAAACAAACCAATGAGTAGGTGTGCAAATTCAGAAGTGCCCCGCGGGTTAAATTTAAATTGGGTCAAAATAAATGGGTAACTCTCAGTTTATATGCAACATTTCTTTTTCATACAACAACCATATCCAACCTAGGGGAGGTGACCAATTTGCTGTATGTAATTAAAACAAAATAATAATATAAAATATATAAAGGGAGGAATTTTGGAAGGCCTTGTGTGATTATCTTAGTGGGCAGTATATGTGGAGGTATAGGTTTCAGTGATAAGTGGTATACATTAACTTGAATGATTGTGATACAGCTATGTAGTAATTAAAAACCTTCCCTTTAACCCCATGATCAGAGTCCCAATATTCCCTTGATGTTTACTGTCTCAAATTGATCATGTAGTATTGTTGATGATGATGTGAGATTATATACTAGCCTTCTGAGCGAATGCCACTTATAAGGCTAGGAGTCATGTAGTATTGTACCAGCTATAAGTGCAACCGTGTGTACTTAGAGAACATATGTGCAGTAAGAGGGCGGATAATTGTGTACAGTTGCCATAACTTGAACCTGTGTTTTAAATGAGTGACAAGTTTTATTGTTCTCACAGGTTTACGTATAGTTTGAAGGTGAGACTATAACTTTACCTTTCTGTAATAATGCAGTTTAAAGTGGATAAAAATACCATGTTGTTTCATTATAACTGTGAATGAACTGTTATAGTGACAATAAATACCGCCAGGTCTCAGACATAATTTGTCCCAGGTTCATACTTTCGCAATTGTACAAATTATTAAAGATGAAGTAAATTTAAATAACAGTAATAATAAAAACTATTTGTCAACAGCCTACTGGGCAACCTGGAGAGGGTTTAAAAGTGGAAATGGGTTAAATAATCGAAATATAAGGGGTCAAATCAATAACACACGGTCACCATAAAAAGAAAGAAAATAAGTTAACATTAAAAGAGACAATAAAATATGACTAGAAGAAAACAGTATTTAATAAGATGAAAAACTTTAATTTCTTTAAGGAAAGCAAATAGTTTGACAATATCAAAGGATGGGTTGTCAAACAGGATAGACTTACGAGAAAGCTGAACAAAATAACGCCGCCCTTGCAGAGCATACAGTACAGTGGACAGTCAATGAGAAAGTGAGTCACAGTAATGCTCGTGTCACATGTAGTGCACTGTGGGGCATGGGGGATGGTCATTAAATGCCCATGTGTGTAATAATGTAGTTTAAAGTAGATAAGAAGACCATTCTTTTTTCATTAATACTGTGCATTAACTGTTATAGTGCTTACATACCACCAGGTCTCGGATATAATTTGTCCTAGGTTCATGCTTTGGCAATTGTACGAGGTATTAAAAATGAGGTCAATTAACAAGAATACATAGGTAGCGAGGGTAGAAGCAGAACACGTTTTAGTGTATACGAGTGTTGCTGATAGCTTACAGTAAATGTACAGTAAATTTGTAGAGTATATGTGTATGAGGGAGACAAAAGGCAAAGCTGCCTGTAACAAGTGTCTCACTTAACCCTTCCAGCCCGGGTGTCATTGTGCAAGGACACCGCGGAAGATGGGCAGGAACCCGGGTGTCCTTACCTGGTCAGTAAGCTTGAAAGCCTATTCAGCTTGGTCTGAACGCTGTGCGTCCGACGCATGTAAACAAAGCCGATTGTTGCGTCACCGCACCTCCGAAAACAATAAGGAGACGTCGGATCAATGTTATTGTTGTGACGTCAGACGAAATTAGTGTCTGAAAAGCTCCGATATTGTCAACATCGCGGAAAAATTCGCTCCACTGAAATCGTCATCATAACTGAACCAGTTGACTTACAGAGCTCTACTCAACGCCAGTCTACAGATTGAAAACCGCACTATGTTTATAGATGCGTGGGAAATTTCTAGCAGTTAAAATAAACTAAAATACGGTAGCCTAGGCCTAAAAATATTTCGGCCAGATCGCCCGGATACGACCTCCGTCCTTTGGAGGACCAGCCCGGGCCACGAGGGTTAAAGTTGAAAGAGTGATACTTGCCATTTAAATTTTGTTTTTGGGTGTATTGGAAAGAAGTGTGGTGTGCTTGTTTAGTGTAGTGAAATGAATAGAAGGAGATGTTTGTAAGAGCTAGCTGGATTACTTTGTCTAGGTGAGACACAAACATAAACAGTGAAGGAAACCAGACAAATGAAACAGGAGTTCCAGCAACTCCTTATCACATTCCTATGAGGCCTCCAAGGGGTTTACCCTGTTCGATTGGTGTCTACAATCTCCCCATACCAATGGGAAACAGCCTAAATATATATTGACGCACACAAAATAAGACTGCATAGGAGATTTACGGGAAGGACACGGCTATAGTATTCAAACAAAGACAACAAATAAGGGAAGGGAACTTATAACAGGAATTAGCGATTTAACAAACACACTAAAACAATTAAAATATAGGCTAAGAGATTATTAGTGATACAGTATATATATAGAATTTGTGGAGCTTGAAGGTTCAATGTACAGTATAGTAATGGAAGAGAATAAAAGGAATTCGAGGTAGTCAGTAAAAAGGAGACCAAGATGTAGAATGAATTGACCACTTGCGAGTTTCAGGCTATAAGGAAGTTGGAGCCGTGAACGTCGATATTAAACAGAAATGCAATAATAATGTACATTTCTGATGGATAATTTTTTTTTTTTTTTTTTTTTTTTTTTTTTTTTTTATGTTGAATTGGGTTTTATGTATTTATATATGTACTACGACCGTATTTTAGCTGTAAATTATGTTAAAAATCGTTGTCTACAGCTCCAACTTTCTTATAGAACGAAACTCGCAAGTCGGCAATTTATCACATGCTGGGAAGAAAATATAATATAATTAAGGGGGGATGAAAATAGTTGTGAATATGAGAATATGAGAATATGAGAAATGGAGAGATTACAGCATATGCATTATTATGTTCCTTCCAACAACCAACTATATTCCTAAAATTGATTAATAAAATTTACAAACACATGTGGCAATCCGTGGATTCGAACCCAGGACGCTCACACCGAAAATCAACACCTTATGCATCGCACCACGAAGACAGTTAAAGAATGGTGGACACTGCCTAAGATTTATTATGCAACTTCGAATCCTGCATACCAATCTAAGCATGTACACACACCCCAACTGCAACTCACGTAGGCTATGCATATGTGATTGGAAAGTACCAGATCTCATTATTGATAATAAAATTTTATTTATCTATTTTTTTTTAAAGTTTTCATTAAAAATTATACATTACTGTAATGTAGTGATATATACATATAATGTAAAATTTGCAACATAAACAAACCAAAACTGGGACGACACAAGATAAATGCAAAAGAACTAATCAAAATCGCTGTGGAAATAACGCTTAATAAATTAAAATGTTAAATAAAAGAACACACTGTATTTACTCTATCCTGTTATGTAGCAATATTTTTTTTAGTTTCTCAGGAATTCTGATGTAACCTATAAAACATGTATAATAATTATTACCGACCAACAACTGCAGTCTGACATTATTACACCATCCAAGAGGGAAGACCAGCTTTTTGTTTTATTCTCAACATACACTACAGTTAAAGCAATATTTTTTTTAACATGTGCTATTGCATACTGTGTGTTTATAGAGCTTATATATTGTTCCATAGTCATAAACATGCAACAATAAAATATATTGATAGGTGACTTCCCGTGAACCCATAGAGCATTCAACCCTTACAACTCAATGAGACTCTTTAGCCGCTGTCACACGAGGGCTTTTTCCGTCAATTTTCCATGAGCAAGTTTTGTTCTCGTATTATTTTGGGACATTTTCGCACTGGTATCGGTAACTAGACTGAAGGTAGATTATATTAGGCAGCTGAATTCTGATAAAGTGTGATTTTTTAAGCTTCCAGACCATAATTGCCCGTACAAATTGCTCGAAAAATAGCTCGTGTAACACTGCCTTTTATCAGTAGGGAACACATCGTAACAAAGATCGGCCAACCTTCGCCATATTGGTGCCGCTGATGTCATTAAGGGAGCCCATCTCGCTTTTTTTCTCTTTCTTTCCCTCTCTCTTTGGCTTGTATCCATTCGGCCCCATTCAGCCTACTGTTTAAGATGTTTACCCCAATCCAGGTGTCAATATTTTCCTGGCCAGCAGTAGCGAACCAGCATATATATATTTTTGCTTTGACAGCCAGCTAAATTTGTACATTTTTTGATAGCAAAATGTAGCCGGCGAAGCCGGATTTCTCCATACAATGCTGGCTCGCTGTCGCTCGCCAGGAAGAAATAGACACCTGGATGGGGATAAACGTATTAAAACAGTTGGCTGAATGGGGCCGAATGGATACAAGCCAGGGAAAGAGAGAAAAGGAGAAAGAGATAAAAAAAATGGTGACCCCCCTTAATCTCTCTACTGTACACTCAAATATGTCCATACCCATAACAAACATTCGGCAATACTGGTACAAAATGTATAATTTGGTCTTTGGATCTAAATTCTACATGATCAAAAATAACATATTATCCTGTTGCTTTATAATTATGGCACCAAAATAGCATCTTAAGCCGCTGTCACACGAGCGCTTTTTCCGTCAATTTTCCATGAGCAAGTTTTTTCCCGTATTATTTTGGGACACTTTCGCGCTGGTATCGGTAACTAGACTGAAGGTAGATTATGTAGGACGGCTGAATTTTGATAAAGTGTAATTTTTTAAGCTTCCAGACCATAATTGCCCGTAAAAATTGCTCGAAAAAAGACTCGTGTGACTCCGGCTTAAAGAAAAAGATGGCTGCTCTCTCTTACTACAGGCTCTCTATTGATCAGGTGACAGACCCCTCTAGTACCTGATAGTTCCTATTTTTGTACTTGACCGAATACCAAATGTGGCTTAAGGGGGGACTGACCGTTTGTTTGGTCTATTAATTAATTTATTCATATATTTTTTTAATTTCCTCCCTAGACCTCCATCAAACGTAGAAAAACACCCCCTAGACCCCCCTTCAAGATAAATTTGTAAATTTTTCGGTAGAAAAATGTCCCGGCCGAAGGCCGATTCCTCTTAAAATTGCAGGCTCCCTATCGCTTGCCAGGAAATAATCGACACCTAAATGGCACGAAAGGTCTTAAAATTGACAACAAACTGAGGCGAAAGGTGTTAAAATCGCCAAACTAATGGGCCGAACGTCTTATAATCTCAAAACTAGTGGGGCTGAACATCAGGGAGAAGGGGGTCCAGAAAAACGGTCTTCCTCCCCTTAATAAGTATACCTGATACAACTTACTTTTCGTGTTGGCGTAAGAAAAATTATTCAAAAATCCAATTTGCTCGAGGTAGGGCATGACAAACCCACCATGAGACAACTCAACACTGCATTCCAGAACCAGACTCCTAAAAAACCTGAACACTCGTACGTTTCTACAATAAACCCCCAAATTACCCTTTCCCCTTCCACTCTTCCCTTTCCCGAACACTAGGGCTTAATATTCAGCTACAATATATCCACCTTAAACCTATAACATGATCTATATACATCAGGTTAGTGGCTTTTAGAAGAATCTGGAGTAATATGAAGAAGCCGACTTGCGAGGAGCCGAGCTGGAGGCGAGACGAACACACTCACGCACAAGATCAGCGAGATAAACAAACACTACTTGTCTACACAACATCCTTCTGTATAGAATCAGGAATCATAACTTTACAAAACATCGGGGAGACTGGGTTAGAACAACAATCAGAAAGACTTCTGTACAAAAGAGTTGATAATTATCCTACACCGACGCTAAACATATTACTGCAATGTCGTTCTAGAGGGATATATATATTTTGTAAACTATGCTACAGATCTATGGTTACGAAGGTTTATGTACAATGTGTGAAACTGGGAAATATAAGCTCCTTAAAGGTCCATAGTAACTACGCATCTGGCCTACGCAGTTGTGACCAAAGGTAAGACTGTATGCTACATTATTGCATCATTTGTAAGCTCGCATTTTTCTTCTATATTAGATTTTTTACCAACCTCCCCAAGAAGCAACAGTGGCACCTTATTTTTCAATAAATGCTTGAAAAAAAAAATCGATATATCTAGTAATATATAGCTTATAATTGTACATGAAAATTTTAAAATGTATGAATTAACCCCATAAATAGATTACTTAGCTCTATGATCAGGTAAGTGTGACATGGCGGCCTGGCCCGGCGAGCCTCACCAGAGACACTGTAATAAGGAGACCGAAGTACTTCCCAACCCAGAGCTACCTCGGTGCCTCAGCTGGCTACAGGAAAAACACATGGAATTTTTGACAGGCTACGATTTACTCACTTAGTCTACTGTATATCATGAGTAGAGGATTGATGATGATTTCACATATAAAAATGTTCTAATGCTAATCATGGGTAGTAATCATGGAGGCACCAAAACGTGTGACAATCAGCCATATTTCTAAGCACAATAATAATGAAAACCTTTGCCTTTTTGAACGAAATGCATCGTTATCTTAAGGGTGATAACAAGTTCTTATTTTTATAATGAACACTCAGTTCTCCATACTCTGTTCGTTATGGGACCTTGTAACATAGAGAACATCCATATGGAGACGAAGGCATACCCGTGAAAAACATGGAGCAGCCTTTCAACCAATACCAATACCAAAAAGTGCAAGTCCCTTCCCAAGTGTTTAGGAATACAGCCGAATGTCCAGTCCGTTTACTATAGTGTCTCCGGTTTTGGGTGGCATGGCGGGCAGCGGAGCAGAGGTGGCGGCGGCGGTCGCTACTTGCAGGTGTGGACAGTGATGTCACGTATGCAGGTTCTGCACTTGACATAGCAGCACCAGTGGAACTTACAGGAACAACGCTCTTTGACTCGTTCCTGGGCACTGGTGTATCCCCGACTGCAACACAGCAAGTCACAGCCGTCCATACCACGGGACGTCTGAAATAAAAATATATAGTTAGTAATAAACACGCTTGCTATAAAATGTATTAACCTGGGTCTGGATACCTAAGATGCCATAACTTAAAGCGATTCATAGGCATAACAAACCAATTAATGAACAGTGTATTCCTTACCAACGACATCATAACTTCCTCATAGTCAGGAAAACTAGACTGTCATATGTTGTAATACCCAGTTATGACACGATTTTGAGTGTTAATACCGCTAAAATTATTATGTCTAAGGGTACGACGATCAGGAGATAAGGTACCGTAAATACTCATGAGTATCTGCCCCCAGTATAATACATGTATGCAGTTGCCCTTGTGTACCAGGCTGGGTAATACACCCACCAAAAGATCCAAAGGGCAAAGACAAAGATGAACTCAGAGGCAAAGCGCAGCTTAGTGCATGCCCCCTAACTTTACTTTTAATTTATAAGGCATCAAAACATTGAATGTGATTCCTCATAATCAGCTTCTTCTTTTTTCTTTTTCTTTTTTTTTTGGGGGGGGGGGGGCACTGCTAAATTGCTAATCTCGATTGCTCTATTCCTGAGAAGACCATGAAAGCCTTCGTACCTCACAACAGTGACATATTTTGACTTGGTAATGTGTGAAAAGTGAAGAGTGCTTGTGGAATATTATTATGATTGTGGTTAAGTGTGCAGTCTGTAACCAGAATGATGAGGCACGCAAGCATGTTCATAGGGTACTAATATTAATGTGACTCTAGTCAACTACACACCTAATGTCCATCCCAGCAACACCAACGTTTTTGTCTGCTAGCATGCCACCCACAATTAATGGCAGGTCTTAACACACACAGGACACTTGCTCTAATCGCCGGGTCATGGAAGCTCGTAAATCTGTATATATTACCACAGCAGAAACATAACGTTCTAAGTGACATGAAACATTCAAATAAACAACATATTGACCTAAGCTTACATGGAAGAAAGAAAGATTGTTGTCAACATGATTTCTAAGTCAAATAGTCCATGAGCCAGGCCAGATATCGGTACCACCTGGGGTGACTAAACACGAATGGTACTAAAATGTTTATAGAGTGACTGTAAGTACATTAAGATATGATAGCCTTCTCGCACTGGTAGCTTAGTCTAATTTTTTTGATGCAATAGGGGCGCTACCCAAAAATAAAGATTTTTAGCGTGACGCTCGGCGTTTTCCTCATTTTCTTTAAAATCCATCACACAATCATCGCGAAACTTTGAACACCTATGTAGAATTATATTCTCTACCAGAGTTGTTCCTAGGTATTTTTCAAATTTCCTCATATTTCGGAATATACTCTATATTTTGGGTATTTTCCTCTAAATCTAGAATAAATCCTTAAATATGGGGAACATTGAAAATATATTCTAACAGCTCTTGTAGCTTATTTGATTCTCTACAAGAATTATTCCGATGTGTATTTCAAGTTTCTCCATATTTAGGGGTTTATTTCATATTTGGGGATTTTTTGTTATATTTTGGGGATAATTTATTATTGGAAGGAGCAAACATATGTAGAGTGGTTTCCATGTAATGTGTTTGTTTGTTCATGGTTTAATGGTGATATTTTTTGCAGGTGTGTGTCGACTGTTTGACGGCAGGATGGAACCATCTGCGAGGAAGAGAGCACGGATCGACTGTATCATCCACTGCTCTGATGATGACAGCGATGCTCTGGTGTCACCACAGGATTTGGACTCCTGGAACACATTGCTCAGGGCTGCAGAAATCAGGCAGCATGATCCAGTCCTGGAAGCAGCCAAGGGCCTTGAAGAAGGAGGAATACCACACATACATTATCACCGTAAATGTCGTAGTCTCTTTACAATGAAGAAGTCACTGGATTCTATCCTTGCCAAGGGTGTCAAGATAGAATCAGCAAGCGTCGACCCCAGGAGGAGGGCATCAAGGGATGCCCCTAGTACTAGCAGGGTGTATGCCAAAGTATGTATCTTCTGCGAGAAGTCAAGCAAGTACATAAAAACAACAAAGACAAGGGAGCCACTCATACAGTGTGTTGAGCTACGAGCAGATGAGAAGATTCGCAGAGCAGCAATAAGGAAACTCAACCAGAGAATCCTTGGTTTAGTTAGCAGAGACCTTGTTGCTGCAGAGGGTCACTACCACAAGTCGTGCTACAAACTCTTCACAAAAGATGATTTCCCAGCGGCCGCCAGGTCGGGTGCAGGTGAAATCAGGAAGAAAGCGAGGAAGCACGCTACGAAGAGGTTGAGACAGAAGCCCTCGAGGAACTCTTCTTGTATATAAGGACCAAATTATTCCCCAACCCAGAGGTACTGCCTATGACAAACCTCACATCTAGGCTTGAGAGATCCATGATGTCCCGTGGTATTATCCAACTGAAACCAGCGACAAAGAAACATGTTCGCCGAAAGATTGAAACCGAGTTTGGAGAATCACTACGCTTTGTCCCAGATGAGAAAGGAAAGCTTCTAATCTATCCACGCAGCCTCTCAATGGACGACCTTGTCCGGCAAGCACACAAAATGGCAAAAGACCTGCAAGAAGCAAGAGCAGCTAACTCTGAAGATGTCTTAACCAAAGCAGGAATGCAGCTGAGGAATGAGATCAATAAACAAGATGTGAGTCAGCCATGGCCTCCCGATACAGATCAGAATGTCATTCCTGCAGCAGTCACTCAATTCCTGCACACCCTGCTGACAGGAGAGTGTGAGTGTGAAACTCCCTCTGAAAGAGCTCAACGTCTTGCCACTTCCTTTGGCAGTGACTTGGTCTTTGCTGTTACCAGTGGCAAGACAAAACCACCCAAGCACGTACTGCTGACCAATGCTGTAAAGTCTTTGACAGGAAACACAGAACTGATCCGAACTCTGAATCGTCTTGGTCACTGTGTGTCTTACTCAATGTTTGAGGAGATCGATACAGCCCTTTGTATCCAGAAGCTGGAATGCTCAAAGGATGACATTCCACTGCCAGCAAACAAACTGCCAGATGATCCTTGTTGCCGAGAACAGAAAGCTCAAAATGAGTGATGTCTTGGCTCATCCCCTGGGGCCTTTGCCTTGGGCACTTGCCAGCGGTGATGGGTCTCTCCGCAAGACCAACAAGGCTGCCCTCGCAAAGGAGTTAGAGAGGAATGTTTCTCCTGCAGAAGTGATACCCGAGCCCTCTGCTACCATAATTGATGGGATGAGCCTGGTCCACAAACTGAAGGGAAACGACAAAACTTTTTCACAGCTTGCAGGTACAGCACTGAGTCACGCTGTTCATGAAGGTGCTAAGAGCAGGCGCATTGATGTTGTGTTTGATATCTACAAGGAGACATCCATCAAGGATGCAGAACGAGCCAAAAGAAGTGCAGGCACAGGAATTCATTTCAAGAACATTCAACCTGGGCACAACATCCAGCAGTGGAGAAAGTTACTCGGTAGTTCCTCCAACAAGGCAAGTCTTATCAAGTTCTTGGTAGAAGAATGGAAGGCACCACAGCACAGGGAGAAGCTCAAGGACAAGGAGCTGTATGTCACATGTGAGCAGCGCTGCTTCAAGATCACCAAAGAGCAGTGGGAAGAGGCTCCTGAGCTTAAGTCAACTCAAGAAGAAGCAGACACACGCCTTCTTCTCCATGCACTTCATGCAGCAGAATCTGGGAACAAGTCTGTCATCATCACTGCAGAAGATACAGACGTCATGGTGTTGTGTCTTGGCATGTGCCACAAGATCCCATCCCATCTGTTCCAGAAGTGCGGGATGAAGAACCGGACAAGATTCCTGGATATCACCACACTGAGCCGCACACTGGGAGGCAGCGTGTGTGATTCATTGATTGGTATGCATGCCTTTACAGGCTGTGATACCGTCAGTGCATTCGCTGGCCGAGGGAAGATGACGACACTCAAGCAGGTGAAGATGGACAAGACATACCAGCATGCTTTTCACGAACTTGGACGCTCATGGGAAGTGTCTCCTGAACTCTTTGAGAAGCTACAGGAAATCACCTGCCACATGTACCTACCATCTACCCACACAACTAAGGTAAACAAGCTTCGGTATGAGCTGTTCTGTGCAAGACGTGGAGAGGTAGAGTCAAGTCAACTCCCTCCTTGTGAGGACTGCCTCTTCATGCATGCACTGCGTGCAAACTACCAGGCTGCGATCTGGAGGAGAAGTCTTCAGAGCCAGCCATTTGTTGCGAACCCAACAGACTGCGGTTGGATGACAGATGAGGACGGTAAGCTTGCCGTCAACTGGATGCGAGGCTCACCAGCACCAGATGCTGTTATGCAGCTACTGTCTTGCAAGTGTGTGCGGTCATGCGAACTCCCTAAGTGTACTTGCCTCAGCAATGGTCTAAAATGCACGGACATGTGCAGGTTACAGACATGTCAGAACAAGGCTATTGAAGAAGAGCCGGTGGCACAACAGTCAGATTCCGAGTCTGACGTAGATGATATTTAGGAGTAGTAATTTGCCATAATAGTATGTACAAGCCCATGGCATGCTTAGTGTGTATTTACAGGACTTGTATTAAATGTGACAATTACTATATGCATTTTGTTGACATTTAGGCATTCCTGTCCCCAAATTTGACATTTTAAAAAATTTCGGAATTTTCGGTAGGGTATGTCTATTCAAGAAGTGATAACGACCATTAAGCTACCAATGTGCAAGGGCTATCATATCAAAACATAAACTAGAGACATGTAGCAAGCTAAAAACACCAAAGAGAATTAGTCACCCCGGGTGGTACCGATATCCCAAAATTCGGGTCTTGGCTCATGGACTAAAAGCTGTAGTGACATTAAATATCAGAGGAAAACGTGCCTCTCAGATATTTGTGTTGGAAGCACGGAAGTGGTTTGCTAAAATTGACTCCTAGGAGTTTTGAGTTGCAGGTGCAATTCCACTGTAGGCATTGTTTTGGTATGGCGGTATATAGCTGTCTATCTGGCCATGGCTCTACCACACACCAGTATACTTATGGCCAATAATGACACCACACCGACTCTGCACTGTGATGTTTTGTACTATGCCCTGCTCTATTATAAACGTTTGTATGGGTGTCTAAAATAATAGGCCTAGTGCTTTGTACATAACTTAATGCAGCCATATGAGTTTACGTTGAGGGACCCGCAGAGGGCCGCTCTCGGGCGTCATGATATGCTCATTCTGGGCATGTGAGAGTAATCAAATCTTTACCATAACTATATGTGTGTATCATATAATGATAGGTGTCAAATTTGGTCTACATCTGTTCTTAAATTTAAAATGTATCTCAATCACAAACACACACCTTCATAAAAGTCTTCACTTGGGGGAGTTTGCAGGCACCAATCGAACAGAGCATTACTCTAGGGAAGTTTTATAGGCATGTGATAAGGAGTGTTTTTTGTGCCTCACCTACACAGATAGTAATCCAGCTAGCTCTCAGAAACACTTCCTCACCTTAACACTACATTACATGACACAAGCACACTGTATTTCTTTCCATACACCATATTTAAACAATAAAACAAAACAATGATGGCAACTCATATCTCAGCCTCGGAGTCCCCAGGAGGAGGGGGACCATAAATGCCCCCGTAGATTATCCCTCGGCTCTATTAACTTTTGTAATATTCGCAGCCTTTCATCTAACTTCCCCTCTGATGAACACCACCTCTCCTCTAGCAAACCTGATTTTTTTCCTCACTGAGACTCAGATGTCTGAAGCAACTAACAGTAGTCCCTTTCTGTGTCCTCCTACTTTCTCTATTCTAACATCCAAGCCAAAGGTGGATGCTGTGTGTATGTACACAACAGCACTGGTGGTGCTTATGACACTTTGACGCTGCTGACTAGGAAGCTCTAAGGTAGTACTTCTTTGATTTCCTTTGGAATAATTTTTGCTTCCGTGGGACTCTCGAAGTGTGCAGAACGTATTACTGAGGTAATCGTCACACGCATGGGGGCATACATTTAATTTTCATTCTCTCAGTTTAATGCAAAAACAATTTGGTTTACTCATGCTTGTTCAATTGCTGTTTGCAATAAGGAGGAAACATTAAACAAATATTGTCGCCTTCCATCTGAAGAATCTCATACATATATTTTTACCCAAAATCAAGCCAAATCTGTTCTTCGACTTATCAAAAAGTCTTTCATAAATAACAAAGGCTCTGAACTTACTAACTCTAGCTCTTCCCAGGTTTTTTGGCATCTAGCCAAAAACCTCTACAACAAGTTTACTTCCTTATCATTTCCTCATCTTTTCCACTCCGACGGAATCACCGTCACTAAAGACTCTACTTAAACTTTTGCTAAAAACTCTACCTTGGATGATTCTGGTGCAATTCCTCCTCTTCACCCCCTTCTCTCTTACTTATCCCTAATATCTTAATCTCTTCTTAAGATTTACTTTCTGCTCTCTCTGGGATTAATACTATGAAGGCATACGGACCAGATGGTGTTCCTAATGTTGTACTAAAAAAATAGTCTTCTGTGCTGACTCCCTGCCTTGGCAAACTTGTCTGTCTCTGTCTTTCCCCTAATACCTTCCCTTTGTGCTGGAAGTTTGCTCTCATTCAACCTGTCCTAAAGAAGGGTGACCGATCTCATCCCTCCAACTATCATTCAATTGCTTTCATTTCTTGCATCTCTAAAGTTTTTAAATCTATTCTTAATTTAAATTACTGAAGTATTTGTGTTCCCATAATTTACTTTCAGATTGCTACTATTCCTTCCTCTTCAATAACACAGAAATGTCCTCATATTAATTCCCCAAAGATTCTCTCTACACGCCGCAATGTTGCATCTCTCTCGTTTTCTCTTCTACTGCTATAATAATAATCATTGTTCTTCGTATATTTTTCAGTGTATACCTCCTCCATTACGGAGAGTAGGTGGCACCCGCCATTCAACATATTCCCACCCCTATTCTGTCCAACTCTAACCCAAGAGTGAACCGATTTTCCCAGTCTTTCTTCCACTCAAAAAATAAACTCTGGAACTTTCTCCCTCCTTCATCCTACAATTTAAACACCTTCAAGCAGAGTGCGTCCAGACAATTGGACTCAGTACCTTGAATTTGGCTCTCTGTCACTCTTTCAAATTTTTTTGGGGGACACTCGTTACAGGCAGCCATGCCTTTTGTCTCCTTCTTACACAATAAAAAAGTAATAATAATACTAAGAAAATACATACACTCTGTTACAAATATTTTGGTGAAGTAAATAATTATTATCGCAGTAATCTAAAGCCACTCCTTGCCTGTTTGTGAGGGTTGACTGACCTTATTACAGCGTCGACCCTGTGTGCCCAGGGAGCCTCTGTTGATGTCATATTCACAGTACTCCGGGGATGATGTCACATACACCAGGTCTACCTCTGAGGGCTTCCTGAAGTATTGTTGGTTGGGCTCCAGCTCGGCCCGGCCAGACACCTCTTTCACCTGCACCTGGGTCGCCTCGTCGAATTTCACCTTCAGAATTTCACCAATCTGGGGATATTTAGACAATTTTGGTAAACTGCATTGAAATGGACCTGGATCATACACTATCACTTATCTGAATGTTCTGAGCATGAAACTACATGAAACTACTTGAAAAACGTGGGGGATATATGATTAAAAACAAAATAAGTGACACAAGAATATGTATCCCAAATACTTAAACATGCTTACAAATTCACAAGAACAAATATCCTGCCCTATATCCCCAACTGCCTGCAGTTTTACCTGATTAATAAACAAAACTCCCCACATGCCACACACAAATATAATGAAAGTAACTGAAGAAACATTAACACCATTCCCACCCCTCTCTCACACTAGCACACCCTGAACCAGGTAATGTTCTCGGGCAGCGTATCCTTATCCTACCATATGTGTCCTAATATAATAGGACTTCCCTAGTGGTTAAGGCCCCATTAATTGTTCTTTCCATTCACATATATGCATAGCCTATGTGAGTTGCAGTTGGGATGTGTGTACATGCTTAAATTGATATGCAGGATTCGAAGTTGCATAATACATCGTAGGCAGTGTCCACCATCCTTTAACTGTCTTCGTGGTGCGATGCATAAGGTGTTGATTTTCGGTGTGAGCGTCCTGGGTTCGAATCCACGGACTGCCACATGTGTTTGTAAATTTCATTAATCGATTTTAGGAGTATAGTTGGTTGTTGGAAGGAACATAATAATTGTACCTCAAAGATGTTACTCAGACAGAGTACCATCAACCAATTATATCAAAGTAGATATCTATATCGCAAAGCGACCACATTCAAATTTGCCGCGATAAAATAAGGGTGTATAGTGAGATTAAGTAGATATGTTACTGCTTGATATCCTCTGTGAGGCTTGGTGATAAAGTATTTCTTTGAAAAAAGAAAGAAAAAAGAATAAATAATATATGGATGTACTACTGTTGTAAACTTTCAAATTTCAAACTTGTCTGAATTCCCTGTATTAATACAGGACAAAGTAAAGTTTATTTAACACAATTCATAGTTTTAAATTAATTTGAACTAATTATACATATTTTCATTACCAGCTGTATATTTAAAGTAGATAAACTAGCAAACGAAAGTTAATAACAAAAGGAATATGAAAGAGCAACCATTCACTGAAGTTATTACATTGATACCAGAAAAGGAAAGTTATGCATTAACTGTGGTATACGAGCGCTCTGCTACTCTTGACTGCAAAATAATAATATCACGTGGAATGGAGATCTGTATCTACTTTCATTTGAATAACGACAATAAATATTATTCAGCTTAAGAGAGATATCTGTGCATGGAGAGTTTATGATGCAGCAATTAAAAGTGGGGTGGAAGGAAGTTCAGAGAGTTGCTATCACTATTGACAAAGAGGGGTGTCTCTATTTCTGCACTGATGCATGTGTGAGGAGTGTGTTTATATATGGTAGCGAGACATGGACAGTTAAAGAGGATGACACACAATAGACTTGAGCATATTGAAATGAGATTAACTTGTAATGCCACAGTAAGAACAGAGTTGAGAGAACAACTTGGTAATGAGTGCAATGAAAAATCACAATGCCTTAAATACTTGAATGAAGAAAATATTCTCACATGATGGAAATAGATTATACAAAACAAAAACGACAGTTTTGACTCTCTGGAATCCAGTTATAGATATTCGATACTGTCGGGTCTTAGAAATAAAAACCTTCTTCGTAATGCTTACTGACAGGCTGATGTAGTATGCCCATGTGGAGAGAATGGAAAAGGATGACTATGAGAAGCAGGTTAAAAGTATGGAAATAGATGGAAGGCCAATTTTCGATAGACCAAGGAAGATTTGCTCCTGAGGAAGGCTCTCGGGGCTAGAGGAGCATGGAGTGTGGCCAACAGGATGAGCAGATAACCAAGTTTTACCCGTGCAAAATAGAGGAACTGCCTTTTCAATCGATACATATATCTATAATGCTACCATCACAAAAGTCGCCATTACATTAATGGTATCACCTGTTCTATAAAACACCATAATCTTCTACAAAACCGACATTATCATTGTGTTAATAGACATGAAACCTAATGCAAATTAAATGAGTAGTATCACTTAGGAAGGTATATTATTGATACTGAGGACAAATGGTGACATTAATAACAGTGACCACTTTAGTGTTCCCTAGCTACTTTAGACAGTTATAATATAAATAAATATTTTAAGTTTTATCAAGCAATCTTTTGCAGAAGTTAATCTTACAACTATTTACTAAAAAACTACACAGTGTGATATTAGGAATATAATAACAAGGAATTCTACAACAGGCAAACCGGCTTAAACGAAGCAGATCTCTTTCTCACTCAACTGTCATCCATTTTAGGAAATCTATTCCACATATCTACAACCCTATTTCCAAACCAGTGCTTGCATATATGTTTTAAACCCGCAACCTATTAAATTTGAAGACAGTTATAAAAGTTATCTCCCACTTATTCAGCTTTAATACTACATTAATCCCCCCCTTATTGATCCTACTAAACACCTCTATCATATCTCCTCTTATTGATCCTACTAAACACCTCTATCATATCTCCTCTTATTCTTCGTCTTTCTAACGAATTAAATGGAAGAGTTTTGAACCTGTCCTCATATGATTTATTAAATGGAAGAGTTTTGAACCTGTCCTCATATGATTTATTAAATGGAAGAGTTTTGAACCTGTCCTCATATGATTTATTTATTGTGGACCATTTTCATCATTCCCTGTTGGATTGCTTCCAGAGAGTCCACTGTATATACTGTACATTCTATAATGGGGACACCAAAACTAAACTAAATTGTAGGCACCAATCAAGCTGGGCAGTACCTAGGGGAAGCCACATCGGTATATGATAATGAATTGCTGGAACTCCTGTTTCAGTTGTTTGGCTTCCCTCACTGTTTCTATTAGTGCTTCACTTACACGGAAAGTAATCCAGCTAACTTTCACTAACACCTCCTCCTCCTATTAATTTCACTATACTTAACAAGCATACCACAAGCACCAAACTTCTTTCCAACACACTTAAATTACCTCTAACATTGACTTTTGGCTCTCTGTCACGCTTTTAACCTGGAGGGGAAGGGAGGGGGGGGGGGGGGGGCACTTGTTGCAGGCAGTTTTGCCTTTTGTCTCCTTCATGTGCATACATAACAAAATTAGGTCACACCATGTACTGTTCTCTAGGCTTCAGATCATTGCTGACAAACACACCTAGATTATATTCATAGTCTGAGTAACTTACTTTCATATTGGTTATTTCAAATATTGCATCTACAGTATATTCTCCTTTCCTATCTTCACTACCTTGCATTTGCCAATAATGGACTTCATCTGCCAATTCACTGACCATTTAAGGGGACAGTGGCTGATTAATTTATTTATTCATTTCAATTTTAGTTTCCTCGCTAGACATCCCTCAAACAAAAAGAAAAACATCCCCTAGACCCCCCTCTCAAGATAACATCCCCTAGACCCCCCTCTCAAGATAACATCCCCTAGACCCCCCTCTCAAGATAACATCCCCTAGACCCCCCTCTCAAGATAAATTTGTACAGACGGCCGATTCCTCTTATAATTACAGGCTCGCTGCCGCTCGCCAGGAAAAATTCGACACCTAAATGGCACGATAGGTCTTAAAATTGATAACGAAATGGGACGAAAGGGCTTAAAATCGCCAAACTAATGGGCCTAACGTCTTAAAATCTAAAAACTAATGGGGCTAAACATGAGGAAGAGGGGGCACCAGAAAAACGGCACATCTCCCCTTAAGTAAATTGTCTAGATCCTTTGGAGATACTCAATATCATCCAAATCTGTTATTTTTCCTCTCTTGGTATTATCTGCGAAATTACTGAGCCTGCTAAATATAACTAAATCAAAGTAATTACGTAAAGAACAATAAACAAAGGACCCATTACATGACTGCAACCAAAGCTGAAGCTGGTGTAAAGACGGTGTCACACGAGCGCTTTTTTCGTCAATTTTAGATGAGCAAGTTTTTTTCTCGTACTGTTTAGAGGCTTTTTCGCATTGAAATCGGAAACTAGATCGAAGATAGATTAAGTTAGGTAGTTTAATTATAATGGAACGTAAATTTGGAAGCTGCCAGACAAAAATTGCCCGTAAAAATTGACGGAAAAAGCGCTCGTGTGACACCGCCTTTACACGAGCTCTTTTTCCGTCAATTGTTAAGGGCAATTTTAGTCTGGCATCATTAGAAGTTAAGTTTGATCAGAATTCAGCCACTTAACATAAGCTACCTGCAATCTAGTTTCCGATTCCAATGTGAAAGAGCCTCAACATATTTCGAGATAAAACTTGCTCATCAATAATTGCCGGAAATAGCGCTCGTGTGACACTGGCTTGAATTAGTACCATTTATACTAAAGAGGGTACCACACGAGAGCTTTTATCGTCAACATTCTTAAACTTGACGCATGATACATTAAGGGGAGAGGGGTCGTTTTTCTGGCAGTAATCTAAAGCAGGCTCGCTATCGCTCGCCAGGAAAATATATACACCTAAATATCACGATAAGTCTTGAGTTTGATATAGAAATGGGACGAATTAAAAAAAAAATATATGAATACATTAATATATAGACCAAAAAACAAGCATTAGCCCCTTAACTAATGTAATATTGTACCTAACCTGACCGTGTAGGTAACCTAAACCCTTACCTATAAGATGAGTGGGTTATTATACCTGTTGTGACCTCTATAGCTAATCACTACAGTTCATTAGCTTATTATCATAATTCGACTAACATTAGAGTATTTTGGTATGCTTTTTAGTTCTTTATATCTTTACTACGTTAGAGCTACTACTGTCTTGTCTATTGTAACTTTGATTTCATACTTTAGCAGATATTTTAGTTAATCTGGAATCCTATTCAGGTTAAGAGTTTTCAATGTTTCCTTACCTCATCTTATAGTGAAACGAGAACCCCCACCAGTGTTCTTACTAATATACTTTACCAAACGAGAACCCCCACCAGTGTTCTTACTAATATACTTTACCAAACGAGAACCCCCACCAGTGTTCTTACTAATATACTTTACCAAACGTTATAGATTATTAAGAAGGGCTTGACTCACCTCCCTAAATGTTGGCATAGCTTTCCAGCAGGTTTTGAGTTCGCAGGACCCAGACACCCCGTGACACTTGCACTCCACCCGCATGTTGTCCTCGATCAGCTGTCAACAAATTGAAGAAGGTTAGGAGGAATGATCAGGAATCAATTGAGTAACTGCCGTACGGCTAGCTCAGTGGATAAAGTATCCGCCTGCTACCCAGTAGACTCGGGTTCGTCGCTCGCTCAGGCTGATGAAAGTTTGTCCAAGAAATATCTGGTTACCATCTCCCTTAAGCAAGGCGCAGTATAAGTAACCAGGCAATTATTATAAATATCATTATTAAAATAACATAACATTGACATTAACATGAGGCACATTGTCAGAGTCGGTTAGGTAAATCTAAGTAAAGGATGTCTAAGTAAAGGACGTCTAAGTATTGTACTGTCTTGTTTGCGTTCGATACTGATTCAAATGGTTGCGTCGCCATTAATGCTCTCTCTTGTTTCTAATGATTGAAGGATATTTCTGCCACGTCTCTCTCTCTCTCTGTGTGTGTGTGTGTGTGTGTGTGTGTGTGTGTGTATGCAAGAGAGAGATTATAATTATATTCTTCATTATATTCGGCTGACAACAGATCAGTTTAGTCAGATTTGGAAGGACCTATATTAATCCAAAGAACACATATTTCCTCAAGCTAACCCTCTGATTACCACTTGTCCCTATAACGCATAACGACATCCAATAATAAAATATAATGTACCAAAAGTGTGATCTTACTGAAGGGGTTAAGGGAGCCCACCTCGCTTTTTTTTTCTTTCTCTCCCTCTCTCTTTGGCTTGTATCCATTCGGCCCCATTCAGCCTACTGTTTTAAGAAGTTTACTCCCATCCAGGTGTCAATATTATCCTGGCGAGCGGTAGCGAGCCAGCATATATATTTATTTATGTTTTGACAGCAAGCTAAATTTGTACATTTTTCGATAGAAAAATGTTTCCGGCGAAGCCGGATTTCTCCATACAATACCGGCTGGCTATCGCTCGCCAGGAAGAAATCGACACCTGGATGGGGATAAACGTCTTAAAACAGTTGGCTGAATGGGGCCGAATGGATACAAGCCAGGGAAAGAGAGAAAAGAAGATAAAGATAAACGAAAAGCCGGTGACCCCCCTTAAAGAGAGAAAGAGAGTACGTGACCCAGCATATAAAGAGAGAGGCTTGGTAGTGAAATAAAGGGTGTCTGGCTCAGCCAATTACGCGCGTCTTGAAGGGTGCTGTCATTACACAAACCTCACAGTCACACACACACACACATATATATAAAACATAGTCGGGAACAACACTGAGAACGGTGACCAAGGAACTACTATATACTATATATAATATATATATATAATATATATTATATATATATATATATACCGTGCGTGTGTATGTGGATTAGTAATACAGAAAGAAACATGCGCACAAAAAGAAATATTATACCTCCGCCAGGATTCGAACCAGGGATCCTAGGAATTGGAGCCAGACGTTCTCACCCCCATGCTATGGCTTGATATATCATAAGTACACCCGTAGTCCTTCATCGCATCAGGATATTATCATGTCATTATATCATTTATGTGAAGATAAGTGGTATTGCGAAATTACTTAATTGACTCACTCTCACACACACACACTCACTCACTCACTCACACACTCTCTCTCGCTCTCTCTAGGTGTCGTGTTTAATTGCTTCTTAACCAGTCCCTCACTCCCTTCTCGCTTTTACAAATTGATTTCCATGGCGTGATTAAGCAGCTTCTCTCCCTATTCTTGACGTCACACTTCACCTGACTTTATTTACATATCCACTTCAAGATTGTTGGCAATAGTTCGTGAAATTGCTTGGCAGTAGTATTCAATTAATAGGATTATGATTTAAAATAATAGCTAAACATGAAGTTCATTCTTATATTTTATTTTTATAAGGATATAATAAGTACTACAGATCGTTAATTTCATTCTTGATGTTGTAATGCTTAGGGTGTTAAAGATCTGTATGTTGTAACCAGATTCGAATCCCGGTTCGATCACATGCTTTCAATAGTTTAATTGGGAAGTGTTTGGTGTTGGGAGTGAAATGAATATATTAGATTATTCATATAGGGGAACAGCTTCAGCTGCTGATATGTATAATACATTATTATTATTATTATTATTATTATTATTTTTGTGTTTTTTTTTTTTTTTGGCTGCTAATAAAATGTAAAATATATATATATTTTTTTGTCAGCCATAAAATGATCTCTGGCACAAAGTATAATACATATTATAATTCCTTGCCCGTCTTCCCTCTTCAGCACCTTCCGTTGTTCCACGTCTTCCTCATTGTCAGTACTTCCATACACTCCCTCACCTTTATGTTTACCATTAAGGGGAGAGGGGCGGGTTTTTTTGTATTGGTCTATTCATTCAATTATTCATTCAATTATTCCTTTATTTATTAGTTTTTTCGCTAGACCTTCATCAAGCTTAGAAAAAAAAACCCTCGACCCCCTTCATGATAAATTTTAAAACATATCGGTAGAAAAATGTCCCGGCCGAAGGCCGATTCCTCATAATATATCAGGCTCACTATCGCTCGCCAGGAAAAAATCGATATCTAAATGGCACGAACATTCTAAAAATTGACAACGAAGTGGGACGAAAGGTGTTAAAATCGCCAAACTATCAGCCGAACGTCAAAGCCAATGGGGCTTAACACGAGGGAGAATTGGGACCAGAAAAAAGACCCATCTCCCCTTAACCTCCCCCCCCCCTCTCTCTCTCTCTCTTCTTGGATAAAAAATTGGCTTACAGACAGAAGACAGAGAGTGGAGATAAATGGAGTGGAATCGGAGTGGGAGCCTGTCACTAGTGGAGTTCCACAGGGTTCAGTCCTTGGACCGGTCCTGTTTCTCATTTACATTAACGACATTGATGTAGGGGTAAACAACACCATTTCCAAATTCGCCGACGATACAAAAATAGGAAATACAGTCCTGAACGAAGATGATAGAAATGCGTTGCAATCTGATTTAAACAAGATATCAGAGTGGTCGAAAAAATGGCAGATGCCCTTCAATGTCGATAAATGTCAGGTGCTGCAGGTTGGTAGCAGAAATATGAAATATAAATACGAAATGAATGGCAAACAAATAAAAACCGAAACGGTAGTAAAAGACCTAGGTGTACTAATATCTGAAAACCTAAAAACTTCCGACCAATGTATAGCAGCTGCAAATAAGGCAAACATAGCATTGGGCTTTATTAAACGAAAATTTACATATAAACATGAGAACGTAATAGTGCCACTGTTCAAAAGTATGGTGAGGCCCCACCTTGAATATGGTGTGCAGTTCTGGTCACCGTATCTGATCAAGGACATTGTAAGACTCGAGTCAGTACAGCGTAGAGCGACGAAGATGATACCCTCATTAAGAAATAAATCATATGAAGAAAGACTTAAACGATTGAACCTGTTCTCATTAAAAAAGAGGAGGTTGAGGGGTCAGTTTATTGAGTGCTTTACGATACTAAAAGGTTTTGACAAAGTCGATGTAAATGCACTATTCACATTAAACAATACTAATCAAACTCACGGAAATGGAATTAAATTAAAAACCAGAAAGGCAAACCTAGATGTCACAAAGAGTTTCTTCACCTACAGTGTGGCGACAGAGTGGAATAAACTACCAGCGAGAGTGGTGGAGAGCGACACAATAAACGCTTTCAAGGGAAGGCTTGACCTCTATCTACAGAGAGCTGGGGTGATATGAAAAAAAAAACAAAAACAAAATGTATGTATGTGTATGTGTGTGTGTGTACACTGTACAGTATGTATATATAATTATGTATGTATGTATATATGTATGTGTATATGTGTATATATGTGTGTATATATGTGTATATATGTGTATATATGTATAAATATATATATATATAGTTTGTAAGGCCAGACTGCCTAGTAAGGACCTTGAGGTCTGTGTGGTCTGTGTATCTATGTAGCTCTATGTAGCTCTCTCTCAGTGACGTGTGTAGTTAATGCAGGTTGTCGGGGCCGTCAGCAGCAATATAAGGTAAACAAGGAGGATGCCGCCACCCTCACCCTATATACAGTATATATATATATATATACCAGACCTTTAACCCTCTTTGTACCGACGACGTCTTTTGCATTTTATTCTAGCTATACTTAGGCGATTTTATGAAGTTTAAGAAGGATCTGTGGGAGTAAAAATGGTTAAGCGAGATCGTTCGAAGCCTGTTAATGGCTGGAGGCACTTTTTAAACTGAAGAAAATCGTCTAACAGTAGCCAGAATAAAGTTAAAAAGACGGCACCGGTACTGTATGGGTTAACACTCTCTGGTACCAGGTGGGGATTTGGGGACCCTACCTGTTTCACTCCATTAGTGAGGAGACGCTAAAACGTTTAACCCCAGTATTTGACGATTATAAGACACTACACCCCATCCAGGCATATTTTTTTGAGGGGGGCGGGGGGCAGCGATAGCGAACCTGCTTTTAGGAGAAACAGGTAATTTTTCTACATATTTAGCTTGAGTCTTTTAGTATGAAGGGGTTCGGGGGGGAAGAGTTATTTTCACACTAAGGGGCAAACTAAAAATACAATGCTCGGAAATGGCAAAAGCAATCAAAACCTTCAATAACAATTAAACAAAATACCAAAATGACCCCCAAGACATCGCAGGAGATAGTGTTAACCCTTTCAGTATACCATCACACCTTCATTCCCTTTATATGGCTATTGGTAGAGGCAGCGAACTTGACAATAATCTTGACCCCTTAACTTCTCATAACTCAAAATAAATGAAAGCAAACGGGCTGACGTTTCTATAATTTGGAAAGAGCCCACCAGGAAATGGGTGAAGATATTTACAACCAGTTTTCTCAAAGTTATTATGAGTTACAAAGAAGTCAGGGATCTAGATTGTTGTCAATTTCGTTGGCACTACCTATAGCATTGGACGATTATGTGCAGTTTTGAAGACCTGTGAGACTCAAAGGGGTAATTGGGGGTTGAAGCCTACGGAAGTAATAATTGAAGTAGTTGGAATTATTATTTCCTTTTTATTTGTATTATATTTTTTTGTTATTCTTTCAAATTATTTTTGTGAGCTCGATTTTACACAATATTATAGGAACCGCTTGTCGAATAGCGACCACATTTTGAGACAATGTGCGTTTTTATATTGGGCAACTTTTGAAATAATAACATTCCAAAATGGCGGCTAGACACGCCCGTGTCGGCCATAATTCTGCGATCTTTCCGAGGTCGATAATGCCTCTCCCACGTATCGGAGATGATTATGCTCCACAGGTACCAAGACAAGCTGGCCCCCTAGCGTATCGGCCCCTACATCTCTCTCCCCCCCCCCCCCCCCCCGTCATAGCGGACCCCAGATATTACGGCCCGTAACCATCATGGCCCCCGCCACTTCTGGACCCCAAGTCTTATCGGCCACCTCTCCCTCTCCCTCTCTCTCGCTCTCTCTTTATCTCTCCTAATTCTAGAAGAGATAACAGAGCAGCATAATAATAATAATAATAATAATAATAATAATAATAATAATAATATTTATTCAGTTAGCAATTTACAGAGTTGGTACCACATAGTATGTTACAAATATGACATGTACCAGCCTTGCATAATTCCAACTAAGGATAGCCCAATAAGGCCGTTAGGCGTATTTCCATTGGGGTCCTTGTGGGATTAGGTTAGCTGAGGAAAATGGGGGGGATAAAGAAATAGATACTTTAGAGAAAGTATTTCTAGGGGGTTATTTTAAGATACCTTACATCCTATAGTAAATATCAGTAATCCGTAATCAGTAATCATTTCAGTTTGGTTTGTCTATCTCTTATGTCGCATTTAGTAGTAGACATAAGCTTGGTGCTCCCTTCTCGCAGCTGTCCGGTTCAGGTGTTCCTTCAGGCTACGTCTGAAGGAATACAGTGTTCTCTTTTCACGGACTGACTGGGGTAGGTCGTTCCAGTCTTTGATGGCGGTGAAGAAGAATGTTTGCTTACCCTGTCCTTGGATTCTCGGGACCTTAAAATTAAACATCCTGTTTCTTGTATTATGTCCACTCCTCTCATTTGCTTTAACAAAATAATTCTTTAGATACTCTGGAGCTCTTTCATAGAACATTTTGAAGGCATTAGTGAGCCTGATTTGTTTGGCCCTGTCAGAGACATTGAGCATACCAAGTGACTGAAGTTGTTCCTGGCCAACATGTGATCTGGGTCCTAGGTTCAGCATGATCCTAACCATTTTATTTTGAGTGACCTGAAGTTTGTGCTGTGCTGATTTAGATGATGCAGAGTACCAGGATGACACAGAATAGTCAAAATGACATTGAACAAGCGCTTGGCAGAGGGTCTTTTTGGTCGCCGCGGGCAAGCATCCCACCTGTCTATACAGGTATTTTATAGTGCTCTACACTTACTCAGGATAGATTCCAAAATTGTTTCACCTGACAAAATCGCGTCCAGTTTTAGTCCGAGATATTTAACTTGTGACACTGTTGTTATAGGAATATCATTACAGTTGACCGAGAAGCCCACAATGTCTTTCAGTTTGCGTTTTGTTCCACACAAGATGGCTTCCGTCTTGCCCAGGTGAAGAGATAGTCTATTGTCCACTAGCCATTCACTACATGATTCTAGTTCTTTGGAAAGTGAAGCGGCAATACTTATTGGGTCTTTTCCTGAAACCAGAAGCACGCTGTCGTCTGCATACAGTAATAATTTACATGAGACTCTCAGTTCCATGTCGTTCACATAACAGAGAAAGAGTAAGGGACCAAGGATGCTTTCCTGCGGGACCCCACAGTTAATTGGCATAGGAACAGATATATTATCATCAATTTTGACTCTATGGGTTCTACCACTAAGATAAGATTTAAACCAGTTCACAGACCCTATGCCCATTGCTTGTAGTTTATTACATAGGATATCATGGTCTACTGTGTCAAACGCTTTTTGTAGATCAAGAAGAACCATACCGGTTCTTTAGACATTTCTTTACGAATGTGATCCGTTAAGTGGATGAGACAGGAGTCTGTCGAGTACATGCATCTGAAACCTGATTGAAACTTATAGAATAGATCATTTTGTTTGAGGTAGTGTTCAATTTGGGTGTATACCGCTCTTTCAAGGATTTTAGATACAATACATAATATGCTAACTGGTCTGTAGTTACCAACTTCTAGTTTATTTCCTTTCTTGAATAGAGAGGTTACAATAGCTTCCTTCAGTTCAGCAGGTACAGTGGTGGTGTTAATTGACAAGTTGATGATTTGGGTTAGGGGGCCTGCTATACCAATGGCTCCATCTCGTAGAAATTTGGCAGGAATTTTGTCTGGTCCTGTGCTTTTATGTACATTTAGGTTAGACAGCTCGTCAAAAGTGTATTTTGGTGTAACATTTTGCAATCCAAATGTGTTCGGGTGTATGTCTTTATCTCTGTAGAAATTTCGAAAGGTGGCCGTTGTTGTCGTGTATTTATTGAGAGGTTGAGGTAGGTTCTGTGCAAGTGTTTGCTATGGAGGTGAAGAAGGAGTTGAAGTAGGTTGAAATTTGTCGTTTATCGTGGCAAACCTGATCATTAATGGTGAGAGCAATATTAGTGTTAGACGAATCTCTTGTCTTGTTGCTGTAGCCTGTTGTTTTTAGGTGCCTCCATAGTTTCTTTGGGTTATTCTGATATTCCTCTGCCTTATTGTGAAAATAATTAGTTTTCGCTGATTTTATTTTCCTACTTAGTTTATTGCTGGCCCTGTTGAACTCATGTTTCAGACCTTGATCCTGTCTATGTTTCGCTAGCCTTTTTAACAGATTGTCTCTGTGTTCCAGATGGTGTAGTATGTCATTGTTGATCCATGGGTCTGACCTTGCTTTAATTCGTATGTCTTTCAGAGGAGCTATATCGTCTAGAATGTTTGTGATGATGGTTCTGAAGCCAACCCATGCGTCATTAACGTTTGTACTTCCAAACACTGGAGACCAGTCTGTATTCCATAAAATGTCCAGAAATGTTTCTTTATTGTAGTTTCTGAGTGACTTTGTTTTGATAACCTTGTGATTCTCTAGGGTAATTTTTGTGGTTTTTCGTGTGCAATATGTGACGAAGTGATCACTTATCCCAGTCTGTATAACCCCTGATTGGGATATTTTGTCCTCTCTGTTACAGTTTATGTGGTCTATTATTGTGGCAGTGTTCTCAGAGATACGTGTGGGGGTTGTGATGAGTTGTTTGTGATTGTGCATTGTCAGTATATGCCACCACAGAAGAGATAGAGAGAGAGAGCGAGAGAGAGAGTGTGTGAGAAGGAACCAGCGAACATGAGAGAAAGGGAAGATGCCTTAAAAAGAGTAAATTAGCATGGACAGAGGACGAGAGGAAGCGGGAAGGGTGAATAAATCAAGGAAATGGGAGACAGGGGAGAGAAGAAACACGATAGACAGGAGAGAGAGAGTGAGTGAGTGAGTGAGTGAGAGACAGTTAGAGTGAGAGTGAGTGAGTGAGAGAGAAAGAGAGAGAGTTTCAATTAACACCTTTTACTTCTAGAGGTAATTGTTAGGCTGAACAAAATCGTCTTTATGTACACTCTAGAACAGAAGGCCTGGCTCTTTCTCTCTCCTCGAACCTCTTAACGGGAGATTTAATTTTTGTATTATTATTATTATTATTATTTTTTAGTTTCCTCCCTAGACCTCCATCAAGCTTTACAAAATACCCACAAGAAGCCTTCTTCAAGATTAATTTGTGCATTTTTCGGTAGAAAAGTGAGTCAGCCGAAGGCCGGTTCCTCCTAAATTGCAGGTTAGCTATTGCTCGCCAGGAAAAAAATCGACACCTAATTAGCATGAAAGGTCCTAAAATTAACAAAAAAATTGGGCGAAAGGTCTTAAAATAGCCAAACTAATGGGCCGAAAGTCTTAACATTTCAAATCTAATGGGGCTAAACATGAGGGTGCCCAGAAAAAAGACTGGTTGTTGTTGTTGAAGAAAAATTTCCTTGTTCCCCAAGCTGCCTGGCCGAACAGCCCCAAGGCCTCGAGCAAGGCCAAGGCCATAACCGAGCGCCCCCACAGAACCCTGCCTGCCGACCACAATAAAGCCTGGGTGACCGAAGCCACTCCATGGCGGGGAGCTGAGGAGGGTGCAGAAACGCCCGGGAAACCAAAGCCCCACGCAGGGCCCTGTGCCCCTCAGGAATTATGAAAAGAAAGTTGAGGGGCAAAGGAAAAATGTGACGCTTTGGCTTCCAATCTTGGTAGATTGGGAGGTCAATCCACGGAAGAGACGCCGTCACTTGAGATCTAGAAAATATATAAGTAAAAGGAACAGCCAGAGTAAGCTATGGGTATGGCAGAGATCGCTCAGTTCTCACTCTGATAGACCAGCCCATCACCAAAAAGACTGGTTGACCGCGAGCGGTTATTTCATGTTGTCTTTTCTTGGCATTACTAGTCTGGCAGCTTCTGATAATTCAAATCTATACCCTGTTCCAAATAAGTAGGCCAAAGCTATAGAACACTAACCTTTATAGCTCACAAACGACTAGAGTAATCGCGCTAATATTTCTACCATTCTGGGAAGGGTCAGCCAGGAGATAGGTGTGAACATTTACCGGTCGTATGCTCTGGTGGCCCTTTTTGCGGTATAGAGGCTAGGGTTCACGATTTCTGGCCTATTTATTTGTTAATATTTATACCATTTTGGGAAGGGTCAGCCAGGAAATAGGTGTGGAAATTTACAGCTCATTTGCTCTGGTGACCCTTTTTGAGTTAAAGAGGTTAGGGTTCACGATTTTCGGCCAACTTATTTGGAACAGGGTATAGTATTATTTAACGATGTCGAGATGGAGCCCTCAAGACAATGATGTCAATCGAAAGTTGCCGGTAGTCATCTTGTAAAAAAAAAAAAAAAAAAAAAAAAAAAAACGTTCTTGCAAAAAAAAAAGCGCTCTTGTAAAAAAAAAAAAAAAAAAAAAAAAAAAAAAATACACACCTTCATTTACATACATTCACCATTTGCTTTTCCACAAATATTGCAGTCTTCCCTATTCCTAACCCCTTTTATTATCATTATCCTTTACTTCCAATATTAAACCTCTGGGGATCATGACGCGTTTTTTAGTTTATTCTGGCTATGAATAGGCAATCTTATACAGCTTAGGAAGGACCTGTGGGAATTAAAAGGGTAAGGACGATCTCAATTAACCCTCTTGACTGACATACACCCTTCCTGATCCAGAATCTCCTTCATGTAAATAGAACAAAAAAGGATCCAGGTAGACACACTTAGTTACGTACAGAGAACACACATAACCCCGTACACACACACACACTGCGAATACCTCCTACACACCAAAACACACATGCACACCCATAATATCACACATACCCATTTACAAACACACAACACAAATACCTCCCACACACACACACCAATACATACACTACTCCGATCCTTCCAACTCACCGCACACCACCATTAAACCAGATCTTTAGGGGAAATGGGTCGTTTTTCTGGTTCCCCTTCTTCCTCATGTTTAGCCCCATTAGTGTTCAGAGTTCAAGACGTTCGCCCCATTAGTTTGTCGATTGTATAACCTTTAGTCCCATTTCTATATTAATATCAAGACGGTTCGTGCCATTTAGTTGTCGATTTTATCCTGGCGAGCGATAGCGAGCCTGTAATTATAAGAGAAATCGGCCTTCGGCCGGGACATTTTTCTATCGAAAAATTTACAAATTTATCCTGACGGGGAGTCTAGGCAGGGTTTTTTAAGCTTGATGAAGGTCTAGCGAGGAAACTAAAAAATAAATGAATATATAAATAAATAAACCCCCCCAAAAATTACCACTGTCCCCTTAAGGTGACCCTCCACACGGGTCAAAAGGAAACGCTGGAGAGTTATTAGTTACTCTCACTCTACTCCATACTCTTCCTTAGTCTCCTGCTTCTTCCTCCACACTCTCACACTCTCCATACAGGTCAATAGGAAACACCGGAGAGTTATTAGTTACTCTCACTCTACTTCTTATTCTTCTTTAGTCTCCTGCTTCTTCCTCCACACTCTCACACTCTCCACACGGGTCAAAAGGAAACACTGGAGAGTTATTAGTTACTCTCACTCTACTCCATACTCTTCCTTAGTCTCCTGCTTCTTCCTCCACACTCTCACACTCTCCACACGGGTCAAAAGGAAACACTGGAGAGTTATTAGTTACTCTCACTCTACTCCATACTCTTCCTTAGTCTCCTGCTTCTTCTTCCACACTCTCACACTCTCCACACGGGTCAAAAGGAAACACTGGAGAGTTATTAGTTACTCTCACTCTACTCCATACTCTTCCTTAGTCTCCTGCTTCTTCTTCCACACTCTCACACTCTCCACACCGGTCAAAAGGAAACACTGAAGAGTTATTAGTTACTCTCACTCTACTCCATACTCTTCCTTAGTCTCCTGCTTCTTCCTCCACACTCTCACACTCTCCATACAGGTCAATAGGAAACACCGGAGAGTTATTAGTTACTCTCACTCTACTTCCATACTCTTCCTTTAGTCTCCTGCTTCCCTCACTTCACAACCTCCACACTCTCCACACGGGTCAAAAGGAAACACTGGAGAGTTATTAGTTACTCTCACTCTACTCCATACTTTTCCTTAGTCTCCTGCTTCTTCAAGAGAGGTTAAAAAATGTATAAGGACAGACAAAAGAAATTATGAAATCAGGATAGCCAATGACTCAAAAAATAACCCTAAGGCTTTTTACCAGCTATATAAATCTAAAGTTAGAGATAAAATAGGCCCCCTTAAAACTTCGATAGGAGAAATGACAGAAAATTATTTAGAAATGTGCAGTACATTAAATAGTCAGTTTCTATCCGTTTTCACTAATGAAAATTTGGCACAGATTCCAGAAGTCCGTAAGGTATATAGAGATAGTATAGAAAATAGGTTAAGTACGGTTACTATAAGTAGAAATTATGTGCTTAAGGAAATTGACAGACTGAAACCTCAGAAATCGCCTGGTCCCGATGAGGTATATGCCAGAGTATTAAAAGAATGCAGAGATGAGTTAAGTTACCCCTTAACATTTCTTTTTAACAATTCATTAGAAACAGGTATAGTTCCAGAAGCTTGGAAGCTTGCAAATGTAGTTCCGATTTTCAAAAAAGGTGATAAATCAATAGCATCCAATTACCGTCCCATTAGTCTCACTTCAATCATAGGAAAGCTACTAGAGTCAATTATTGCTAGGAAAATGAGAAACCACTTAGAAACATTTAACTTAATCAATTCTTCTCAGCATGGATTCACACAGGGACGTTCTTGCCTTACTAATTTGCTTAGTTTTTTCTCAGAGGTATATGAAGCAGTAGATTATTAGCAGACATTAAATGGTCAATTTCTTTCCGTTTTCACTAATGAAAATTTGGCACAGTTTCCAGAAGTCCGTAAGGTATATAGCGATAGTATAGAAAATAGGTTAAGTACGGTTACTATAAGTAGAAATGATGTGCTTAAGGAAATTGACAGACTGAAACCTCATAAATCGCCTGGTCCTGATGAGGTATATGCTAGAGTATTAAAAGAATGTAGGGATGAGTTAAGTTACCCATTAACATTTTTATTTAACAAGTCATTGGAGACAGGTATAGTTCCAGAAGCTTGGAAGCTTGCAAACGTAGTTCCGATCTTCAAAAAAGGTGACAAATCAATAGCATCCAATTACCGTCCCATTAGTCTTACATCAATCATAGGAAAGCTACTAGAGTCAATTATTGCTAGTAAAATTAGAAACCACTTAGATACATTTAATTTAATAAATTCTTCTCAGCATGGATTCACTCAGGGACGTTCTTGCCTTACTAATTTGCTTAGTTTTTTTTCTCAGAGGTATATGAAGCAGTAGATAATGACAAGTCATATGATATAATATATTTAGATTTCAGTAAAGCTTTCGACAGAGTCCCCCACGAGAGATTGATGAGAAGGTTGAGGCGCATGGAATAGGTGGGGCGTTGTTGGGATGGATTAGGTCATGGCTAATTGGTAGGAAGCAGAGAGAGTCAGCATAAATGGTACGAAGTCAGAATGGGGAGCAGTCAAAAGTGGTGTCCCCCAGGGATCTGTATTAGGTCCTCTGTTGTTTGTTATATACATAAATGACCTTGATTTAGGTATAACTAGTAGGATAAGTAAATTTGCAGACGATACCAAGATGGGGAGAACAATTGATTCAGATAGAGATATAGAGTGCCTCCAAAGGGATCTAGATACCTTACACGAATGGTCAGTAAATTGGCAGATGAAGTTTAACATTGACAAATGCAAGGTATTAAAGATAGGGAAGATGCATACAAATGTTAAATATAAACTAGCTAATGTGGAATTAGAAAACTCGAATTGTGAGAAAGATCTAGGTGTGTTTGTTAGCAATGATTTGAAGCCTAGACAACAGTGTATAAGCGTTCGAAACAAGGCAAACAGGATTCTCGGGTTCATCTCAAGGAGTGTGAGTAACAGAACTGCTGATGTTATCTTAAAACTTTACTTGTCATTAGTGAGACCCCATATGGATTATGCTGTTCAATTTTGGTGTCCTTATTACAGAATGGACATAGATTCATTGGAGAGAGTACAACGTAGAATGACAAAAATGATCCATAATATTAGAAATCTTCCGTATAAAGAAAGGTTGAAGAAATTAGGCTTACATTCGTTAGAGAGACGCAGAGTTAGAGGGGATATGATAGAGGTGTTCAAGTGGGTTAGTGGGATTAACAAAGGGGACATGACAAATGTACTAAAGCTCAGTGATAGCGAAAGAACTCGTACCAATGGTTTCAAATTAGATAAATTTCGTTTCAGAAAAGATATAGGCAAATATTGGTTTGGTAACAGAGTTGTAGATGGGTGGAATGGACTACCAAGTGCTATAGTGGGATTAAAAACGATAGGGAGCTTTAAGATAAAATTGGATAAGCATATGGACGAGAAGGGTTGGGTGTGAAGGGGGATCAGCAGGGTTGGGCCAATCAGCGCTCTGCAGACCCCCGTAATCCTGCGTTAATCTCTAACCGTTTTGGTAAGATGATCCTCAGGGTATTAGAGTGTTGAGCCTATAATTGGGCTTTGTAATTGGGGTTGTGTGGGACAGGGATCTGCCTTGCTTAGGCCAATCGGCTTTCTGCAGACTCCCATTTTCTTATGTTCTTATGTTCTTAGATAATGACAAGGCATACGATATTATATATTTAGATTTCAGTAAAGCTTTCGACAGAGTCCCTCATGAGAGATTGATGAGAAAGGTTGAGGCACATGGAATAGGTGGGGCGTTGTTGGGATGGATTAGGTCATGGCTAATTGGTAGGAAACAGAGAGTCAGCATAAATAGTACCAAGTCAGAGTGGGGAGCAGTCAAAAGTGGTGTCCCCCAGGGATCGGTATTAGGTCCACTGTTGTTTCTTATATACATAAATGACCTAGATTTAGGTATAACTAGTAGGATAAGTAAATTCGCAGACGATACTAAAATAGGGAGATCAATTGATTCAGATAGCGATATAGAGTGCCTCCAAAGGGATCTAGATACCTTACATGAATGGTCAGTAAATTGGCAGATGAAGTTTAACATTGACAAATGCAAGGTATTAAAGATAGGGAAGATGCAAACAAATGTTAAATATAAAAAAACTAATTTAGAATTAGAAAATTCAGATTGCGAGAAAGATCTAGGTGTGTTTGTTAGCAATGATTTGAAGCCTAGAAAACAGTGTATAAGCGTTCGTAATAAGGCAAACAGGATTCTCGGGTTCATCTCTAGGAGTGTGAGTAACAGAACTGCTGATGTTATCTTAAAACTTTACTTGTCATTAGTGAGACCCCATATGGATTATGCTGTCCAATTTTGGTGTCCTTATTACAGAATGGACATAGATTCATTGGAGAGAGTACAGCGTAGAATGACAAAAATGATCCATAATATTAGAAATCTTTCGTATGAAGAAAGGTTGAAGAAATTAGGTTTACATTCGTTTGAGAGACGCAGAGTTAGAGGGGATATGATAGAGGTGTTCAAGTGGGTTAGTGGGATTAACAAAGGGGACATGACAAATGTACTAAAGCTCAGTGATAGCGAAAGAACTCGTACCAATGGTTTCAAATTAGATAAATTTCGTTTCAGAAAAGATATAGGCAAATATTGGTTTGGTAACAGAGTTGTAGATGGGTGGAATGGACTACCAAGTGCTATAGTGGATCTAAAACTGTAGGGAGCTTTAAGATAAAATTGGATAAGCATATGGACGAGAAGGGTTGGGTGTGAAGGGGGATCAGCCGGGTTGGGCCAATCAGCGCTCTGCAGACCCCCATAATCCTGCGTTAATCTCTAACCGTTTTGGTAAGATGATCCTCAGGGTATTAGAGTGTGAAGCCTATAATTGGGCTTTGTAAGTGAATTGGGGTTGTGTGGGACAGGGATCTGCCTTGCTTAGGCCAATCGGCTTTCTGCAGACTACCATTTTCTTATGTTCTTATGTTCTTATGTTCTTCCTCCACACTCTCACACTCTCCACACGGGTCAAAAGGAAACACTGGAGAGTTATTAGTTACTCTCACTCTACTCCATACTCTTCCTTAGTCTCCTGCTTCTTCCTCCACACTCTCACACTCTCCACACGGGTCAAAAGGAAACACCGGAGAGTTATTAGTTACTCTCACTCTACTTCTTATTCTTCTTTAGTCTCCTGCTTCTTCCTCCACACTCTCACACTCTCCACACCGGTCAAAAGGAAACACTGGAGAGTTATTAGTTACTCTCACTCTACTCCATACTCTTCCTTAGTCTCCTGCTTCTTCCTCCACACTCTCACACTCTCCACACGGGTCAAAAGGAAACACTGGAGAGTTATTAGTTACTCTCACTCTACTTCTTATTCTTCCTTAGTCTCCTGCTTCTTCCTCCACATTCTCACACTCTCCACACGGGTCAAAAGGAAACACTGGAGAGTTATTAGTTACTCTCACTCTACGTCTTATTCTTCCTTAGTCTCCTGCTTCTTCCTCCACACTCTCACACTCTCCACACGGGTCAAAAGGAAACACTGGAGAGTTATTAGTTACTCTCACTCTACGTCTTATTCTTCCTTAGTCTCCTGCTTCTTCCTCCACACTCTCACACTCTCCACACGGGTCAAAAGGAAACACCGGAGTTATTAGTTACTCTCACTCTACTCCATACTCTTCCTTATTCTCTTGTTCCTTTCTCTTCTTCGCCTTCTCCACTGTCTTCTTCGGATTTCTTAGGGGTTCTGAGGGCCACAAAACTATTAATCCTATATTTGTTTCTGTCTCACTCATTCACTCTCCTTCTTGCACTCTCTCCAATTTTATCTTAATGTTCTTAATTATATATATATACAGTATATATATACTGTATATCAATGAATAAAAGATGGGTTTTACTTGGAATTATGTATCTTTACGCATCTTACTTTTCCACATAATATTATTGAATATATAAGGGCA